>ML660204.1:4109875-4414841 GCA_007570785.1 Antilocapra americana | reverse complement strand
AAGCTTTTAATTTTAATTAGGTCCCATTTGTTTATTCGTGTTTTTATTTCCAATATTCTGGGAGGTGGGTCATGGAGTATCCCGCTTTGGGTTATGGCAGAGAGTGTTTTGCCTATGTTATCCTCTAGGAGTTTTAAGACCTATAAATATTGACTTAGCATCCACCATGAAGGTCTTCCAAGCTTCTGGCTAAAGTGGCCAGGTAGAACACAAGCTTTTCCCTCTACTTCCTTCTGAAATCCCAGTAAATGTCAGGAAAATAATAAAAAGGCACAAAATCACACAGATAAAAGAGGAAAAGAGACAACAGCCAACAAGAGTAAAATCCTGGGATCTGGAACACAGATGGGCCCCTTTCTGTAGTAAGCTACCGAAAGTCAAAGAAAAGAGCTGGCGGATTGACTGAGAGGTGGAGCTCAGAAGTGTGTCCACTTGTGCCCTGAAGGCTAAGGAACTGGTGGGCAAAGGCAACTCAGAAGCAGGACAGCAGTAGGGCTGAAAACAGGAGGACCATTTGCAAGTCTATAAAAGGAGTTTTGCCCCCCAGTTCCTGTCCCTAACCCCTCTAACAACTAGCAGTTTAATCACAGTGTCTTTGGATGTGGAAACCATTTAGGGCAAGGACAAGCTATAAGCTAAAAATGAAGACAATTCTACACATGAAATAGTGAAGCTGTACAGTCTCTTCCTTGTTAAGGGATGATGGCTAGACTTATGCTGCCAGGCAGGAGACTGTAAGATTCCTCTTTAGAGAAATGAGCCCCAGCTAAACCAACTACAGGTACTGACAGCTAGAAATTCCTCAACGAGGTATCTGTTAGGTCCCTAAAAAGTTAGCTTTCATTGAAACCCACTGTTCAACAAATCCCACCTCCACCCATGTACCTTCCCATCAGCTTTTTAGTGCTTCACTAAAAATACCTGCTTCTCTGGTGGCTCAGTGGTAACAAATCCACCTGCCAATTCAGGAGACACGAGTTTGATCCCTTGGTAGGAAAGATCCACTGAAGAAGGAAACCAGAACCCACATTGGTATTCTTGCCTGGGAAATCCCATGGACAGAGGAGTCTGGTGGGCTACAATCCATGGGGTCACAAAGGAGTCGGACATGACTGAGCAATTAAACAACAACAAATGAATACCTGAGGATGGTCAAGGATCACCAGGCATTTGAGAAAACCTCCAAAATGTTAGAGACACAAACCTAGTCCAAAGCAAGTAGTAGGTAGTAGACAATGCAGAGGATAGACCACAACAAAAACTATACTTTCCTCAGTGAAAAGAATGTTAACTTTTTAAAGACCACCACCATTTTTTAGTCTCTCTTATAGAAAAACAAAACAGAAGCTTCTAGGACAACAACAAAAGAACTATAATATCCTCAATGAAAAGAAAGCAACATATACATCTAGCAACAGCAGCTGGCCATAAACAAGAAAAAATAACTGGAGAAGAAAGGAGTCTTGAAAATGATAAATACATTAACAGAAAAAAAAATCAAAAGAAAGTTGGAGATTTTGAAGAATTTCCCCAGAAATAGAAAAAGGATCACACATTAAAATGACCTCTGACTTCTTATGGGCAACACTGGAAACTGGCAATCAGTGAACAATGCTTCAAAATCCTCTAAATGATTTCCAACCTTGATTACTATACCCACTGCAACTATCAACCAAGTAGGAGGGCAGAATGGAAAACTTCCAGAAATGTGAAATTCTCAAAAAAAATGATCTCACCCATACTTCTCCATTAGAAATCTGCTAAAGGATATATGCTACCACATTCTTCAGCAGGTAGTAAAGCAAGGAGAAAACAAGAGATCCAGAAAATGAGAAATCCAACCCAGAAGAGAAAAAAGGAAGCTCCCAAGATGAAAGGGAGGAAAGGGCCCTCCTGGGATGAGAGCTGGGCAGCAGGCCTAGAGAGGTATCAGTCCAGAGAACAGCAAGGGATGCAGAGCTCCCAGGAGGGAGCTTTCTAAAAACACAAACACGCACGCACATAAAAATCACAGGCTACCCAATATGCGAAAGTACTAAACAGAGTTATACTTATTTCAGAGTTGGAGGCTGAATTCATTACAGATACATAGGAAACTAAGCAAACAAAACACTAAGATGTAGTTATTCTAGGGGAGGGGGGAAGGTACATACAATCATAGAATATACAAGGCAGAGCTGTAAAGAATATTTTCCTTGGAAGGAAAGCTATGACAAACCTAGATGGAATATTAAAAAGCAGAGACATTGCTTTGCCAACAAAGGTCCATCTAATCAAAGCCATAGTTTTACCAATAGTCGTGTACAGATGTGAGAGTTGAACCGTAAAGAAATCTGAGCACCAAAGAATTGATGCTTTCGAATTGTTTTACGGGAGGAGACTCTTGAGAATCCCTTGGACTGCAAGATCTAACTAGTCAGTCCTAAAGGAAATCAACCCTGAGTATTCACTGGAAGGACTGATGCTGAAGCTGAAGCTCCAATACTTTGGCCACCTAATGTGAAGCGCTGACTCATTAGAAAAAAGCCTGATGCTGGGAAAGATTGAGGGCAAGAGGAGAAGGGGGTAATAGAGGATAAGATGGTTAGATGGCATCATTAACACAATGGACATGAGTTTGAGCACACTCTGGAAGATAGTGAAGGACAAGGAAGCCTAGTGTGCTGCAGTCCATGGGGTCACAAAGAGTAGGACCCAACTTAGCAACTGAACAACCACAACCATGCATAAGGATATCTGCATAGCCAGAAATGATGACATGACATGCAGAGAGGGACAGGAGAGGAGACTGTGCTGCAGACAGGGCTGGGGAGAAAGATTATTGGAGCTAAACCCTCATCTTCCTTAGAAGGAAATCAAGAAATAGTATCTAGACATGAAAAAATCAAGAAAAAAGTAGCACACACACACTATTCAGAAATATAGAAGTTAATTACCAGAAGAAATTAGTGCTAAAAACAGCTGCCTCTAGGCAATGGAAGCCAGGAGTGATGAGGGTCTGCTGGTTTTCATTATGAGCCTGTTAGAACTATTTGGCTGTTAATACTATTAAATGAAATGCTTAGGTTAAAAAACAAAATTAAAAATACCACAAGGCCAAATCCAATGACAGAACCTAGAATGTCCCTTCAAATTGCTTTTAATCCAATAAAGGGACAGAGAACTGGGGGCAGGAATGGTGGGGTTGGGAAGGTGCCTTAGAGCCGGCAGTCTCAGCCAACGTCTGTAAATCTCGCTTGTCCTCAACATCTGAGACTTAGGAGAAATACTGAGGGTATGATGGGGCTACAGGCTTCCCAGATGGCACTAGTGGTAAAGAACCCGCCTGCCAATGCAGGAGACATAAGAGATGCAATTTGATCCGTGGGTCAGGAAGATCCCCTGGAGGAGAGCATGGCAACCGACTCCAGTATTTTTGCCTAGAGAATCCTGTGGACAGAGGAGCCTGGTGGGCTACAGTCCATAGGATTGCAAAGAATCAGACATGACTGAAACGACTTAGCACACACAACAGGGCCACGAGGACTGGATGGCTATCCTTTGATGACTTTATCATTCCTAGTGGTGTTTGGAGTCACGTTTAGAACTGGCAGTGTGACTGCAAGGAGGGGCTTAAAATACGACAGTGGGCCTTGGCTTGATTTTAAAGACTCCTGCCCTCTATATAGACATTTTCCTAACATTTTTGAAGTAGCATAAAGGTACATTTTTCCAGAAGTCCATAACACTCATTTTGTGTTTCTCCAAAGTTTTGCTATTTCTTTGCTTCTTTGACGTGACCTTAGTGGTCAAATATTGCTAAGAAAACAGAAGTTCTACTTGAAAGAAAAAAAAGGAAGTCAAGATTCTGAGTACAATTTCCGAGGGCGTTCTGTGTCAGCTGCAGTGCGTCACTCCCATTTAGGACCTGGCAGGTTCTTAGGGAGCAGATTTGTCTTCTAATGCCCTGACGAAAGAGAATAGCAAATCGGTGTGGTTACTTCTTCAGTACAGCACCTTTTCTTGTTTAAAAAGTCCTCACCTAGAGATTGTCACCCTAAGATGAAGTAACTCCAACAGAGGAGAAATATGACATCCCTTATATGCGGAATCTCAAAAGAAATGATACAAATGAACTTATTTACAAAACAGAAAGAGACTCACAGCCTTAGAAAAGGAACTTATAGTTGCCAGTGGGGAAGGGATAGTTAGGGAATTTGGGGTGGACATGTATACACTGCTATATTTAAAATGGATAACCAACAAGGACCTAGTGTATAGCACAGGAAATTCTGCTCCATGTTATGTGACAGGCTGGATGGGAGCGGAGTTTAGGGGAGAATGGATAGACGTATATGTATGCCTGAGTCGCTTTACTGTGCACCTGAAACTATCACAACATTGTTAATTGGCTACACTCCCATACAAAATAAAAAGCTTTTTTAAAAAAAAAAAAAAAAAAAGCTTCTATTTCACAGCTGTGTTTTTAACCCTGTACAGATTACCACCATTTTCAGTACTTTTTAGATGAGGAAGCTTCCCCACGGACTAGGAGGCTGAAACACATCCTCTCAGAGGGCCGTAGTCAAAGGAGGAATGTGTGTGTGATGTTCGGACCAGTGCAGTATGAGGCCGCTCATTCGGGTCAACAGCCCGAGCTCAGTGTGTTGGCCACACAGGGTGATTTCCTCTCCCACCCAGTCCACTTCTTCACTCTTCGCGGCAAGTGATTTTCCTGTTAGTGAAATCACATAGGTTCCTATTTGCACATCCATAAATGTGTCCTCAGCATCTTCATTTTTGTCATTCTGTCATCAGCCCCTTGTGTGGTGTGCCTTTCAATGTCACTGCTGATCCTTTACCCCATGAAAAGCTGCTCAGCCTCATACACAGAAATCTCAAATTAAAACTGGGAAACCCAAGTTCATGTTTCCGATGAGCAAAGATCAAAAAGGTGGGCGAGGCAAGATGCTGGTGAAGGAACAGGAGGAAAGGAGGCAGTTCTGGGACCACATGCCACCACATCCTCTGTAAGATGTGGAGTCATGGGGTCAAGTTTTACACGCAGGTGCCCTTTCCCGTGGGGTTTCCCAAGTGGCACAGCGGTAAAAGAATCTGCCTGCCAACGCATGAGATGCTGGAGATGCGGGTTCTGTCCCTGGGTCAGGAAGATTCCCTGGAGGAGGAAATGGCAACCTACTCCAGTATTGTTACCTGGAGAATCCCATGGACAGAAGAGCCTGGCAGGCTACAGTCCATGGGGTCACAGAGTCGGATACAACTGAGTGACTACGCACGCACACACGCCCTTTCCCAAGTCTCTTTTAGGAACTCTCTCCTGATATTCCAGCTCACTTACAGGGGTGTTTGCTGCAGCTGTGTTCGCAGCAGTGAGACTAGAAATGACTTAGGTGCAGCTCTCAGAGGGCTGGTTGAGAAAAATCACCCAGGGGAGACCCACGGAGCCATTCAGATGTGTGTGGCCACGAAATGATGTCTAAAATGCACTGTAAAGTCAACAAGCAGCGCTCAGGACAGGGAGGGGAGTGTGTGCTGCTGCTTGTGTGTAAGAAAACACAAGGGCTCTGCACACACAGGAGCACACAGAGGGCATCTCTGGGGAGAGCTGGACAGGAAATGGGGTGTGGGGAGCCTGTGGAGAAGGGGAGCGGGTTCCGGACTGGAGGACACTGAAGAAGAGCTGTCTATCCTTCGCTCTTGCACGAAGCCTTACTGTTTGCATGTTTAACTTCCTCCAAAGAGGTTAAAATGTTTTCATTAATGTTTTAACATGAAAACACTCACTGGAGATGGCCACGGCTTAAAAGACCAACGCCACCCCAGTGTGCAGGCGTGGAGGAAGTTTACACCCGTGAGGAATCATTAAATCAACAACAAACACCTCCCCAGACAGGAAAACACAGGGATGCAGGCCTAGTCCCCATGCTGAAGCTCTCTGGACAAAAGTCTCATCAGTAAAATGAGGAGGTTGACCTAAGTCGTTCCGTAAGGCTGTTTTCGGGCACAAAATTCATTTAAACCAATTTTGTGTTCCCAAGGAACAGGAAGAGAGCTAGTGATGGGCTTTAGTATCTGGTCTAAAGCATGGCTAAATGCTCTTAGGCCATCCATTCAAAATAATTTTACACTGAAGCATCCTTCAAATACATTCAGAGCACAGAATTTATTGAACCTAACACGGAGACGGCTAGTATGGAAAGTTCATGCCTCAGCAGGGCAGGTTATCAGGCTGACATGGAACATGTGAGAACATGCCGTGAATGGCTCCTTTGAGCTGGACGCTGCGGAAATCCACCCCCTTCCCTCTGGGAGGTGGAAAATCAGCCATGAAACCATGAATTTATTACATATCAGATAACCAACTCGAACCATGGTAAAGAGTCCTACACAACTTTTTAAATGCACTCCACGTCAAAATTTTATGTATTTTAAAATACATAAAAGAAAAACGATGAAAATGAAAGCATTCTAAGATATCTCTTAGAATACTCAATTCCAAAAATGTTAACATATATTGAAGTCAGGATAAAAACCCTCATCAAAAACTGCAGAGATCTTTTTTTCAAGACAGGGAGTGAGATGTAAACCATGGAAAGAACAGCATGTGTTACTGAAACTACTTCTTTTCTCAAAAAGGAGAGAGGAGGTGAAGGGAACATTTAAATAAAAATAGATCATTTTGAGTTTCTTATAAGAAGTTCCAAATGACAGTAGCTTATAAATTGCTTTTTATAAAAATGAAACGCTAGAAAGAGAAATGAGAACCAAATGCATTTTGCGTTTCTCTCTCTACGTAGAAGAGTGAGTCAGTTCACTGAGGCTGCTTACGAATGAAAAACACAAAAATACAATCATTCCTGTTGAGTAACTTCTCAGCATCTCATTCAGGAGCTGACACAGAGAAGGTAAACTGACGGATGTTTGCTGAATGAGGGGGTGGTGAAAAGCAAGAAGCAGTTCTTGTGCACATGGTGTCAGTAGGACAGACAATAAACTCTGACCTTTGAATCCAAAGAAAATTATCAATGGAAAAAAAGAGATTTTTAAATGAATGCTGCACTAGAGGCTCACAGATGAATTTAGTTTACTTCTAAAATACAAAGGAAAGATGGCATTGCAGGCACCCAGTTCATAAAAAGAACCAGACCTTTCTGTATTACATGGGAAAATGTCGAGTTAATGTGGGAAACACGCACGTTAATTTATCTTAAATCACAGAAACTATGCATTCTTGTTAGCACTAAGCCTTAATGAAATTGTGTTAAGATATCTGATTTGTCTTAGTCGGCAGTTGCTGAAGGGAAATGAACAAATAACGTGACCTTTTCTGTTCTGGCCAGACTTGTTGGGTGTCAGTGAAACAAAACCCTCTGGGGCTGCAGCCACACCTGCGGAAGCCAGGGCCAAGCTCCCTTGGCTCAGGACACAGAGGTGGGCAGGACAGGAAGCCAGCACCTGTCCTGGCCCCACATCCCTGAGCCCGAGGATTAAACACATATCCACCCTGCGGCTTAATAGAGTAACTGTAATAGGGCATTGTCACAGGATCAATGTTTTCTGGTTTAAAAATAAACATCAATATTTATTCAGCAGCAGCAGACTATTCATATTACCCCACCATACTGTTTTATTCAACTGACATCTTTTAATCAAAGCAATCCATATCATGGCAATATCCCCAGGTATTATAATTGCAAGTATTTATGGCAAGTTAGATGATTATAATAGCTTTATTTCTGTTGCTAGTTCTTTCTTTCTTCCCTACTGATTGGGTGCAGACATTTTCTAATGAGTTACTTCTATTAAGAAGAACACCTAAAATCATTATATTCATTGAGACAACTGTTCACCCACCTCTACCAGCTTCACTTTTAACTATTACACACAACTGTTTATATGTGTTCATGTCTTTCAAAATACCTCTGTAATGACGATAAAAGTGAAATCTTTGCTTTTCACGGTGGGGTTAGAGTGAACAGAGGGAGGTCGGGTCTGTCGACTCGGGGGTGGGGGATCTTGTGCACCCTAACTGACGTTCCTGGAGGCTGAGCCCAGCAAGGTAAATTCACTAACCCACTTCCTCCTCCTGAGAGGAGAGAGGAGCAAGTGGGTTAGTGAATTTATCTTGCTGGGGATGCATTTCCACAGCCTCCCCGGCCTGCCTGTCAGCTGATGCGCTTTAGTGGGGGCTGCTGTGGCGGCTCCCTTCGGTGATTTCCTGGAGGGGTCTGGGGACCAGCAGCTATGCTGCCTTAATCCCCAGCAGGCCCCTTCTTTGATGCGTTTTTAATGCTGGTTTTTGCATCACGTTTCACTTTCAAGTTATGTAAAGCCTCCATGAAAAGCCTCATCACCACCTTGTGAGACAGACTAGTCATTTTCTTTCTCAAGCCCCCAAATTCATTCCCCAGGAGCATCACGCAGCGATCTTCAGGCAATGAGAAAATGGAAAATGCATGTTTCTTCACTGCCTGAAGTGTGTTTAGTTTCCAAAAGAAAAATAAAGAGGCATCTGAATGAGAGTCCTGACTCCGTCTATTTTATACGTAAAACCAACCGCAGAAGAATGAAGGCAAACACAGACAAGGTGCATGAAGGGCCCGCGTTGCTGAGATGGGTCCCCGCTAATTCACCGAGGCCTTTCTCACTGCCCCTCTGAGGGTTTTTGCAGCTGAAACAGCATCTTAGAGATCTAGACCCTCGCAGGAGGCTTCCCAGAGACTGACTTCGTTCCAAACTAGAGGTTCTAAGAAGTTGCCCCGTTTAACCTCCTGGAGTCTTCCTTTCCTCTTGTGCAAAACAGAACCCTTGCTCCCGATGTATCACAGTTGTCATGAGGATTGAGTCAATGAGGGAGCACAGAGGAAATGCTCTGCAAGGGGTGGGGAGGGTGTTCTAACAACAGCAACTTTCCCTGCAAGGTTACTATCAGAGAAGCTCTGAAGAAGACTTTTAAAAAAACAAACAAAGAGTTTTCTCCAAATCCAACCAGGCAGGGAACAGAGGGACCCCACTTCTCATGGGGCACAGGGGTCCTGAGCTGCCTTTTCTGGTCTTATGGGACCTGCTCGCAGAGCTGGAGTCATCCATCTAACGACGGATATGGAATAGGAATAACAACCCTATTCCTGCTCACATCTCAGCACCAGCGACTGCCACCCAAGGTCTATTGCGCCAGGTTTCCACAGAGAGGGAACTCTGGTGAGTTAATGTATTACTCAGGGCTGCTGCTGCTCCAGCCTCACAGCCTCAACAGGAAGGGGCCATGAGACAGGCCTCCACTCCCGCCCCAGGGCCCCAGCAAGACGCGTGTCAGTGAACTGCCATCACCGATGGGGGTGCAGTGGCCTCTCTACCTGCCAATGTTGATGTTACTCAAGCGTTCAAGGTGACTTTCAAGTCCACATCCACCTCTCAGTATTTTTTATCAACAAATTCACAAACAAACCATAAACAAAAACTTGTAAATGAGCCAGTTCTTTAGAGAAGGAACTGAAAATGATAAACAGCGTTCTATATTGGCGTGGATTCTGAGTTTGCAAATATATTTTTGTATGCAAAAGAAATAGACACCATTTGAAAAATGTTAAGCTACTTACATATGGTGTATATGCTATACACATACAGCTTGTTTGCAAATTAATTTGAAAGGCTATTTAGCTGTGAGCTATCACTGCATTCAGTTATATCTGACTCAACACAGCCTGCAAGTCTAGTAGCAATACTTTCCAATAGCAATTCTTTTCCTGGGATTTGTTTGAATGTGTTTAGGTTTTCACGGATCACTGGAGGTTCTTCATTTTTCCCCCTTCTGTTATGTAGGTATAAGCCGTCTCTTTAGGCATAAACTGTCCACTGGTAAAAATCAATTTTGATTTTATCAGTATTTATTACTGCTGGTGCCAGCAGTTTAGAAGACTAGAGAGAAGGAAAACATGCAAACTAGGAGGAGAAAAAAAAGTTAAAGCCAGGTCCTCATCCTAACAAATAACACAGCCTGTTGGTCTTTAAGAGGTATTCCGTATGGTGCCGAGGGAGCCTCAATTTTCCATTATCAATCAATAAAAATGTATAGGACTCTGTTAGTGCTTGCAATCTCTTTGGTTATCTGTGAGCTCAGGGGCAGATATTTCTAAACCAGGGAGGGCACTGCCCTCACAGGTGCTATGAGCAGTAACTAGGGCTGCAGGCACCGGAGCAGCTTGACGGTGCCTGCCCAGCCTCCCTTCGCAGCCGACACTCTAACCAGCTTCAACCTAGCTTGTTTCAAGCCAGTTTATTCCAATGACTTGACTCTGACAGTCTGTCCAGCTCAGGACAGAACAGTCTACGGGCAGGACCACACATCAATCTACCTGCCTCACTCTCAATTTCCAGAAAAGACACCCAAAATCTGCACACTCTTCCAGGTTCAAGATCTTGAGTGTCCCTGGCTCTTAAAATAATGAACCAGAGCAGTGCCTGCTCCACACGTTCTCCTCTCCTGACATACTCTTCTCTGACCAGGGTCACTGACGTGAGGTCCGGTCTTCCCATCACTACCCTTCTCTCCCTGGCGGGGTTCCCTTCTTCCACTCAATCAGAAAGTTCAACAAACTAACAGGTGTTCACCAAGTCCTAATCCCTAAAATGGAAAGAGGTTTTAATAAGATGATTAGTTCTGAGACAGCCTTGGATTTTAAATTTTGATTTTTAGCTACACAAACAGCCCACATCCTCTGAGATGCGGATTTCCTTTTTCTAGATGTACACAAACACTAAGTCATTTTCAAATACCTGAAACAAAGGCACCCCAGGCACTCTTTTTGAGAAGTTAAGTCACTTGATACAGGAACCAGCAAATTAGTCTCACGAGCCAGATTCCAGCAGCTGTTCTTGTGAATAAAGTTTTATTGGCACACACAACCTCCTTGAAGGAAAAGTCTACCAACTCCTGCTCTAAGGAAATAGGACTGTCCTACACCTACAGGCACTATTTGTGCGTGATCAGTCACATCCGACTCTTTGCGACCCCATGGACCGTAGCTGGCCAGGCTCCTCTGTCCATGGGATTCTCCAGGCAAGAAACTGGAATGGGTAGCCATCTCCTCCTCCAGGGCATCTCCCTGACCCAAGGATCGAACCCGCGTTTCTGGTGGCTCCTGCATTGGCAGGCAGGTTCTTTACCACTGAGACACCTGGGGAAGTCCCAGGCATGATGTGAGGCCCTCCTAACCTCAGGTAACGATTAACCTGCTGCAACTGTTACACTGGACAGAAAACGGCAGCACACACACACTTCCCTTGCTCAGTCTTCTCACCCCTTTTTTTAAGTACCTGGGTCCACAAGGAATAGACACTGGAGGCTAACTTATAACTGTTGGCTGGGCTTCCACAGCTTCATGCGATGGGTCTGTGGTTGGGAACTAGGTCTGTTCAGTGTTTACCAAGAGTGCTCAACATGTAAATGTATGTATTTCTCATCCATAGGGCCATTTTTCATTTTTGATAGGGATCATTTATAAATCAACCTTCCAATGACAAAATAATAATGATAAAAACTGTAAGTACCCCCACCCACTTAGCAAAAGTGACAAAATGACAAAAGATAACTTAATTTGGGGGCTTTATTTTTTTTTTTCTTTTTAAGATGCTACATAGTCAAACAGAATTGGATTGGTCTTTTACGGCATAAAATTAATTCACAGTCAAGCTCTCCATCACTACTTGACGGCTCATCCAAAGTTCCCCTTGAAGCCCCTCCCGCACCCCCTCCCCCGCCCCGGCCCCACCTAGCTGGCTCCCTCTCCCCGGGCCCTCTGCTGCCTGCCTCTCTCGCCCTGATTCCAAGTAAGGGCTGCCTGGGAAGGGCAGGGCCACACTGGGGCACGGGCGCTGAAGTGTGGGTGGTGGTGAGGAGCAGAGACAGACGGACAGCTCAGGACCGGCTACTCCTTCCCCTAGACAGTGACCTCGAGCTGACTGCCGCTACTGAGAGTCCTCTCTCCATGGTGGCTATTACTTATCTACACAGAAGACATTTCCTGGCAGTTGTTCTCCAATGTTCCCACGAGCACACCTCCGTGTGTGTGTGTGTGCGCCATGTGTGTGTGCGTGCGTGCACATGCGTGCTCAGAGCCTTGAACCTTCAGCAGCAACGCCAGCTTCACTCCACGGTGTTAGGTAGCACAGGTGGGTTTTAGGCCACAGAATTAATTATAATCTTGTGACAGAAGACATGAGATGAAATACATTATATAAGTTAAATATGCATTAAACATCTCTGAATAATAATTCAATCTCACTACATGAACCAACAGTTATCTAGCTTGGTCCCTTGACGAGAACAGCATTCAATGACTTTGACTTCCAGAGCGTCGGGTCAATCAGCAACACACACCCCCCCACTGCTGATGAGCACAGCTGGTGCTGCCACAGCTCCACTCTTGGTGCCTTCAGGCCCTGTTCATCAGTCCCCAGGAACTGACGGCCGGGGTGGGCATGGAAAGGCTGCCCACAGTGAGTGAGTGGCGCGGGGAAGGACATCGACAGGGTGGGCTCCAGCTTCGCAGAGGCCAGCACCAACAGACAGGGAAGAGTGTCATGTTTGCAGAGAGGAAATCCAGCAATGTGGACCAAGGATACAGACGCTTAAAATGACATTTACAACATGCCATTACCATTTAATCATGGTTTCCCTTGTCATTAATAAGGTTCACTCTTTGCCCCAATCATTTACTATGCGGTTTAGACTTTCTAAAAGATTGTTATATTATGTTCTATTTGTGTGTGTGTGTGTGCGTGTGTGCACACGGGTGCACACAAGCGGGGAGGGGTAATTTAAAGGCAAGACCTGTGAGATGTCATCATACATTAATTTCTCTTTACACATGGTTATAATAAATTTAAATCCCACACTATGGCGGACCCATCAATCCAATCCCCATCTTGCATGCTGCCTCTACAAGGCGATCTTCCCTATGATCACGCCGACGATGAAGAAGAGGACAACGAGCGCCAGCAGCCGGGTGCTCAGGCCCTCCTCCTTCCCAGCTGTGGCCGACGCGGGAGCGGGGCTGTTGCTCTGCACTGTCTTCCTCATCCGAAGTCCGTCTTCTTCCTAGGGGAGCAAACACACGTTTCAAAGACAGTCCAAGGCACCAGAAGCAGAAGGCAGCTGTTAGCAGAGGTTTGGGGAGGGGGGGCAGGGTGTTATGCCCACACTCCATCACATGATATGGTCCCCAACCTCATTTTGCAAATGGAGAAACAGCCTACAGAGAAGAGACTGGCTTGAGGTCCCTCTTCTTCCATGCATCTACCACAGTGCTGCTGGTCCCTTTGTCTAAGCAGGGCACTAATGTGGTTCTCTGTGATTTACAGAAAAAAGTTCTTCAGAGAAAAGAATCCCAAGATATGACCAAGTAGGGAACCTGGATGCTTTTAAATGCAGAGCTCTGTCCATGTTACATGGAAACTGCTGGACCGAAAATGGGATGTCTGTAATATCAAAGTGTAATGAAATTGATATACCCATCTCAAGTATTTTCTACTTAATGCATGAAATTTCTACCAAAGAAGAAACAATCTTTTTCATACACATGAAGAAAACTTGGCCACATTTTCCCCACCTACACAGACCTGTGAGAATCGACACTTTTCCTTTCTTTACAATCCCAAACAGGGCACCCGGCCTCCCCATTCTGATTACCCTCAATCCATCCCTGACACCCTCCACATAGCTGCACTTTCTTTTGTTCTCCTTCAGTCCGTTCACACTCCTCAAGTGTCTGACAGATCTGACAACAAGAGGCAGCCAGCCCCTGGAGCCCACCCCTCCCACACTCACGGTCCCCTCTGTGGGCCTGGTTATCAGTGTTTTGGCTGTGTCACCCAGGCTACCCTGGCGCTTATCTTAAGGGCAGGGACCACCCATGTCTGTATCCACAGTGCTGGGAACACAGGAGGGTCTTAGGAAATGTGTGGCCAAATCAAAGTATGAAAAAGTGAAAGTGAAGTTGCTCAGTCATGTCCGACTCTTTGTGACTCCATGGACTGTAGCCTACCAGGCTCCTCCATCCATGGGATTTTCCAAATAAGAATATTGGAGTAGATTGCCATTTCCTTCTCCAGGGGATCTTCCCAACCCAGGGATCGAAGCTGGGTCTCCCACATCGTAGGCAAACGCTTTTAACATCTGAGCCACCAAAACAACACGAAACAAGAAACTGTTGTTTGGCAAGATAAAGAATCTTCTAATGGCAAGACTGGTCTGATAATATTTTAAAGACACTCTGCTCATGGGGCATGGCCAATATTGCTGCATGCTGATAAATGACTGGTGCTATTCTATTAACTTCAAAAAAAAAAATGGGCACAGCAAAATACAGCATTTATTTTATTGGGTTTATATAGGAGCTATTTCTAACTATTTATCACTTTAAATGGCACAGAAGAGAAATACATTCAAGGAGAAGCTTTAGGCGTATCTTAGATTTTTAGCCAAAAGTAGAGTGTCAGCTTCATAATTTACTCCATACTAACAGCAGTCACTGAATGAGGCAAATCATGACTACTACAGAGGATGCCACTTCCTAAACTCTGTTGGTCCCCGTGTCTCCTTCCTCATCAGAGTAAGAGAAGGAAAAGTCACCTGCGGTGAATTTATGGTGTGTACCTGGTGCTATGCAGTCAAAGAGTGACAGTCTATGGTGGTTGGGGATATGATCAAGACGAAGAGAACAGATCGACTTCAAGACTTAAGCTGCAACAAAAGATCCTACAATCAGATGTTCAGAAACGCTCTCTTTAATACTGTGTATGAAAGACATACTTCCAACACTGGAAGGGGCCTTAACAGTGTTCTGCTAACAGAGGCCAGAAGCCGCTGTGACTGACAAACATACACAGCGAGTCCAAGTTTGGCTGGTCCTTCCCACACTGCCACAGGCCTCCAAGGCCAAGAGGAGCACACCTGCCTCGCTCCAGCACCAGTGCAACCCACCGCCCAATGCCAGGGCCACCTGCCAGGTCTAGGGCCACAAGCTGGAGCCCCTGGTTCCCTGTAATCTCCCCCATGGATGTGACAGCATCCCAGCTCCAATCTCCTGACCATACTGATGGAGGATGAAGACCCTACTGCTGGACTTATTTAGGATACTCAAAAATCAGAATGACGACGATTGCCTTAAAACGGAATACAAGTCAGTCTTTACTCTCTTCAAAAAGATTCTCATCCAATGGGGATGGAATGGGGGCTTGAAATTGTGGATTCAAGATAACCATTGTTTTTTAAATTTCAATTTACACTAATGGATTTTTTGTTTGTCTGTTGTCTTTTTATGAGGGGACAAGAGTTTAAATAGCTGAAAAACTACTGCTCAAGGGACACTGGTTCTTAATTTGGGATGCACGTGGGTGTGTGTCCAAGCATTGTTTTGAGAACCTTAGGAAAGGTATAGAAACTTTGGCCTGAAGGAAAAACGTGCAAATACAAGACAACTCCACAAATTCGGAGTTTCATCAACCCCATCACCCAAGATCATAGCAGCAAGGCCCCCATTCCCTGGAGACTATCAGGAAACAAAATGCCATTACCTTGAACTGCTTGTTTTCCTCCCGCAGCCTCTGGACTTCACTCTGCAGCCTCTTACACTCTTCCATCACCTTCTTAACTTCACTGTCATCCAAGGAGGAACTCAGAGCTTTAGACACTGTTGGTGTTTCTGTCTTTGATGCAGTTGTGGGTATAATTTTATTTATTTCTACATCATGCTGTTCAGAAATAAATGAAAGCCCAAATGTCACCAACCACGTATTAAAGGACTTCTTCATGCAAAGTAAAGTAGTTCTCAGCAAAAACCACCCAGGGCAGCGTTTCATCCACACTGTACAATGTCACATTTACTTTTAAAATGGATCACTTTATCATCTAGTATCTTACAATCTAAAACTGGGCTCCAGAAGTTATGGATGAGGGCAAATAATGAAGTCTGGCTGAGACTAATACTTCAAAGAAAGAAAAAAGGGGCTGTGCGCACTGCACTATCAAATTCCTGCCAAGAAAAATTAGCAGAGCGTAATTGTCCAAGCTCAGGAATTATCAGCCACAAATTACTGTCACTACAAAGATGTGAACATCCCCCAGACTGGCTGGGTGGGGGCAGAAGGCCAGAGGGGACGTGACCCAGAGGGTGATTTATCTCCTGAACTTAGACAACTGCAGAGATGGAATTAAGGTACAACAAACTCAACGTCTTCGGTATTTCAGCATGGGGAGGCAATGTGTTCCTCACTTCCCTAGCCACGACTGCGCTGTGACCCCCTCTGGAGACCCACTGGGGATGACTGAGTAAATGGGGGAAGGGGAGGCATGGAAGCCCTCGGGGGTGCCATGCAGCATATGGAGAACAGCAAGCTCTACCCTGAGTTTCCCAGGGGAGAGGAGTGAGGCCCTGGTGGACAAGACCTCAACACACAACTAACCTCCGAGCGGACAGCTGGGGCCAGAATACAGTCCTCAACTATCCACAACTGACAGAACATACTGTGGGAAGAGGGAAGGGAAAAAAGGAAAGATGACCACCACTCATTCAAAGAAATGGGACAGTGACAGTGGTCAATTAGCAAGCCGAAAAAAAATCCTAAGTAGTTTTGACACAAAGCATCAGCATTCCTGGAGATCACTATGGATAATGTTGAGAGCTTGAGCATTTTTATTCCCACCACCAGCTATTAACAGCCAGGGCAGTCTAATACTCTGCGTGGGTTTTAAACTGTGTTAACACAGTTTAAGTTTTTTGACTAGGGTGAAGGGAGGTCCATGCCAATCAGGCTCACGCTTTGGTTTCACATGGAAAAAAGTGAGCTGGCAGCTGGGAGTCACCCCTTACCCTCAGTGCTCAGGCAGCAAAGGGGGTGAATCTCAATGGGAACTGACTCTGCCTCGGGAAGGGCATACCGGGCGACATCCGGAGACGCTTCTGGTCGTCACAACTGGGGATGCTACTGGGGTGAGGTCAAGAGTGCCGCAGTACACCCTGCAAGGCACAGGACAGCCCCACAGCAAAGGACTCCTGGCCCAAAAGTTAGCAGTGGTGAGGGTGAGAAATCCTCATCTAAAAGCACATTTTGACTGAAGAGAATCTGGGATTCAAGAGGTAGAAAGTTGGCGCTCAGGAGAAATGCAGACAGGGAAGCCTGCAAACAGCACTCTGTACAACAAGAGGAGCTGAGTGCTCACCACTGCCTGTCCATCAAGCACCAGGATAAATGGCAAATTATTCCGTTTTTGTCTTTCCCACTGTTAAATATAATAGCAATTGAGAACTCTGCCCAAGTCAAAGAAGCTCTTCGGAATTTATGATATTTTAACAGTCAACAGGTTGTGCTTTTCAAAGGCAAAAGAACATTTCAATGAGTTCTTTCTGTGAATCTTTCAAAGGCAGATTTCACAAAGGCCCACTTATTTGTTGACTTCATTTTTCAACAACAGCTCATTTTTCTCTTCATACATCAGAAGAAGGAAAATAATTTGCCAACTTAAATCTTGGTTTTGCAGGAGATGGTATGCAAATAAGTATCAGCTTGCAACATTCAATTACTGTTAACTATAAACATACTTACTGGTTTATCATTTTCTGCTGGCAATTCAAACACACATCTAAGTTTTGAATCCATAAGGTCTTCCGGTTTTGCCTCCTTCCACTAAAACAATTTAAATTCAATAATCAGGATATTATAAAGCTGCTAGAAGAATGATTTTCTTCCTATAACTGACAATTTCAGAAAAATACACTTAATGAGAAAGCCCTGATGTACATCAAATAAAGAACTTAAGTCTGCTGAGATTTCAGTATTTCTAACATGACAAGATTAAATACACTGGCTCCCCTGAATACTGATCACTCTCCGCCAGCCCCAGCCGTGCTGCCCGACTCTCCCACGTACACCAGTGCTCTGCCTGTTGCCAGGCCATGAGAAGCACACAGGACAGGAGACCGCCACTGGACCCAGAGGAGTCTTTGAGCTGGCACCTGGGCGGCCTCAGGACATCTGGGCTCTCCCTAAGAAAACGCAACTTACTTCGCAGAGCATGTCTTGCTAGGTGGAAGCCCGTACTACGTGGAAGTGATTTTAGAACACTGCCAACTACCAGCAGGGCACAGGAACAGGAAGGCCACTCTGTGACCCCCACTGTCTGGGCGGACCCCTACTCCCTCAGCCTGCTGGTAGGAACATGTTCCTGACTAAATCCATGTTCCGGGATGAGGCACTCCTGGCTTACTGCTCCTCGTATTGGCAGAGGAGAACAGGAATCCCAGGTGTTCTGAGAATTATAGAAGAAACCAGCACAGCAAGAAGGTGATACAGAAAAAGGAACGAATTTGCCCACCCTGACCCCAGAACCATGCAGGAGGCAGAGAGAGCAACAGGTACCAAAAGTCAAAAATGAGAAATAATCTTTGTGTCAAGCAAACAAGAACGCCAAGTAAGCCATGGTGGGCACAGTCACGGAACAACATGCTATTCAAGGGATATCGAAGAGTGTTTAATTATGTGGGGAAAATTCACAGAATATAAATGAAGAAACTGCAAGCAATATTTTAAGTCTGTTCCTCTGTGCACACACAGAAACATGTGCCTCTGTGAGTGTACTGTAAGAACATCAGGCAAGGATCATCTCAGCATGCTAAAAATCACTGAGTGAAAAGGCTTCTGGCAGGCAGGAAGTTCAGTGATCTTCAAGGATCTGACTACTCTGAGTATCACAGATCACCCCTGAACCACAGGGGCAAATGTGCTCCGACACTGGACAGAGCTGGCAGTCACCATCCTAACCAAGTAATCAGACCTGGTATCACCAAAGGAGGGAGATGAGGCACACAGGACACTACCTTGCAAAAAAAAAAAAACAAACAAAAATACTGAACCTGAATTTAGTCATGAGAGAATAATTTGATAAATCCAGAATGTGGGACATTCTACAAGGCACCTGGTCTGGACTGTAAACAGGATGAGCATGCACTAGTAGAAGGACAACGGAAGGCCATTTCTTGAACAACTGGGAAATACTAATATGGGTTTCTCTCTTAAACACATTACTGAATTAATGTTAAGCTTAGCCATGAGTGACAGGCTACTTAACAGGACTGGGTCTATGAAAGAGCCTGCCCTTGTTACAATGCATTCAGGGATGGTGAAGTTTCATGAACAGTGCATCTTACAGTCAGGGAACTCAGCAAAAAAGAAAGTTTATGACAGAAAAGAAACAAACATGGCAAACTGTTAAAAGGTGAATCTTAGTAAAGGTTAGAGGAGTAGGCACTACTGTTTTTTCATCTTTCAGTACGTCAAAAATATGAAAAAAAATATTTTAAAGTAAAGAAAAACCACCAGGCTCTCACTAACAGTGGCTGGGTCTAGTATAAACAAACTATAGGCCACATAGTTTTATTTTTGCTTGTTTATATATATCCCAGATTTCCAACCAAGTACATTTCATTTTTTAATTGTTATGAACATTATCATGAAAGAAGTAAAATTCACTTTTATTGTGCCCTGAGGCTTGGCCTATAGCAGCACTCAGACAAGACAGCTGCCACTCTGCCACCTGCTCTACACACAGCACATTTAACCCCACAAGGGCCCTGGGAACTAGGACCCCCTCCCCATTTTACACATGACCAAACCCTCAAGAGAGTTAATGAAAACTGCCCAAGGCCACAATGTTAGTAAAAGGCAGAGTCAGCTTCACACCCAAGACACCCAAGGCCATGCTCTTTCACCAAGCCATGCAGCAAAGCCGAACAGAACATATTCTTGGAGAGTCCGCATGGTGCATTTGCCATACATTTTTTTGATCACACAAAGTAACATGAAGTAACACGCCATGTTCCAGGAAGTGAAAGAGAAAGTAGTGAATCTATCAATAATTACTTCTATAAGAAGGAATGTTAATACAAAGCCTAAAGGCTGATCTCTCTGAAGCCTCCAATGGCTAGTTCACCCCTCACTTCCTGCCCAGGAGCTACACAAGCATGAAGGTGGTCAGCTGTGCTTTTCTGAGAGTGAAAGAAATGGCTGTGTGGTCACACAGGGGCCTGAAGGTAGGATGTGAATGAAAGAGTACTTCAGATAAAGCTTCGAAAGAGAAAAAAAATAGTATAGTGTGAATCCTAGCTAACTCGAATTTGCAGGCATTCCTCGGAAGACCCCAGTCTCTAAGTTTCAGCTGGTGATCTAGAAAGTGGTGAAAACACTGAGGCAGTCCTGCCCTTCTTTTCCAAACTGTGAGGACTAGACAGTCTGTCCTCCCTGGTGCTGTGGATATTAGGGGTCTATCAGGATACTGTGACTCACACTCACAGCACTAGGATGCCTGCTGATTTATCCATGTGTGTAAAAAGCTGGGGGTAGAACTGCCATTATAATCATCTTCTAGAAAAATCAATACAGGGGACTGGCTGTGTGGCTCTGTCCCCATGGCTACCAAAATCTGTGGGCACTCAAGTCCTTCATATAAGACGCTGCTGGCCCTTCACATCCACAGAGCAGAACCCAGAGAAATGGAGGGCCAACTATAATGTATCAATTACTTATTTTATGAAAATGAAGTAAACTTATTTTACCAAAATTAAATGATGGAGTTGAACATGTATTTAAGGAGAGGGGGAAAGAAAAACTGAAGGAATCTGGGGGGTCAGGGATACAACAACAAAAAAACAAAGAATCGCACTTACTAGAATCAAGCAGGGGGAAAAAACGCCTAAAGCGTTGAAGGATATTTAGTATTCAACTCTCCCCTATCCCTCTAGATTCTGGGGGATGGGGAAGAAGAGGCAGAAAGCGTTTTCTAGAGTAAAAACTGCCTATTTCTGTAGGGGGAGGGACGGGGGTGAAGGTAGAGAACCCTCAGATCATTCAAGACACGACCCACCAGAAAAGGAACTGCTGAAGGAAACCAGGTAGAAAAGTCAGAAGAGTGTTCTAAAAGTTACATAAAATGCTAAAATCAAAGTTCTAGAAACCCATAAAGGCAGTCCAAGTACAAACCTCCTGAAAAGCACCATTCCCCTTTAAAAACAATTCTGACATATTTTGAAACGCATGCACCCACAATTCTGCACCTATTCATTTATTTTTTAATTACTGGGGGGGAGAAAAAAAAGCATTCAGTACTTACTACTGCTTCCATATCAGAAGTGTCAGTTGGAGCAAACATAGACTGAACCATAAACTTGTGTTTACTTTTCTCATTGGGATCATAATCGAAAGGCTGTAACATCACTGAGAAAGAAAATATTTCATTAGGAGGGTCAGAGCTTGGTTACCGGCAGCCATTTGTTATGTTAATACTTGCACTTTGGTGGTAAAGCAGTTCACCAGGATGCTCTTCTCTGAGCCTCATGAAGCCCCTGGTGAAAGGAGCAATTCGAGAGGAGCAGCCTCTTCCCCCACCCTGCGGGTCTCAGACCTGAGGTCAGGGATGTGAAGGGACCTGCCCGAGATCAAGCAGCAGGCAGTGGCAGGGCCAGGACCGGGGCTTAGGACCCAGGTCTTCAGACTCGCAGCCCGTTGTGCCACCAAGCACACCTGACCAAACACCTGCCACAGGCCCTCTGTCCAGGCCAGCTAAACAGACACTCGTGCCTGTTTGCCCAGGAAAGTGCCCGCCAATGACCTCCTCAGGGACTAAGGCTGGCCCATGACCTCTGAGGAGCAGTTCAGGCTTCTCTCTGTGCTATTCCCCACGTCAAGATCGTCATGCTCACACTTCAGATACAATTTTGACAAGGATGTTATTTTCACAACCGTACCCTCACAGCATAGAGAAGACCCCACCAGCTTTCACAACCTTTCTCCCAAGAACCTAGGACTCTCCCTTGCAGGCTCCCCGGACCAAGCACACCCACGGAAGGAGGGGCTGTCCTATTCTGGCCAGCCTCCTCAAGACCTGCCACCTTACCCCGCTGAATGACGGCTGCTTTAAAACACAAGGTTTCCTACAAGGCTTTGAGAAACCACACATCTAGTTGAGCTGCCTGAAATCTAACTTGTTCACACGCAGGTAAAGCCTTGATGAGAGAAGAGCTCCCTGGGACTGAGCATCCCCCTGGGGCCAGAAGCTGGGCTCCGCCCTTCAGCTTTACCATCACTTCAGTTAATCCTTCAGAGGCAGGGAGTGTTGCGGAAGGTATTCTGATGCTTACTTGCAGATGGAAAAACTGAAGCACAGAAAGGTTAGCCAACTTGCCTAGTACCATGATGGAGTGGTCTGACATGAGAGCCAATGTTCAGGGCCACAAGAGGGCTGGATCTCTGTCCGTCCCCACCAGCACCTTCTGTGCTGGCCACTCACTATGTTCTCCTGCCTTTGAGCCCACTGAGAACTTCCTGGGTGCTTAAAGCCTCAAAGTCATCCACCTCTGCAGCAGACAACCGGCCCTGCCCTAAGCCTGGTTTATAAAGGAATCCGGGACCCAACAAACTGAGGGACCTGCTCAAGGTCACCACGCTTGGAAGCAGCAAAATATGCAGTTCAGCACCCCTCTGCCATACTGGATACTCTGACACGAGGTGGGGTCGGGTCACATCCTCAGATCCCCCATCACAAATCTTACGCGTGAGGAGGAGGAGGAACGTAAACATCCCTCTCTGTCTTGGAAGTGCACAGGTCCTTTATCTCTTGGGGACACAGAAAGTCTGTTTATCGTATCAATAAAATAAATACGTTCAATCTGAGGATCTGATATTCAAAGTGAAACCATCAGCAGAGAGGACAAAAGGTCATTTAAAACAGGCATAGGGCCACTCCACTTGAAATTTTATTCTTGCAGGTGTAGAGCCACGGCTCTCTCCTGGAAAAGTGGTCCTTGCTGGTGGCCTAGGCTCTGGAATGGAGACAAGTCTGCCGCTGGCATCACTGAGCTAGTAGGGGTTCTCCTGGAGCATTGCTACACACCGGGGCTTGACATTTAACCTCAGGGACAAACGGCCAGACTAGCAGGTCAACACCACAGACTTTTATTCTGAAAGCTGAATTTCCATTGCATTTTTTCCACCTCTAAGATTGCAGTAAGGAAGATGTATGTGATAAAGAAGCCATTGTTTTCATATATACTGTGATCCTGCCTGGACAGGGAATGTCAGCTTTATTGGAGTTGGGTCACAGTCTTCCAACTACTATCAGATTAATGTTCATTTCAAAAAATTAAAGTGAATTAGGTTTTGAGAATTTCAGATCTCACCTGGCTGTGACAAAATCACGCTCTAGTATTTTTTAGAATGGGAAAGAACTTAGTCTTAGACTGCACTTGGATTTCGGTAGGGCACAGGTCTAGCAGAAACACTGCCTCGTCCTTGAGGCTCTGCTTTCCCAGCTGTGAATGGCTTCTAGTCCTCCACCGAGGAGGCCTCTAAGGCTGAGCCAGGGTTATCTGTAAAGATGCCCAGGAGATGAGAGCAATCAGAAGACACTGCTAATTCTCAGAGAAGTTGGCTCTTTAGCTTCAACGACACTGGGTCTCACACAAAGAACGGATGCATCCAGAGACCCTAACACAACCCTACATAAGAAGAGCTGTTTCCTCCCACTCTTTTCCCCTTTCCTCCAGGAGGGGCAAGCCAGAAAGAAGGGCGTGTGGGTTGCAGGCCCGTCCTACAGTAAACTGACCCTTTTCGTCTCTCCATCTCGCACCATGCTCCCATCTCCAGTGCCTTCACAGTGTCCCAAGAGAAAATGGAAAATAACTTTTACTGGCACCTAGTATGGACTAGGCACCAAACAAGGCATATCTTCCTTAGTCCTCCCATCAGTCTTCACCACAATCATAAACATGGCCGTGTCTTCCTTTTCTAGATGAGAAGACAGGGCTTAGGAGGGCTAGGCAGTCTTGCTTGGGTCCCATGGCCAGTGTTAACTGATGAACCAGAACTCCACACTGGTTCTGTGTCCACGGCCTGACTTCCACGGCACAAGTTCTCAAAGCATTACTTGCAGACCCCGAGATACCCCCACTCCCACATCAGGTGGTCCATAAAGTCAAAGCTGGTCCTGATGATACCAAGACATGACATGTCTTTTTCACTGCACTGCTACCCCCAGTAACAGTGGGCAGAAAAGCAACAGTGGGTGAACATGATGATGCCCAAGCGTGGACACTGGACGGCAGGTACTGCCACTCACATGCAATGTGTTTAAAAGGCCACCTGACTTAAGAATATTCTTGATGAAGCAATAAACATCACTCACTTCACTAAATCCCAACCTTGGACAGCACATCTTGGTACTGTGTTCTATGAAACCACACATCAAGCATCTCTGCTGCCCTGGGAAGAGCATTCCAGGTTACGAGCTACACTGGACACTTTCTCATGAAACCACTGACAGAAAAACTATAGTCATTCACACCTGGGTATATGGCAGATATTTTCCTAAAAATGAATGAAGTGAACCAGTCACTGATGAAGTGAACCGGTCACTGTAAGGAAAACAACTTGTAGCTGTTGTCGGTGATAAAATCCAAGCCTTCAAAAAAACTTAGAATCTTGGGAAACCTCTCTCTGCCAAGAGCTTCACAGTTTCCCCAATGAGATCAGTAAGGAGAGTAACAAATGTACGTTTTTGATACTGGATAATGAAATCTGCTGACAGTTGGAAGGTCTGTGTAACTCAGCTGGCATAATACTACCAAAGCCATCAAGTGTGAATGCATCTTGGTGAAACAAAGCTCAAATGGTTTACTGGCATGGTGTCAGAGTCTACACTGTACTGATGAACTTGAAGAAAAAGTGTTGCTCGGCAAGTTCTGGCGTAGCATCAAAGGAAGAACACCTACAATTACAATACCTATCAGTGGTAAAGGTGGTTTGACCTCATATACATTCACCGAAACAACACACTGTAACAGACCGAAATGCAAAAGGCAGCTGAGAGAATCCAGTCTGTCTTCTACCAAGCCAGAAATTAAGGAAATTTGCAAAACGTATCAAATAATGCCATAATTTTTGAAAAGTTATCTTTCACTAAAAATGTGTGAACTGTGTTTAATAAAGTTGTTATGAAAGAATTAATACTTTTGAAATTTCTGAGTTTAATCTGTAATATGACAAATATTGATACAACCCACAAACCAAAAAAAAAAATAGCATATACAAAAGGGGCCCTGAGAACAAAAGTTCTGAGTACCATTATTCTACATCAGGGTGCCTCACAGGCCCCTCCAGGAGGAGAATTATCTGGTTGCTAACTCAAGTGAAGGCACTGGTGGCTTCCTACAGTCCCCTCTTGGGAGAATGTGCCATTTAAAGAGAAAGCAGTTCACACAAACCAAGTTGCGAGCCCCACGTGCACACCTGCAAACACATCTGTCCCTGAGAGCAGGAGACTGGGGCACCTGGCGCGCGGCTAACAAAACCACCTTGCCGCAGCGTGCTCCCCTCTGCAGCTGTCGCTGTCTGATACCCCTGCACCCTCAGAACTCACAGATGTCATCAGCCCAACTCCAGGCCTAGAGCGCCCTGCTTGCCAAGTCACCGTGTGCAGAGTTAGAAGGACCTCAAGACACAGCTTACGCGGAGACCTCCGAGCTCACAAGAACGTAGCACACAAAGAAGTGGGTAATAGTGGCAACTAACCCACCTTACAGAAGCACTGGAGACAGCAGAGGGGGCAGTCAAATACCCTCTGTAAAAGGCAGGGACTCATAACATAGCACAGATGCCCAGTGCACCCTTAAGGCTGGCAAGGAGAAAACTTCCAACCCTGAGTGAAAACGGTGGCCACTGGTGACCTTCAGGAAGTGCAGGGTGTGAGACAGGTGCTTGGCCCCTCCCTCTGTCTAGAGGGCCTCTCCCTCCGCCTAAAGCAGTGGGTGGAAAACAAGGTGTTGGCCACCTACCAGCTCCCCTTTCCTGTGGGCTCCCCGATCAGCGAGCAAGAGTGGAGAGGTCAGGAGGCACCCAGACTTCCTGAAACTTCATGAAGGCTCTCTGGGCCTCAGCATCTACATTGTGCTGCCCCCAACTCATGCCCAAAAGTCTGTATTTCTCAGCCACTATCATCTCATGTCAAGTTCAATTTGCTATACCCTATTAGCTGGAACTTTACGAGAACATGACAGAATAAATGTTGTTAATCGTTTGTTCTCTCAGCTCCATACATGCAAATTGTGACAGAAATTATGTACTTTTTTCCATGACAGGCTATAAAAGAGCTTCCCATTAACTTAATTTATTTCACTTGAATTCCAGAGACACTGATGATAAAACCCTCTTAAATGAACCATCTATCCTACTTTTAAAATGTATCGCTGATACTACATTAAAAAGAAGCCCGTTACCAGGAGACAGCCTGGAGACCAGGTCACCACTCACCAGCATTAATGCTTTGTGATACAATGTCAGCTGAATGCAGGTTGCAAAAGTGGGATCCTGTTAGGAAAGGGCCTTCACAGTCATAAAACACTGGATCAATAAGATCGGACCTTCTTCAGAAGACATGCAGAATATACACTACTTAACACACACAAGTGCACACACCTCGGAGAAATGACTTGATTAAATGCTGCATAAAAGCTTATGAGAACCCGGGCAAGTCACAGATCACTTTCATCTGCATCATAATGGCAACAGAGCAAATGAACAATAGCTTAACAGGCACCTTGGCACCTGCTTTATTATTATTTTTTAATCTCAGAATTTTATCTTTAAAGTGCCCCCCTCCTTGTTCACATGACCACCATCTCAGTGTAGGCCTCCTCCAACACCCAAGTTTCTCCAACCAGATCTCCCACCTCCTCCCAGTTTCTCTCAGACAAGTTCTCTGCAGAGCCCCTATAACCCACATATTCCATCTCCCCCAAGCACCCGGTTCACTAGCTCAATATTCCTCAAACCAAAAAAACCTATTTCTCAAGTAAAAGACGATCAATTCATGTCCACAGTCTTGTTCTCAGTTTCCTGGTATGCTCCAACAATTGGTCATGCTGCTGGTCCGGCGGGTGTGCACAAGGTGCTGGCCACACCCACACCCCCAGGTGTTCTCCAAGTCTCCTCTTAGCATGTCGGCCTCAGGTGGCTGGCACATCCCTCCTGGTCCACCTGCCCTTCTCACATCTCAGTATGTGACACCTTCCTGGGCTTCCTCTGACTCTGAACCTTCTACTGGTCTGTCTCTGTAATGAGGGGGTGTCCAATTTCAGCTTGCAGCAGACCCACCTGGATTGCGTGTTAAAACACAGGTGGCAGGGTCTCACCTCCAGTTTCTGATTGCACAGGTCTGGGGTGAAGTTGAGAACACACATTTCTGACCTGTTCCCAGCTGCTGCTGCTCCAGGAACCACGCCTGGAGAAGACAGGCTGAAAGCACCCCATGAAGGCCGTCTCACCCTTTCATCCTTAATGGGGATTTACTCTGTTAGCGGATACCACCCATATAGAACTCTCCCATA
Organism: Antilocapra americana; assembly: GCA_007570785.1. NCBI lineage: Eukaryota > Metazoa > Chordata > Mammalia > Artiodactyla > Antilocapridae > Antilocapra > Antilocapra americana. Next base: position 4,387,410 of record ML660204.1, on the reverse strand, counting down.
GGCTCAACTTTCCCACACTCACTCTTCATCTCCTGGTTTAAGACAGTAGTTTCTAGACTTCTTATCACTGTCCTCTCATTATCTCTTCGCTTTTATGCCTCCGTCAAACTGTCCTCTACCAAACTGCATTTACAACGTCATAATGAAGTCACTGCTCCACTTTTTTTTTTTGAAACTGATCAGAGACAAACCATAACTCTGTCAACAGCTTATAATAACCAGTATTACCACAATGAGGTGACAGAATTCTAGCCTAAAGCAAAGGAATCAGACATTTCAGTTAGACTAGGTGCCCTTACCAGGAATAAATTTATCGTTTCCTTCAGGATGCTCAAAATGCTGAAAACAAGACTAATTTCCTGGACTTCTGCCTATTCAGGTACCCATGGATGGAACTATGAGTCTAGTGGGTAATTAATCTTATCTACTTATAAATTAGTTGACATGGAATTGTCTTTGCATTCTCTAAAGGATCTTCCAGTTCAGTATAGCTCATCTTAGAGAACTCCTCAGAGTCTGATTAACTTATTTGTGCAGTGTTTACAGTACAAATGTACCCCAATACTGCTGGAAATGAGGTGCGTCATATACACGCCTAAGAACATGGCTCACTCACTCTCTTTCATAAATTTTAAAATGCACATCTATTTTCAAAATTCCAACACACTTTCCTATCTCCATTAATGCTTTATAATGGAATCCCACAGTCTTTCCTGAGTACTCACATGTTGTGATTATCAACTCACATTATATCTGTCTTAATCTGACCCACAGGCCAGGGCCACTGTGGAGGGAGAAGGGTCTGTCCTGAGGCTGGGGTTAATTTCATACCCCTGTTATCTCTCCCATACTTGTCCTCTGGGGTGTTCCTGTCCAGGCCTTGACTGTGGCCACTTCTCACAGCTCTTTCCTTTCATTCTGGCTTGTGATGGGCTGGACATCAGAACAGGTTAATAGAGAGTCTGAACTAAGAGTATAAACAGGAGAGTTAAGGCTAGAAGCCCAGGTGTATCAATGTGCAGGCAGCTGCCATCAGTTTCAGGAACATGACTTTTGGCTGCTCCCAAGTTGTGCTTGGTTTCTGTTCCTTGGCCACGCTTAAGCTGAAATTACTTTCATCTAAGTGAGGTGGACTGAATGTACTTGGATAAACCCCCTTGACCATTATCTTTTAAAATGGAAAGAATAAGGAAACTGTATTAAACTCGTAAAAAGTGAAACATGGGATTATTCTTAAGAAACTTAAAAATTACAGTAAACTTTTAAAGAAACCATTAAAAGAATGATTAAGCTAAATTTTGTTGGTAATCTACACCCCTCTTTTTAAAAAAAAACAGAATCTCAACTAGGGAAAAAGATTAAAGACATCTTGTAAGTTTGTGAGTTGTTCTTATCTGAGAGTAATAAGCTTGATTCATGAAAATCATCTATAACAAGGTTTTGCTTATCAGAGACTTCCAAAGCAGACAATCACACGAAGAATGATGCCATTAAGATGCCTGAACTCCCCAAATACAGCTCCCGCTATCAGCACTTGACAGACGGATGCCTGACTTTCTTCTCTAAGGGCAGTGGTGGGTTTAGACTCTGGTGCTAATCACCTAGAAGCTGCCGCCCAAGGTTGGCTGGTCCAGGGCAAGAGGGCCGCTCCACTAAACTGAGTCAGCAAAATCTTAAAAGGATTAATTATCAATTGCGATTCTACCCAATTACATTAATTGACCAGTGATTCCATCCAAGAAGAGCTGCTGATATTCATTCTCTGTCCTCAGGATTTTACTGGAAGAACTCTGTGTTTTAAATGTGATTGAAGTAAGTGCTGAAAAGGGCTATATGTCAGGAATGAACATTGTTTCTGAATTCTTTGAATTTAAAATACAGATTCAGACACCAGAAGATTTGTGTCTGTTTGTCTCTAATCCACTTTCAATTCCCAGAGCACACTTAGTAAAGTATCTGTACCTAAATACTGGTATCTTTAATGACTCTTTCCAAGGCCCACCCCCTCAAACATATTTTGCATTTCTAATTTGCTTGGTACACAGGCAACCAATGTGCATAATTGAACTGCAAATGGAAGCACGCTTGCTACTTTAGTGAAATTAGAATTCAGTGAAGGTTATAAAAATATTAAACTTAATATCATATTACAGGAAGCGTAAGTATTTTTGATGGGCCCATAATTTTACTACTTCACCTGCTGTATCTGCTGGCAAACATGGTTTGGAATATTAATGGAAAACTCCCTCGTTATTAAACTGCAGTATTAAAAAAAAAAAACCTACAACTACTAACAGCTTAAAACAAAGACATTTTCAGAAATAATCTACCTTAAAAATATTTCCCCACCAGACAGTTCAGAAAACAGATTTAATTTTGTAAAGCTTGAACAAATGGAGAGACCCCCAACTGCTTCAAACAATTCATTAATTCAAAAAGTTCTATTTTCCTTGCATTTAAAATCTCTGGGGTAAAAAATCCAATCTCCTCTTCTCCAATCTCCATTTAAGTGTGCCTATTTTGCTGAGGTCCAGATTTGAATAATTCAAAACCATCTCTAGTAGATGGTGTGTATCAAGGAGCAAGGGGCCAAAACCATGGCATTCTGGGCCAATTAATACAAACACAAAGCACCTAGCACCCTCCCACCCACTGCACTGCCTCATGCAGCAGACAAGATCCTGACGGGGCAATCAGAAAGAGATGAAAGGAGGACCTACTCTCATCTAAAGGACAAAGAGAAGGACTCACTCAGAGACTTGGGTGACTAGACCCCACAACAGCCCTCTGGGAAGTCCATAAGTTTCCAGCTATGGCACTTAAAGCTCAGTTCATACCAGTTTCCAACTGTAACTTCACCACCCGAGTTTATAACACGGGGATTTGTTCTGTTTAAGGACCCCAGTACATGACGTGGCATTTTCTGAAGAAAATAAAACAGTTCAGAGCCGAGACTTTTGACGCAGAATGTGAGGTCCTGAGTATCAGATTAAGCTGATTGGAGAGAAGAGGTTCACAGGGTACGTCTTGAAAGACATAAGACAGCTAGAATATTTCAGTTCCCCACAAAAACCCTGACCTGCAAGCCTTCAAAACCACAGTCTCTCTGGCCAGCTCCAGATACCTTCCTTCTCCTCCTCCTTCTCTCTCTGCCTGGTCCCCTTCTCTAAGAATGATTTATAACCTTTCCTAATAGCTATTAGGGTTTCCAGAAATAGAGAAAAAACAACTTCCCTATACGGTATGTTGTGAAATTCTGTGTAGACAGGGCAACACTGCTAGTTATTTTCAGTTGATCTGATGACCTCCTTTTCATATTTGAAAATTTATTAGTGACTTTTCACTATAAACAAATGCATATTTCATAAAGAAGAAAAACAAAAATTTCTTAAATTAGAATTAGAAAAAGTCCATAAAGTAGTAAAATGCATCAAACTGATTTATTTCTAAAAATGCAATTCAGATATGTACAACCCACCTTCAACAGAAACCAGCCAGTCTTTCTCAAAGTTAGTGGAAGAAAATGCAACCTCACTCCTGTACCACACTTCAGTTAAAATTCTTCAGCACTGGTAAAACACTTTGTGACGTGAATACCACTCCCTTCATCTTACAAATGAGAAAACTAAAACCTTCAGAGGTTAGTTTTGGTCAAAGACCGGCCAACGGGCTCAAGAGCAGGGCTTGGGTTTCCTCTCAGGTTTCTGCACCCAGGTCTACTCATCTCTGAGCAGAGTGGGTGCAACCCAGCTCAGCCGCGTGCCTGCACAGAGGGAAGCTAGTCTTGAACCCTCTGTGCTGCCCCCTGCTGGTGTCTTCCTCCTTCTCCTGAGGAGCGGCTCTCAGCTGAAGGAACTCAGAACTCCACGTCCTCACCTAGATGCCTTCACAAGACTGTACTGTAAGAGGACCCTTGAAAAAGTATAATACTTTCTGCCCCATGACACAACTGTCTAATAAACAATACAGTGGCACCTCAGCACAGAAAACCCCAGCAAGTGGAGGCTGGCCTCCTTTGCTGACAGGTGAAGCTGTCCTGGAAAGGCAATGAAATCAGGCTTCACCCAGGCACACCTCAAGCACTGAGGCCAAAGCACACCAAATAAAAACAAAGGGGCCCTTTCTCATGTGTAAGCATAATCTTGTCTCACTAGAAGGAAGGCCTGCAAACACAAGGACATCTTGTTATTCAACTGCTTTTTTCCCCCAAGTACATGACACTCTGAGAGCCAAGGTATTTTGTTTTGTATTATCTGTAAGTTGGGCCATCCCCTGACACTGCTGAGACAGGCACTAAGTCATGCCTGACTCTGCAACCCCATGAACTGCAGCATGCCAGGCTTCCCTGTCCTTCACCATCTCCAGGAATTTGCTCAAATTCATGTCCAGTGATACCATCCGACCATCTCATCCTCTGTCATCCCCTTCTTCTCCCGTGCTCAATCTTTCCCAGCATCAAGGTCTTTTCCAATGAGTCAGCTCTTCACATCAGGTGGCCAAAGTATTGGAGCTTCAGCATCAGTCCTTCCAGTGAATATTCAGGGTTGATTTCCTTTAAGATTGACTCATTTGACCTCCTTGCTGAAGCAGTTAGTGTCACCAAAGAGCCACTGGATCAGGACAGACACCTGGCTTCTACTACCAGCTCTGCCATCATCACCACGTGCCTCTGGATGATTACCCCACCCCCTGCACCCCGAACCTTTCCTTCTTATCTGCAAAAGGAAGGCCACAACCACAAAATCTTGGTCTTCCTTAGCAGACAATCATAAATCAAAACAAATGCCCAGGGTGAGTTATTACTTTAAAAACCACTCCTCTTATGAGGGAGGAGTGAATCTTTCTGAAAGAGATATAGTTATGCTCACTCATTCATATTTAATATCAGAAGGCACACCTCTACTGTACATCTGCCTGTTGAGACTATTTTATTCAGAAAACGATGTTGCTGCCCAAAATTTACTGTGAAAACTGGGTAAGTCTCATCTACTGACAACCGTGCTCAAATAGGACATGGGCAAGGAAATCAAGAGGTAAAAAAGAAGTCAACTTTAAAAAGGGGATAAAAAACATCAATTGTCCTTGATTTCAACAGAAAAATTCAAACCACATGAATCCAAGGAATGCTGAAATGCCAGCATCCTGGGTCCGCCTCCCTGACCAGTGTGCTGCAGTGCAGGTTTGGGGACCAGAGCCAGACAAGCAGGATCTACGTCTTGGTTTTGTCCCCGGCTAGCTTCGTGAGCCTGTGGCCACCAGGCTCACTCTGGTACAACGGGGTGATGACAATGCATTCATTCCACGCTGGGCAGACAACAGAAGTTACACAAGATAATATGTGTGTGGACCCAGCACAGAGGAGATCCTCAACAAACGTGGGCTCCCGCCCTCCCGATTCCTCCTGGATAATAACCTGATTCGAGAGTCCGAATCAGGTCTTGCGGCCTCAGAAACACACAGGGGGGCAGCCGGTGTGGGCACACCCTAATGAGCAAACTCAGAGGATGCAGGGAACAAGAGTCTGCAGAAATCATGAGATAATGAAACACCTTATATCTCTGCAAAGAGGTGAGTCATTTTCTTTCAGGTGTCAAATGAATAGCCAAATGTATCATAATCAAAATCCATCAGGAAAAAAGTCAGCCAGATACCCATTTCAAATGAGGAGTAGCTTCTAATGATGCCTCCGAGCTCTTGGTGACAGTCTCCTGATACTTGAAGGATTAACACACACTCCCCCAGAGCTCCTCCACAAATACAAAAGGCACTGTTGGATCCAGAAGTCCTAATGAGCTCAAAGTTTATTCCATTTCTAAAATACATTTAAACTCAAACCCATCGCTTACATCTCCTTAATTCTGAAATCCAATTCTCAGTTTGGGCACTCTACCAGCATCTTTTCAAAAGTTGGACTCTGGAAAATAAATGCACTCTCAGACAGAAGGGGGAGAAAAACCCATCAGACATGCACAAAACTTGCACCCTTGAATACATTCCAATTTCCTCAGCCTTCATCTCCCTTAGCTTTTCACAATCAGTAAAGTGCAGTTACCAATCATTGGAAATGACATGAGCTTAATGTCAGAAATCATTTAGCTTAAATAAGAAAATAACTCCATTTAGCTTTCTCCCACAAAGTAAAATTAAGTTTGTTTAGCCCTTTTTTTATTTATTGCCAAAGGGCAGATTTAATTTCAAGGGAGTGAAAACCCAACTCATTCTCAAGTAAAGTCTGACGTTACCACTTTAATTTTGCTCTAACTATTGAGGCACAAAGGCTGTAAGCATTAAACTAAAGAGGCATTAATTATGGAAAAACAATAGGTGAGTGGAACCCACCGAGCTTTTTAATCAGAGGGTGGGGAGCTGGGGAGAGATGCCTACCATCTTCTTTTGCTATACTGCAAACACAAGCTTGAGGAGATCCCACTGCCTCCAGAGAGCCTTTTTAGCCCACCCTCAGGCCTTCATTCTCAGAACTTACCAGACACGTTAATCGAGGCCCCTGCATCAATGATCCCACTGTTGGGCCTCACGCAGTACCTACGCGGTGCCGTGGTCTTCACTTTAAAACACACATTTCGATCTGTCGGGTTGCCAAGCTTCAGGTTGGTGGTGACAACATCGGTGAAGGGACCTGCAGAATGAGACAGGGACTTACTTGTTGGGGATCCCATGAGGACCACACGGAGGAAAGACTGATTTCTGGTCTGGGGTCAGGACGGATATGGAACGTGGTTGACCCAGGATCATTTCATCATGACACACAGGAGAGATGGGCTGAGGCTGATGCACCAACAGTGACAGCTAAAATCCACCACGGTCTCATCACACCACCAGGCACCTGGCCTAGGGAGTGTCCCAGCAGACAGGGTTCTCCCTGACACCTCACAACTTTACTGCCAGACAACAACACTGAGGCTTGTCTGAAATCTTCATGGTAGTTAGTAGTAGTGAGGGTCTGCAACCAGGCAGCCTGAGCCCAAGGCCAGCTCTTAACCTATGCTGAACACTGATTTCCACAGTAACCAGATGAAATCTAACAGAGAGAAGGTAAAGGACTAGACTTGGGTCTAAAATGATGATCAAAGGCAGAGTGCCAAAGGCAGGAGATGCGAGAAAGACTTCGAGGTGTTAGTGGTCTGTAAACATAACCCCCCACTCCACACACACACACACACACTACAGTGATGCTACAGCAAGGTCAGAGTCCTGCGGGGCAGCCCACACCTAAAACAGCACGTTCACTTTTAACTACTCAGTATTGGAAGATTGAAACAAAGCTCAGTGCCCTAAGGGTGTTTTTTATTATTATTTATTCATTTTCTACTTTATTAGATTTTTTAATTAAAAAAGTAAAACATGCTTCTTAAAACAAGCCAAACAATAAAAGATGTATAAAGAGGAAGTTAATAAGCTTTCCCCTGTCCCCTGAGGTAACTAATATTAACACTGTGGGAGATCCATCTACATCATCTATGCTTACACAAACTGTACATACATACATGAGTGTGTGTGGGGGGGAGAGGTAACAAAAATGGGATCATACTATTCACATTACTCTGAAACTTCTCTGAAACCTGACCTGTAAGGTTTATAAAGGAGTCAAGTGGGAGGGTTGAACTATAATGTCTCTTAGGTCCTTTTCAACCCTTTTTCAAATTTACATCTTTTCACTGCGTACAGCAATGGTATCTTTGTGCTTCTTCCAGGCAAGCTCTTTACTCCTATCTTTACGTTCACAGGGAATTCAGAGATGGGGTGGGGAGGTATATGTGGTCCTGTGCTCACAAACTAAGAAATACATACAGTTGGTTCATCTGCTCTGTAAGAAGATCTGCAACAAAGACACTTACATCTGTGCCTCGAACGTTTTTCAATGAGACGCTGAGCTTCTGAGGACAAGAATGATACCTTACCACTTCTCACACCTCCGACAGAGTGCCTGGCCTCTAGTAAAGGGATGGGGGCAGGGGTTGAGAGACTGAGATTGACTGACTGGGAGTCCTTCACCAAGGAGGAAACCACCTCATGGACTACCACCAGCAAAATTAAAATCTCAGGCTGCTTTCTCGCCCCTGGAGGTACTCTGGGTATGAAAAATCAATCTGATATGGGCTTAACAAATATAAATTAAGAAATCAATAACAGTGAAAAGAAAGAAAGGAAAAGAGACTCAATTCCAAAATAAAATAAACTACAGCCAGTTCTGCCAGAAAGCTTATTTTGAAAATGTGAATCTGTTTCAGTGTGATTGATGTGCATATTAGGGGGACAATCTGAGCATAAAATGAATTTCACATTTGCTTATGTGTGATTTTGTCTGCAAGAAACGCTAAGTGATCACAGAAAACAACATCCAGCTGAAATGAATGGCAAAGATACAGAAAACACACAACTACACACATCTCCATCACCACCACCTACATGGGCTCACCGTGCAGCCCTCACAAACTGTAACTCTTCCAAAGACCACTTCCACAGGCAAACATCAGTTTTTCATGGTAAAGTACCATATTTATTGCAGTATTTATCTATTTCTGAGCCATTTAATGTGTGCTCAACTGTGCTTCTGCTTACATTAGGTTCCCATCTTTATGTGTGTCTGTGACCAACAAAGCTTTTGAGTGTTACGCATTTAACCTTGTTCTTGCCTCTTAAGTCTTACGGTCTCTTGTGCTATTTTGTATAGGACGGCGATTTTTAGGAACGCACATATCATTTTCTGGCAGGAACTACCATACAACTGAACTATCTATAGTTTTGTAGTTACTTATTCTAAAAGCTACTTCCATTCTTTGAGCAATGACACCTTCAAGAATGAAATGGCTAGGGAATTTCCCAGTGGTTCAGTGGTTAAGACTCCAGACTTTCACTGCCAAGGGTGAGAGTTCAATCCCTGGTTGGGGAACCAAGACCCTACAAGCCACGTGGTAAGTCCAAAAAAAAAAAAAGTGAAATGCCTAAAAACAATTTCTCCATTTGCTTACCTTTCCCATAAGCCCTGCCTTTGACCCTCTGGCAGCCAAACTGGAGGAGGGCATTCTCCAGGTCCAACTGTGGCCAGACGTGGGGTGTTCTGTCTCTCCTACTGACTCCACCACACAAAGCCTCTCCCTAACAAGCTACGTCACCCCCTTCCTGAGGGTGGACACCCTGTGGCTCCAGGGGATTTGCAACAACAGTGAGGGAAAGCCAGGTGCTGACCTCGCTTCATCCTTGTATCAAGTTGTTGGCCTCCAGGGAGAAACAGGACACTTGGTGCTGAAGGCAGCACCTTTGTGCGGGATTATCCAGGGCTCTACCCTTTTCTACTCCGCACCACAAGCAGTCTGGCTCAGAATGAAGATGGAGGAAGTTTTCTCCCAGTAAGTCTCTTGGCTTGAAATGGTATCACTTCAGCAATGGTTTAAACAAACAAACACACAAACACACACACACAACTCTGGTTTTCTGGAGTCAAAGAAAGCAATTAAACAAGCACACAAACACAGCTCAGACCTACACAGGCAGGATCACCATGGACATACACTCTTTGGCCCTCCATAAAAAGGGCCCCCTACAAGAACTCCACATAACCATGGCTCCAGCTCTAATGGCCCCACATTGCTGGGGGGAAAGGAGAAGAAAACAGATAAAAAAAATGCAGACATCTGAAAGAAGGTGAGTTTTCAAATACAAAGCCTACGGGGGAACAGTACTCTCACTGACAATCTGAATGTGATTCATAAACCACCAGGCCTTAAAGCTTTCTAGATGCAAGCTGAAATCTGTTTGTTTCAACAAAACTCTGCCTCAAGAACATGGAAGCATCTCCAGATCAGAATGCCAAGAATTCATAAGAGCCCACAAATCCACCCCACCCCGCCAAAAAACAGCATTTTCTAAGGTGGTCTGAAGTATATATACTAAGCAGAAAACAGGGATTTGGCAAGATTTCGCTGTGATGAAATTAAGAATACTCGTTTCCAACTCAGTTTCTCCTGCCCCTTTCTCCTCCTGCTGCCTCATAAATCGGAGTCAGGGATAAGTTTAAGTGCGTTTTTCCTTTGCAATGACCTTTTCTTCTAGGTAGTCCACAAAAATAAAGCAAATTTAACTGTGGACACTAATCTGCTTCTGGAAACTCCACTGGTTAACCTATTACACAGCAATCTAAATAATATTTTAACCTATATGATTCACTTAAAAGGTAGTCTAAACTATTAAAAAAACAAACACTATTTGTAATAAATAAGCAGAATAAATAAATACCCCAGATTTTTCCCTCAACACTCAGTCCTAAACCTTTAAGTATTAGAGACTTCTTGGGCTTACGTAGGCCTTTTTTTTTTTTAATCTAGAGGAAACAATACTAAAAATATATGCAAGTGAACAGTGTCACTGATAAAAGCAAAGCCTAATGTGAAAAAAATCAAGACATTCTGTAAAAACAGACCAACCCTTCAATTCACACTCTGGACAATAATTTTATTGAAAACAAATTCTATTTGATTTGAGTAATTACAGGAAATAAACAATGTTAGTGTTCTCCTTTTCTCCTGTATTAATAAATTAGAATACACAAAAATCTCAATAAAAATGATGTAAGAGCTTGTGAGCATCATTCAGATTTTTACTAGTCACTTTCCTTTCATAAAACTGCCATTTCCATTAAAGCATTATGTAAAAATGGGATTTTACTATACCAACATGGGTGTTTATCTCCAAAGAACTTAAACACTGCTTACATAGTAGAGTCAATTTTATAAATGAAATAATCAAAAACTAGACTTTCTTCTTTTAAGAGATGAAAAAATGATTTGGTATCCCTAGAATTGCAGCACATTCATTTAATCATTTTTCTTTCTAATCTTCTAGTCTTTCAGACAGTTATGCAGATATTTTAAGAACATCTAAAATGTGAAATACGAGGTCCCCCAAAATGAAACAACATGAGTTTGAGAGAAATTAGGAATATTCCTTAAAGTCCTGTTTTTTTTTCTTTTCAGCCATTTGAATAATGTTCTTTATGCCCTATATCATGCATATTCATCTGTGAAAATGCTTGTGAGTTTGATAGATGCTCGTGAATAGCATTAACTAACTTGAATATGAATTCTGTAACACGCTTTAAAATGTATTAAGATAAAACCAAGCACAGTATAAACCATTTCCTCACTCAGGTTCAGCTTATTGTCATTTGAAAGTGTATATTTTAAGACACGAAAAAGATCTAGAATTGTCCTGTCTTAGAAAGTAAGTAACAGAATGTCAGCAGAAATATGCATAGTATTAAAAGCAAAAGCAGAAACAGTGACTCTTTCAGTCTTACTTACAGAAATGGAGTCTCATAATTATAAAGCTCTGGTTTTAAAGGTCAAGGAAACAAAGTCACAAGCCAGCAAACTTCTCAACAGCATGACATCAGATCTCAGGTAGCAACAATTTCATCAAAAATGGCTGGGTAAACTTATCAATCAAGAAACACAAGAGCATTTTGTGGAAAAAAGTATTCCATTAAATCTTAAAAGATTTTACCAGTATATGCACGGTTTCAGTGCTTCCTTTCTGTGACCATTCACTCCAAGATCCATGGAAGAAAAGACTGTAACAAAACTTCCTTTCAGAAAGAGGAAACAACCATGTTCATAAAAGAATGACCAAAGCATTCAGGTCCCAATGACTTTTTAAAAGGTAACAGTGGAAATGCCAAGTGAACTCAAAACTCAATCTTGACCTTACTTATCTTTGTAACTTTAAGCAGATCATATCACCCCACATGTACAGTGCAGGACAGAATTTAAGGGGTATTACTTTTACTTAGCAATTCAACTAGAAAATAAAGATACACACACACACACACACAACTATAAAACCCCTAGAAGATAACATAAGAAAATCTAGATACCTTGGGGTTGACATGACTTTTCAAAAGATACAACACGGAAGGCACAATCCACCAAAGAAAGAATAAGCTGGACCTCATTAAAATTGAAAAGATTTGCTCTGCAATGGATACTGTTAAGGAGAATGAGAAGGCAAACAAGCCAAAAACTAGGAGAAAACATCTGCAAAAGACATATTTAATAAAGAATAGTCACCCAAAATATATAAAGAACTCTTAGAATTCAACAATAAGAAAATGAACAACTGAACTTTCAAAAAAATGGGCAAAAGATCTGGACACCTCAGCAAAGAAGATATACAGAAGGAAAATAAAATCTACAGATAGAAAAAATATGTAAATGAAAAGATGCTCAACATATGTCATTAGGAAATTGCCAATTAAAACAACAAATGAGATACCAATACACACTTATTAGCAGCCAAAATTTAAAATACTGACAGCATTAAAGGCTGGCAAGGATGTAGAGCAACAGTTCTCATTCCTCACTGCTGCAAATTTCAAACCTCTGGAAGACAGTCTGACTGTATTTCAAACACACATACACACATACAAACTCAATATACTCTCTTACTACACAATCCAGCAATCACACTCCTTGGTATTCACCCATGGGAGATGAAAACCCACATGCACCCAAAAGCGTGCACACAGATGCTGACAGCAACTTTATTTACACTGCCAAAGCCTGAGAGCACCAAAATGTCCTTTAGTAGGTAAAAGAGCTGCGGGACATACAGACCACGGAGTATCACTTCACATTAAGATGAGCTATCACACCATGAAAATTCAGACACAGACGAGTCTTAAATGCACGTTACTCAGTTAAAGAAGCCAATCTGAAAAGACTACACCCTACATAATTTCAATTACGTAACATTCTGGAAAAGGCAAAACTATGGAGATAGTGGTTTCCAGGCTTATGGAGGACTGGAGGGATAAACAGACTGAGTACAGAGGGTTGTCAGGGGAGTAAAACTATTCTGTATGATACTACAAGGGTGGATAAGTGTTATTACACATTTGTCAAAGCCCACAGGATGTATAACACCAAGGCTGAACCCGGACTTAGCCCGTGGACTTCTGGTGACAAGGACATGCCAGTGCAGGCGGATCAGCTGTAACAAATGCACCACTCTGGTGCTGGATGCTGACAGCAGAGAAGGCTGTGCGCGTGGGGGGCCAGGCGCAACTCGGTGCTCAAGTCTGCTGCGAACCTAAAACTGATCCTAAAAAATAAACCTTTCCAGCTTGCCAAAAAAAAAAAAAGCACCCTCAACATCTCACATATTAAATATCACTGATTTTAATAGACATTATGTAGATATAATCGGATAAAGATAAATGAACAAAGATGCTGTGTTTTGCTTTTTCTTTTCTGGAGTTCACGAAAAATTCTGGTGTTGCAAATAAATATTCTTCCTATGTAATATGTCTCCTGATGTAGCTACAATACTTTGAAACTCAAACTGTGTGTTACCAAGGAAGTTATATACCAATTTGATATATTATCTATCAGGTCTCAGCTTTCCAGATATAAACTTAAGAGTTATTAGTTCCATACCAGTTTTTTTCACACTGCATAAAAAGAGCTAATATTATGTTATACTCTTGCAAACACAATTTAGGTACATCATCTCTCCTTTCTTCAACCCTTCCAAAAAACATGTTACCATATTTCACTTCAACTCCGAGAAGATTACCTTCTGGGAAGGTAATAATCTGTCTCCAGAAGCCTAGGACTCATGATGGATTTTGTTAAGACAATGAAATTATGCTTGAGGTTTCAATACAACAGACTCTGTGTATGGGAAAATATATTAAAATGGGGGAAATGGACCCTCTAAAGTAAAAACTGGTTGGCTATCTTACAGATGTCTTCAAAATCGATCCTTTGACAGTCTGTTTTCATTAAAGGTGTCCTACTGCTTCCTGCCTTCCCAACCTACCTGCAGTGCACCAGCCTTCTCATTCTTCTTCTTGTTGATGTTAGGCTTCCGCTTTCAGAATGTAAACTGCCTGAACAGAGAGACTTTTCTTGTTCACTCCTGATCCCAGGTTTCCAGAGCATTTCCAGACTTAGCACGGATGCTCAATAAATGTGCTGAAAAATGAGTGAATAGCCACGCCACACTTCCTTCTGTTTTAAACAAGGCTTTCACTCTTCCTGCACCCTCCCTCCTGGAGGCACCACCAGGCTCTGGGTGAATCAACACTGAGCTGGCTACTGCTCCCTCTGCATGATCAGTCCCCTTTTCATCTTCTGCACAGGACTCAGAATCAACTGACAGTTCACGTGTTCCTTTCCTGACTGCTTTCCACCTGGAGTGAACCTCCACACAATTCAGCACTGGATGTCCTAAGCCTAGAACCGCACACACAACACATATAGTAAAGGGCTCATTAAGTGTGTGCAGCACGAATGAATACCAGGTTTCCCCAGAGGCAACCCAACTCTGATTCTGACATGTTTTCTGTAAAAGAATGCCTCATCCATAACTTTGCTTTGAAATCATGATATATTTGTGCTGACCATTCACAGGCTGAAGGTACTATTAGTAAAAATGTTCACTTGTGTCAATAAGGCTTTTGTCACTACTATTCTATGATAATTTTGTTTAAAGTTGTTCCTCTAAAAAATGAAAAACAGATTTCATAGTAACAGATATTCAAAGAGGGTAAACTCCTAAATAACCATGAATTCAAGAGTAACAACAATGGGAGATTTTTTTTAATGTGTTTTCTTGATTTAATTCTTAGCTCACACATTAATTCAATGTATTACAAACAAAAATAAAGCTTTGCAATTAATGTGCCTTTACTGGCAGACGATAGTATTCCAGTATTTCAGCAGAAAGCCTTATTATATATTTCTGATTCTGAAAGTACCACAAATAAAGAACCCTACACACATACATAACTTTCCTAAAGAAATCTTAGAATGCAAAGTGTTCTAAATCAACAGAGCAACCAACCCACCTGATATCCCTGGGAGAGAGCCAGCTATTAAGAAGCATCACACCCATTATTATAGCAAGAGAAATTAAAACCCAAGAATATTCACTAATGATGTCATCAATGGCACACTAGACGCTGGCTTGACTGAAAAAGAGTATACCAACCTTTAAGACTGCTTATTCAACTCACTAGTTTCCTAGCTCCTCTGGAGCAAAAAGAAATAAAATTGAGTCTCCCATCAACTCCATGGGTGGGAAACTACACCATAAGGCACCCTACTGTAGTATAAGAACTCAGTGGATGAAAGTACTATGCAAGAGTAAGAGCCAACTCAGGAAAGCTTCCTGAGAAAGAGAAAAAGGTGGACGGCAAGGAACAACCCACTAAGAAGCGGAAGGACATCTGGAGCTTATGTTAACAGACAAGCAATTACTCAGAACATATAAAAAAATCTTATTAAGAACAAATGTGTCAAATTCTTATGAAGGAATTCTACACAACAATTGAAAAGAATGAAGTAGATCTGTATTTTAACAGATGGTCTTAAAAACTTGTTAAGTAATACAAACACCATAATATCACATAGGTAAAACAGGGAAAAAAAAAAAAAGGAAATACTTCATACTAAATTCTTCTGAAAAGTAAAGAAGAGAGGAGCATGAATGGGCAGATGCAGAGGGCAGACATGTCTTCAAATTCTTGGTGAAGCTTATTCATTAAAGAAAAACTTCAAAACAAGTCTAAAAATTATGAACATTTAGTTATTTTGTATTTAGGTGTTTATTACATGATCTGTATTTTTCTGTAATTGTGGTTTTTCCACAGAAAAGAGCTATAGTTTATGTAAGATCCAGACAATGTTCTGAGAGAATTTTTTTCTTGCCTAGAATGCTCTGTATATATAAAAATACTAGAATCCTGAATTGTGGAGTTTTTTGAAAACCTATATATATATATACACACAGAGAGACATACACATCAATAGCCATTCTTATGTTATTTTTATAAAAATCAAGGTAATTATTTAAAACATGTTTAGAGAAGCAGTGGTCTCATTAATTCAAGACAAAAGCTCAAACCCCAAATTCTTACAAAATCTACTGTAAAAACCTTGAAGACTATAATAAGCCTTTACACACCTAGAAATAAGACTAGAAGCCTTTACACACCTAGAGATAAATTCTATGACTACTTTCGTTAATGCAACACCTCTTTTCTTAACAGAAAAATGGCAGAACATTTATATAAGAGCTGAAGTTTTGTACATTCCATCTGTACACAGCGCTAAGACAGATTATGGTACACCAGTGAAGATAATTTTAAGGTGATGGCACACCTGTCTAGTATGAATTTTATACCAGTTCTTAACAGATCTTAGACTCAATTTTTTTCAATGCAGAATCTTTTGTCCCACCGACTAACAAAATATCTAGTAATTTTTCTCTATTTAGAAGATCAAAATCTGTGATTTAGAGAGATCATGAAAATAAACAAAAATGTAAGCAACACTCTACTGAATTAAAATTCTACTTAAATAAGAGGGGCAAAACATGACATTTTTTCACACAAAGCAGGAAGAATCAAGACAGAATTATGCCCAAATAAGAGACATGTGTGATGACAGAGCAAGGGATCCCAATTTCTCATGGTCATGGCTGTGGCTGTAACTTGACTGAGTTATAAATTAACAGTTCAAGTCAAGTGCTGAGAGTCAGTATCAGCAGAAGTAAAAACTTCCTCAAAATGTTCAACCTTTAATGGAGACGACAGACAGCATACGAACAGCCACCACACCAAAATCAACACATCCCGATTCACAGCAGACACACAGAGGAGAGAAGCAAACCCACACTTAGCATCCTGCACCTCTATGGTCCAACGTGAATTTCCAATTTGTGAACAATGAGAAACAGCAGAATTCGGTTTATCAGTTAGTATGTAATCTGCTTTGGTTTCCTTTTCAACAGAGAATCTAAGTGGCTATACCAGTGAAAAGAGATTATCAAGTCAGCAGCTTCTTAAACAAATTCAACAAGAGGCCAGGGAAAAAGGCTATGAGACTTGGATGAAAAATATCTTCTATTTTCCTCTTTCTCTGCGTTTGGAAATCATACTCATTCTTCAAAGTTTTGCTTAAATGCATTCTTTTTTGAAAAGGCTTACCTAATCTCTCAGTTGGAAAAAATTATTCCTTCCTATACTGTGGTCTAACAATAAGCTGATGATGACCAAATTTATATCCTGACCCTCTCCTCTGGTGTCCACTTGTGGCTGTAACAGCATCTTAAATTTATCATGGACAAACAGCAGAGCCCCATTCCCCTCACCTAAACACACTGCTTTCCATCTCAGGAAAAAGAAACCACCATTCACCAAAAAGGTTGGGCCAAAAGCAGTTACCTTACTTTTCTCTCTTTCCCTCCCATTCCACATTTAATCCTTCAGCCAGCTCTACCTTCAAAAGAAGATTTGGAATCTGAGCACTTCTCATCCTATTCTCTTCATTGCCACCATAGTGGTCGAAGCCACAGTCTGTTGGCCTGGGTTAGGGGTACCTTATGGATGATGCATGGGTGCACAGATTATCAGATAACTGTGTGGAAGGTGGATGGATAACGGGTAAGTGTAGGAGGCTCATGGCTTCCACACACACCACCAACTCCACATCTAACTACCCTACTTTCCCCATACCAGCCATGGTCTTTTAAAAAGACTCCTGCTCAGAATCCTCCATGGTTTTCCAGCTCAGAACAAAATCCAAAGTCCTTCCCATGGCTTGTCTACCGGGAAGGCATGGCTTGTCTGCAGGCATAATGTCTCTGCTGCTCCTTGAACACACCAAGCTTATTGCCGCCCTAGGGCCTTGCACTTGTCCTTTCCTCTCTCTTGAATGTTCTTCCCCCAAAATGTGTGCACAGCTTGCACACTCATTTTACACAGGTCTCAGTTTCAATACTGTACTGCCTTCTCAGAACCTTGGCCTTCTCCAATTGCCCTCTTTATAACAGAACCCACTTTCAAACCCCTTTAAACTTCATCCACCATCCTCTCAACCCCATTTAGCACCTGCCATTATCTCAAAGCATATTCTACACATTGCTCATTCTCTTATTTAGTGCCCATCTCCCCCACTAGAAGATGAGCTCCATATGGGAAAGGTCTTGTCAGTTCTTTCAGTCTCTCAAGCATCCAGAAGAATATTCAGCACAGTCCAGGTACTGCGCTAAGCCCCTAAGCTCAGAAACCACACTGCTCTCCTGCACAGAACCCTGAAGAGACAGAGTCACTACACTTGGAGAGTCATCCCAGGACCCAGCCAGAACTAAAGAACAAGAATCTTTGGGACTGAGGCTCTGCAATGATGCATCTTAGGAAAAAAAAAAATTATCGAACTATAGTGAAATTAGTTAACACTTACCAGGTCTATTCTAAGCATTTTATATGCATTGACTCACTTAATCCTTCTAACATACCCAGAAGTGAAGAATTCAAGGCATCAGTTCAGTTCAGTCACTCAGTTGTGTCTGACTCTTAGCGACCCCATGAACTGCAACATGCCAGGCCTCCCTGTCCATTACCAACTCCCAGAGTCTACCCAAACCCATGTTCAATCGAGTCAGTGATACCATCCAGCGAACTCATCCTTTGTCATCCCCTTCTCCTCCTGCCCCCAATCCTTCCCAGCATCAGGGTCTTTTCCAAAGAGTCAACTCTTCACACTGGAGTTTCAGCTTCAACATCAGTCCTTCCAATGAACAGCCAGGACTGATCTCCTTTAGGATGGACTTGTTGGATCTCCTTACAGTCCAAGGGACTCTCAAGAGTCTTCTCCAACACCACAGTTCAAAAGTATCAATTCTTCGGTGCTCAGCCTTTTCCACAGTCCAACTCTCACATCCATACATGACTACTGGAAAAACCATAGCCTTGACTAGACGAACCTTTGTTGGCAAAGTAATGTCTCTGCTTTTCAATATGCTATCCAGGTTGGCCATAACTTTCCTTTCAAGGAATAAGCATCTTTTGATTTCATGGCTGCAATCACCATCTACAGTGATTTTGGAGCCCCAAAAAATGAAGTCTGACACTGTTTCCACTGTTTCCCCATCTATTCCCATGAAGTGATGGGACCAGATGCCATGATCTTAGTTTTCTTAATGTTGAGCCTTAAGCCAACTTTTTCATTCTCCTCTTTCACTTTCAGCAAGAGGCTTTTTAGTTCCTCTTCACTTTCTGCCATAAGGGTGGTGTCATCTGCATATCTGAGGTTATTGATATTTCTCCTGGCAATGTTGATTCCAGCTTGTGCTTCTTCCAGCCCAGTGTTTCTCATGATGTACTCTGCATATAAGTTAAATAAGCAGGGTGACAATATACAGCCTTGATGCACTCCTTTTTCTATTTGGAACCAGTCTGTTGGTCCATGTCCAGTTCTTTTTTTTTCAATTAATTAATTAATTTTTTCCTTTATCCATGTCCAGTTCTAACTATTGCTTCCTGACCTGCATACAGGTTTCTCAAGAGACAGGTCAGATGGTCTGGTATTCCCATCTCTTTAATTTTCCACAGTTTGAGACATTAAATACTTTATCCTAGATTTTCAGGTGGTAGATCCAAGAGTCACATCCAGGCAGTCTGGCCCCAGAATTCACACTCAACTGCTGTGTTGTACACGACCTCTCACTGCACAGAACACCATGTGGAGGATGACATACAAAGTGCTGTGTAAACACAGAAGGGTGCGGAGGGTGGGGAGCTGAACACTGAGGGGAAACTCCAGAGTCTGAAAAGATGAAGAAACACCGACTCTAAGTTGAAGGAAAAGTGTTGGTGTAAGCACGGTGTGGTTTGATCAAAGCACAAGGCGCCTTGGAAAAGGAGACCACATGGCTATGGTAGAAGGGGTCTCAGGGAAGGGAATGAAAGAAGAAATGGGAGGAGGGGCCATCATGTCTGCTTATGCTTTTTGAAACTTCATAGTTTAAAAATAAGCTGTAAAACCTCATACCTATACAAGGTCTGGCAATGAGCTCTACAGGAGAAAAAGGAAGAAAATTAAAACCGATTCTAGGAATGTAGGTATGATGAAGGAAAACGGGCTTCCCTCTTCTCTTCAGGGGCTCTAAACAGTATCCACTGCCTCTGTCAGCATCCGGGGGAACCCAGATGTAAGAGGAGACGTACTCACACAAGTCTGCATGTGTCTGAGTGCTTGACCATTTCAGGTGTTTAAATGGAGAACAAAAGCTGAGATTGTTTTAAAAGTAAAAAAAGTATGGCCCAATTTGAAAGCCTGTGATGCTGGCCTAAGAATTCTGAACACTAACCTGTAGGGTTGAAGGAGCCAACAAACGTTTTCAAGTTTAGAAAAATAACTTTGACAAGTGGACGCAGGGTGGGCTGAAGGGTCAGGGAAGGACAGAGTATATTAGAGCCAGAGGGGGGACAGGGGCAATAATCTTACACTCAGGATATAGCAGTGGGGAGAAGCGGAAGCAAAGGGGTACAGGAGACAGTGCTGATGACAGCGAGAGACGAGATGCGAGTGGGATGGGAAGAGGGAGCAGTGAAAGACTGGTTTAGGATTCCTGGCTTACCCTAGTGGATTCAGGGGCCATTCCCAAGACATGGAAGGCACATTTGAGAGCGTAAGTCAGGAACACAGCGTGGAATACAGCGAGTCCTGATGTATTTTCATGACAACCAATAGGCAGGAATGTCCAGTAGGCAGAAAGCCTAGAGACCAAGATATGTTTGGAGACACAGATTTGGAAGTTTTCTGTGTAGCAGTGAGAGTTGAAAGGACCGTGAATGAGATAACATACAAAGAGTGCTTAAATGGAGGAGGAAGACAGAAGCTTGGGAAATGTCAACATCCAGCAACCATGATCAAGGGCTAAGGGAGTTCACCAGAAAAGTCAAAGGCGAAAGTCGCAAAGAGAAAATGGGTGAATTGAGAAGAGCTTCAATGGAAGGTAAGGTATGAGAACTGAAAGGAAACTAGATGTAAACGAGTTACTGAGATTCACTGTTTCCAAACACTTAGTTGTGACGTAAGACTGGGCATTGCTTAAGCGGGGGAAGATCTGGAGGAAGGTAGTTTCTTTTCAGGAAGGGGAAACTTAAACATGTTTGCAGGTACTGGGAAAGCATAAAGTAGAACAGAAATCTGAGGTAGCAGGAGGAGGCTGACTAATGGAGCAAGACACCACAGGGATGGAAAAGGAATGGAGGGAAGCACACTACGTGAGAGGTGGTGCTGAGTCTCTGAAACAGGAGGGGAGAATGGTGGAAACATACGTTTGCAGAAGAGAAAGAAGTGACCAACCCTTGGTAGAATATCTTAATACTGAATGTCAGCTGCACACAGCAGGCCTTGTTGATGGGTTCCACCAGTCCTTTCCACAGAAAGCTGTCTTTTCTTTTTCCCTCTTCACCTTTCCCAACCCTCTCAGATGTGGACATTAACTCCCTGGGACGTGCCAAGCACTATGCATCAAGCTGAGCACTAGAATCAGGGGTAAAGAAAACTGTCCCAAAAGGGCAAAGGCCTTGCTGGTTAGTGGGAAAGGAAAGCAAGTAACCAAACACAGCTGACTGTGCCAAGTGCAGGGGCACAGGCATGGTGTGGACAGTGTCACGAAAACGACCTCAAAGACGCAGAGGAGGGAGCAGTGGGACAGGAGAAGAGGTGAATGCAAGAGCTCTGGAACTGGGGGAACCAAAGGCCAGAGCACAAGCACGAGGCAGGTGACGCAAGAGAGGTCAAGCGCACAAACGATTTCCCAGGTGTTGTTAGAGAATGCAAACTTTATTCTTTTGGCAATAGGTAAACCATTTAAGATTTTTAAGAAAGCAAGAGAGAAGCTGAGATTGGCCCAGCTGAAAGTGCTATCAGTACAGAGACAAGCGTAAGGACTCGCACAGGAAGACGAGATGAGAAACAATTACAGTCATCCACGGGAAAAGGAGGTAGTCACAGAGGGGACAAGAAAGGACAGACCTGAATAATGGGCTTTCAGAGTGGGAGCTGCTCAACTGTGTGGGTGTGGATACCATTCAAGGAGGTATGTGTAAGAAAAGGCAGTCCAAAGAAAAAAGGAAAAGGGAGTGAGGAAGAAGACATTTTGGGGTGTGCTGCATGTAAAGTACCTGCAGTCCACATCTGGGCTAGGATCAGTCCTAGGATCATTCTAAATGCTGGAAGAAGCCAAGGGAACTGGCGGAAGAGACAGAGAAAGGAGACTGGGTGGGGGCGCTGAGAGAAAGAGAGAAGAGGAACAAGAAGAGCCGGGGAAGGAAAACCTGTGCCCCTCAGCATCATCCACAGGACTCCTTAAGGAGCAGGTGAAAACGGCCAAAGCGGGGGAAGAGAGCCAAAAGGCGGTGCGTGAGGAGGTGAAGGGAAGAGCGTTGAGCCCCAAGACGTCACAGATGTCAAATGCTCCAGAGAGTACTGTACATGTGAGGTAAATAATAAAATAAAATAACAGATGTAGTAACGAGGCAGTGAAGTTCCCAGGCGATGACTCAGGAGTGAAGCTTACTAGCATAGACGCTCCTTCTGGAAGGAAGGAGCGAGGAAAGCAAGCCTGCCTGAGAACCTGAGAACGCAGTTAACTCTTGTTTGAAAGTGGACAGGACAATATTCAGATGTTTACTGAAGAGGACTAACTGCAAAGTTGGGTATGTATGCTCAGAGTTGGGCATATAAGAGAAAAAAAAGAGAAATAATCTTATTATGAAGGGCACTGAGAGCATAATTCATTAAAAAAATTTTTTTTTTAAAGAATAAAATAGAGAGACCCAGTAAACTGAGTTTTCTCTGGACTGCTCCAGGTTACCTCTCAGGTTTTTTCCACCTTTGTCCTTCATTCTCTAGGCAAGATGAGAGGTTAGCCAGGCAGGCACCGTAAACTGTCACCCCACTGTGCCCAAACTACATGAGAAGTTCTGAATGACTGGATTCTCCAAGGAGTGATTCAGGACTTTGCTTCGTTCAAATAGTAAAGCAGTGTCTGACTTTTAAAAGGTCAAAAAGCATGAATTTAGATTTTCAGAGCAGTCCATCAAGATACATTAATATGCCAACAAATCAATTCAACCAAGAGAATGAGAATTCGAATAAGCCTCCACAAGGACAAACCTTTGGTTTTTCAGCAAATCCTTCTTTTTATTCTTATGTATGCTTCTATTTCAAATGGTCAAGCCAAACACTGAAAAGATGCCCTAGTCCAGGGCTGCATCCCTTCTTTGGGGTTACTATTAAATAGCAGAAGACAAGAACATATCCTATAGTTACCACTGGGGGAAACTACAGAAACAAAACCTATAGGGACCTGCAGTCTACCACATGGAAGACAAAGTCATGATAAATAAAGCACAAGGAGCAGATGACATAAACATGCACATGGTACACGCTTTGAACAGTTTGAGGTGATGCAGAAAACACTGGAGTTGGATAAGAATATCCAAGAAAAAAAAAAAAAGAATATCCAAGAATACTCAGGAAAAGTTACTAGAATACAGTCAGTTTTTCAACAGGAATGAGAGGGCTTATTAATTAAGGCCTTGACAGCTCACTAGTGCAAAGCACTGGTTGGTACTAAGAGAAATACAAACCCCCAGTTTCTGCCCTCAGGGGGCTTTCCATCTTTTTTCTTCAACTAAATAAATTTTAATAGCATATTCTCAAGACTGGAGCTGGAAGGAACTTCAAGCGGCCTTGGGGTCAAGCTTCCTCATCCAACAGGAAAGGGGATCAAAGCTGGGTGGGGAGTGACAAGCAGGAACACAAGCCACCCTTTGTAATACAAAGCACACAAGCTTTAGGGGCTGAAAGCCGGAGGTGCAAGTACTGCATTCCGCCAAGTGCCAGTCCAGTTTCTCTCATCTCTGAAACGCAGAGGATGATAATCCTGGCTGCTTTCCTAGATCTGAAGTGCTGGTGATGGGGCTTGGAACATTTAGGACTCCAAAGGCTGGAGGGTGCTCAGACAGTGGAGAAGCACAGAAAACTGATCTAGGTACCATTCCTTTCCTTCTCTTTTCCCCATTATACTATATATGTTGAGCGATGTAACTAAAAGGCAAAACAGTACCCAATTAGCCTGCACTGCTTGTGATGACAAGCACTGAGGCAACAGAGGACACGTGAGGAGTGATGGGAGAAGGGAAGGTATGGTGATAGTATCAGCACGTAATTTTCAACATTAATAAAAAAATGACACAATCAGAAGTCACTGAGTTAGGATGAAAAGTTCTTAGGAGAAACAGAATTAGTACAATCATTATTTTTTTTTTAATCAGTCACTCTAACACTCCAGAACAACCCTGCACTTCATGGAAATAGTGACAAGGAAGCCATTACTAGATTACAATGACAGTTAAGTACTTTTCCTTCATTTTTATATCTCATTTGTCTTTCAGTGCTCTTTCTCAATTCCCCCTGTCCTATTTCCAGTCCTCCTTCCATATTCCTAACAACATAATAAATAAGAAAGTCCTGGGCCTTCCTCCTGAGCCACACTCCCACTAACTTTTTAAGAGAAGCAATATGGTCAATGTAATGATAAAGAACAGGGGCTCTGCAGTCAGACAGATCTTGGTTCAAATCCACATCGAATTCAGGTTATAAACCTGAGAATCAATAACTATCTACTTCCTAGCCCTATTTTAAGAATAAATGAGCACTTTTAGGAGGCTGGACACTTCAGGGCCAGGACTCCTCTTTAGCCCCCACCCCAGGGTCTGGCCCACAGGAAGCTTTCAGGATGTGACAACCAGACCAACTCTGAATCACAACCACGTTATATTGCATCAGACAAGAGGGGCTCATCTGTCTGTGAAGAACACCTCAAAGCCGGAGTTGTGGAAAAAGAAATTCCAAATATTCCCAACCGGACAATCGCCTACTATGCACACAGTCACCACACCCCTGCACATCTCATGATTCCTATGAGTGGCTGTCATCATTCGGGGAAGGAAGACTTCCCAAAGCACACCCCCTACAGAATGGAAGAGCACCTTCTAATATTCACTGAGTCAATCTCTTGCAGCATTTGAGAAATTGCTAGTCATCTTAGCCCCACTTGTAAGCTTTACGGTAGCACGGACCAAGGTCACATTTCAGACTTTCTTATCTTTTTTTATTATGTGCACAATATCATATATATTATTATAGTATAGTAAAACATGAATCTTTTATGTTGTTGTTTAGTTACTAAGTCGTGCCCAACTCTTTTGCAACTCCATGGACTGCAGCCTACAAGGGTCCTCCGTCCCTGGGATTTTCCTGGCAACAGTACTGGAGTGGGTTGCCATTACCTTCTCAGATTGAAGACACTACTCAAAAGAAATGCTAACCTACTAGTCAAAAAGTAATAATAACCCTTCTGAAAGGATGAAGGAAAACGCTAGGAAAGTATTTCTATACCTTCAGAGTTTTGTGCCATCAATGCTAAAATATTATTAAAAGAAAGCACTACAAGATTTTTCCCATGGGATGATGCCATTTTCTCAAGGATTTTTTTTTTCCACGCCAGGGGCGGGGGGGGGGGGGATCCAAAAGCACATTAAGGCATTGTTTATAGACATCAACAGTTCTTAAAACAACAGTTTAACATTTTAAAAAACAGACATTCTAGACATACTATTTTGACACAATGGCATTTTTAAAAAATAATCTTAAAATGACTGTTGAGTTCAGTAATTTTGCTTGCATAATGATGCTCTTTAAACAACTCATGTTTTTGGAAAGCCAACAGCCTAAGTCTGTCAGGTAAAAACTTCAAAGAATGAGCCCATCCAGCAGGCAAGGGCCAAAGCAATCCTGGATATGCTATGCTGATGACAGCCTGAGAGGGGCCTAAAATGACAGAAAATGAGGGCACAAGCCCGCAGACCATAACGCAACTTTTTAACACAATCCTAGTGCAAAATAACTGTGCAGAAGGCTTTTGTTTTACTAAAGACGTTTGATGGCAACCTTGTCTTGACTAATGGAACTCAGCACTCTTTCTGTTCATCTTTCTTGTGCTGAAAGCTGTGCTCATTTGTTCCAAATCATGGTCATCCTTCAGACGGCAAAGTTTTCAAATACAAATGGGAGATCTATGAAGCAATCTCGGAAATAATTCCTTATGTAAAAATTCAAGTTTCGGGTTCTAAAAATCAAGCCTAAGGGCCGTGTGTGAGCATAACCAATACTGTTTATTCCCCTGATTCCTCCCCTAATTTTCAGCTACTTAGTGGTAATATTGCTGGGTCAAAGTTCTCATATTTTGCCTTCAGCACTGGAAGGAAAGATGCTATATAATTTTAATAAATAAAAGATAGTGTTAATAATGTTTAAGAGCTCATTCCTTTAATAAGTATCAATTCAGACTAATTATTTTAATAAATCCACACTTGGATGCAGACCTACCAGGTAATTATAAAGATAACCGTGTTCACATTACAACCACATACAACAAGGAACTATCTCCGTTTTCCAAATATACGCACACAGCCAAGAACTACCGTTTTTTCCTCAAGGAGTTAACTGTAAAGAAAAGAATAAGTGATTAAAAGTAAGTTAACTTCTAGTTCACGTTTTTCTCCCAGGAACAAAAATTTAGGAGTTAATAACACAATCTATGAAGATTTAAGTTTGACTAAAGGTTGGTAAGTTTAATGCCACTTGATTCTGATGAGCAAGCTGGTTAATAATTAAATAAACGAACATAACCTCATCAGGATGGATTTAAACCACAACCATAAAGAATCTTAAGCACACTGCTGACATTTTGTTGTGCTGTAAAACACAGTCTGCTCTATGTGATTATGAAATGTTAAGGAAATCAGGGCTATGCTAAAACTAAAGAATTAATGCTGTAATTAGCATCTGAAAGATAATTACTGCATAGAACAGACTATATCTACAAGGTTTTCTATTTTTTAGCTTCCTAAATAATCTTCAACTCCAAGTTAACTAAAGAGGGTGAACTAAAGATTCTAAGCACTTCCCTCAGACAAAAAGAGGTCCCTAATCCATTGACCCAAGCTCCTCTTTCCTCCGCAAAGTAATCAACCACAACAATCCAATGGTGCTACCCCACCTGTTATCCATACTGACCAACAACAGGACTGCCTGAAGTTTCCTGAAGGTCATCGGTTCCGTCGCAGAATCAAGCGAAGGTAAATGGGTCCACAGTGTATTTAAACCTTAACTAACCGGCTCTTGAGGACAGTCAACAGGCCATTCTCGCATGACAGTACCATGGAATGGAGGAGGATGCTAGGGTGGGAACAAAGAGGAAGAGTCCTGGGCAATGACCAAGAAGATATACAACATACTACTTAACTATGGATGCGGAAGGGGAGGGAGAGGAGAAAGAAGAGAGATACGAAATGCCCTAAAAGTTGACTCTTTCAGAAAACTCTCTTTGAGCTGGGCAACAACTGAAACCTCAGAGAGAAAATAAAGGATTTGGCCTTGAAGGAAGAGCAACAAAAAGAGTAACAATGTAAAGCACACTTTTCACAGGTTTTAAAAGCCTTTAACTCTTTCAGAAGGGTGACTCCAATCCAAAGAGATCCTACTATTTCACCATGACAAGTATCACGGCATCGTGCTTCTTTTGGGAGGCCAGGAGGCCTTGTCCTTCTGATACTTAACCACAATGTAGCTTGGCACTTTCTGTAAGACTGAACAAGGTCCTGTAAGGCTGTGTCCTCTTTTCTTCTGTAACATCCTTAACTTCAACATAATCACACAAAATGTCCAAGATGAAAAATAATCCAACATATACAACCCTATACCATCGTAGGCTGCACTTAAAAAGATGATTAGTTTTTTCCTCTCGATGACAGACATTTTAATTATACCTTCTTATGTAAAGTTAGCTTACAAGTTTGATTCATCTAAGTGAACTGTCCGAAGTTAGAATCATCATTTCAAGTAATCTAGAAGATACCAGTTAAATGAGCCAGTTCTCACCCTGAAATGAATGCTCTCTATACAGCAAAACAGGGTACTGAACCTCATTTCATGATTTTAGTGCTCAGTTTAAAACAAACCCACAAACAAATCGTGAAAGCGGTTTATTGAAGACTGCATATGCCTTTTCTGAAGCCACAAGCCAACAGCCCTCAACATCTGATACAGGACTTTCCTGGATCACTTCCCCAGCAAACATATCCAGCGACTTTGGCCATCATTACTCTGGCCAACCCTAGGCTGAGAGATCACTCCTCTTTGCCACACCGCTCAGGTAAAGAAATTGAAATGATGAAATCTGCTGTGTAAAATACAACCTATTTTTGTACAATACTGCACATTTACGAAGCAGCTGAACAGCCATAATCTCAACCAAACTTTCTACAGGAAGCAAGGTAGATATGAGCACCACTCCCATGGAGAAAAGAGTAATCCCAGGTTTTGGCGAGCAAAGTGGCCAGCCTAAGCTCAAACATCACTAAGTAAAAGAACTGGGACAAGAACTGAGGAGAGTGTATGTACAAGAGTGGGGTTATGGCTGCAGGGAGAGGTGGGGTTAATCAGGGAGAACTATCTGAGGAGACACAACACAATCTGAACTTGGACACAGGCTGTGTCTGTTCACAGAGGCCTTAGAAGATATGACTCCTGTCAACCAGCCAGCCTCATAGACTCTGTTGCCTCGTGACCCCAACAAAGGCTCTGTGCCTAGTCATTTAGATACATTAGTGGCATCCCAAAGGAGCCCAATAGTCTCAGTCTTTGTGCGTCTGTACCTGCAATTTCCTCCAACTGACACACTCCCCACTCCTTTCTCCCTTTCACCCACTTCCATCCGACCTTTGAACTCAGGTCAAATGACACCTTCTTTGGGTGTTGATCTGGGAACAATGTGGATTGCCTTATATCATGGCACTGTTCTGGCTGATTCTGTTGTCAGCTCTCTTCCCAAGATCTAAGTTCTGGGGTGGGGGGCTGAGAGAGAATGGAGGCATCTACATGATGTAACTCATCTTCTCCTGTTACCTGTCACATGGAGCAGGCACTGGGTAAATAAATGCCTGTGGACTCAAAGAATGAATGTGCCAACTTCCAGGAGGAGTTAAGCCAGGCTTCCAGGGTAGACTTCGGACGATTCAAGTGGAAACCATCACCCTCCACATTCACCTGAGTTACCAGAGTCCTCTCTCAGCATGGCTTCTCTAGAAGGCCTGAGCTTAAAGTACTGCCATGGAATTATAATCCACGTCACGGTTTTGTGGTCTGTTTGTTTGAACCGGCAACCTTCTGTTGTTTATACATTTGGAGTCACTTCCAAAAGTGACAACCTGAGACTGTTAACCTGGGAGGCAAAGTGACAACCACCACAGTGGAAGACTGCCCAGGGATCGGACAGCATAACTGTTAAGAGTGTGAGCTCTGGAGTCTGGGTTCCAATGTGCCATTTGCCAACTAGGTGACTCTGGTAAATTACCCACACTACCTCCTGCCATTACATTTAAAGTGGGGTGCGTGTAGCCAGCAAGCATCGCAATGCTACAAACATCTACTGAGGAGCTACTCTGGGCCAAGAGTTGGTGACACCACAGTGACCTGACCGTTCAATGGAAACCATGCTTGCATCATGCCAGCCTGTGTTAGCTCCTCCTGAAGTACTCTGGTGTACTGGCTTGCCACCCTTCACTAGAAGGTAATCTTTAAGAAAGCAACGGTCTTGTCTTGTCCATTCGCCCCTCTCAAGTGCCAATCAAATGTCTGCTACACAGTCACTCAGTACATTTGGAAAGAAGGAATGGTCACATCAGATGAAGACGTTCTTGTCCCCTAGCACTGTATTTTGGTGGAGAAAGTAGGGAATAATAACTAAAGATGAAGGCACACATAAGTTTAAGGCTCTTCTTGGTGGGGAGGGGGAAGATCTGGCAGCCCTCCTCCCCGCCTCCGCCACCACGGCTGCACAGGTGTGAGCCAGGGGCACAAGGCAGGAGAAGGAAAGTTGGGCCCCGTCCCGTTGCAACTTCTGAGGAGGTTCCTCTCATTCTTACTCAACAGGTACTTATCAGGGGGCCCTAAGGTGTGCGGGGCATAAAGCGGAGACGTGACCAGGTCCTGTCCTCATGGAGCTTCCCTCCCAACGTGAAGGAGACACAGTACACAAGTGCGTAAAGTGGTCCTCGCACGCAGGGCTAAGTTGCCGAGCTGCCAGGAGCAGTGATGCGACAGGCGGGGTGGCGGGCCGGCGCGGGCCTCCCAGGGAGGAGACCTCTGACCTAGGACCGGAGCCCTTCGGGGACAGGCGGTCGCCGAGGCCCACATTCCGGGCGGAGGCCGCACACCGGACAGGAAGGGTCACAGCGGCAACTGGGCGAGTGTCTCGAGGCCGAGGCGCGGGAGGCTGCGGAGGAGCAGGCCCTGGACCCCCGCACCGGCCCCTCGGGGCCGGGGAGGGGGCGCGGGCGGGCTCGCCGTCGGACGGGGGCGGGGCGGGGGCCGCGGCCGGGGGGCCGACGTCACCGCCGCGGGCCGGGCCCTCCGAATGCGGGAGGGAGCGCGGGGCGGCGGGCCCGGGCCGCGGCCGAAGATGGCGGGCCTCCGGGCTTACCTCGGAATTTGAGCTCGTGCTGCGGCTCGAGGCTCAGGACCTGCTCCACCTTCGCCATGTTCCTCGGCGGCGGGGCAGCTCGGGCGGGGAGACCCCTGGGAGGTCACCTGGGGCGGGACGCGTGAGTGCTGCGCCCCCTTTAAATTTGGAAAGGGGGGGCCTGCCGGGGCGCGGGCGGGGGTCGCCTATGGGCTGCGCGCGGGGGGGGGCGACGGCCTACGCGGTGCAGGCGCAGGGGCGGAGGGCGAGGGTGAGGCCGCGGTGCCCGGCGAGCGTACGGCACGCACGCACGCACCGACGCGCCGACGCACGCACGCACACACGCCGCAGGCCGGCCGCCTTAACCCGGCGCGCGCTCGGGGGCGGCGGGGAGCAGAGCGCGCGAGCCCCTGCCGAGCAGTGCGCAGGCGCGGCGGTGGCCGCGGGGGCGGGGCTGCCGGGCGGCAGGGGGCGGGGCGTCGAGCAAGTCCACGGGAGGGGCGGGTCTGGGACACCCAGAATTGAGGACTATCGTCCTGAAGATTATTTATTTAGGCAGGGCCCATGGGAGGCAGACTTTGTGTTAAGTGCTTTAGTCAATAATTAATAAAAATGAACTTCCACTTCTCCTTGCTAATGTGCCAAGCACTTAGAGATTTTGAATAATAATGAAAGTACGATTTATTCTTATTATAAACATGATGTTTATGAGTGAATGATGTGTGTTAGGCACGGTGACGTGTGGTAAGCAATAAATATAAATTTAGTAAGCTACCAATTATTGCTTGCTTATTTTGTGCCACTCCGCTGAACGCTTCAGATAACAACAGCATCGATTATAATAACTAAAAGCTACTCTGCATTAAATGTTTACTATGTAACAAGCACTGTGCTGAATCCTGTACTGCTAAATGCAACAAATATTTAGAAATACAGTGATCAAGAAAATTGACCTGGTTCCTACTTCTCACTAGAGGCCATAGATGAGACAGCCTTTGAATAAATAACCACCTACACAAATAAATACACTTTACTGAGAACCTATCTGCTTGGTTTTAAAGTGAACACTCAACCTCACTACCTCATTATTGACATTTAAATTTTACTTCATTATGTAGTGTGTACTACCTGAAATATGTGTGATTAATATTCTCCTTTTCATATACAAATGAAAACAGCAAATAGCTAACACTGACTCTACATGACAGACATAGGAATTCTTTGTACTATTCTTCGCACTTTACAATTTGGAATTTTTTGTAATTTAAAAAAAGGGTTCTTTAAAAATAATCTTTGTCTTTTAACTACAGCATTTGGTCCATTTATACTTATTATATTTATGATATATATATGGATATATTTCTACCATCTTATTTTGTGCCTTCTGTTGGTCACATTTGTTTTTTCTTTTTCCTTTCCTTTTTGCATCTTTAGAACTAATTTTTTTCTCATTCCACTTTTCTTCCTCTTATATACTCTATGCTGTTTCAGTGATTACTCTTTACTTTGCTCTCTGAAAATAAAAGGACTTAAGTGTACTTTTAATAGCCCATCCTCTAAATTATATGCCTTAATTATAGGGTATTTTAAGTTTAATCTTTTCCTTTTTCACCTTGTGAGCCATTACTAAGTTATTTTATACAGTCAATATTAATTTAGACTCAACCACACATTTACCAATTTCTTTGCTCATCTTTTCTTCTTGCATCTCAGAATTTACAATCAGGATCACTTTCCTCATGCCTGAATCTTTAAATTCTGTTTCAGGAAGTCTGTTGGAGCAAATGCTGTTGGGTTTTGTTCTTCGAAAATTGACTTTATTTTTCTCTTGTTCTTGCAAGATATTTTGGCTGGTTTACTAAAGGAACAATGGTCTTCTCTCAAAGCTGTAGGATGCCACCACTGACTTCCAGCTCCCATTGTTACTGCTGAGGTTTCAGATGACAATCTCCTCATTATTCCTTCAAAAATGTTCTGTTTCTTCCCATTGTCCTGGGGTTCTGCAGTTTTATCACAGTGTATCTTCTAATTTATTTGTCTTAGCTCATTCAAGCTGCTTTAGCAAAATACTATATAGACTGTATGGCTTAGATAACAACATTTATTTCTCACAGTTCTGGGACCTGGAAAATTCAAGATTGAAGCACCAGCACATTCTGTGCAGGCGAGAGCCCACTTTCTGGTCCATAATCAGCTGTTTTCTTGCTCTCTGGAGTCATTTTTATAAGGGCACTAATCCTATTCATGAGGTTTCCCCACAGGTGACCTTATCACCCCCGAAGACCTCCATCTCCTAATACTGTCATTCAGGAATTGGATTTTGGCATATGAATTTGGGGGAGGATACAAATGCTCAGTCTCTAGCATTTATCCTGTTTGAATACTCAAGAGTTTCTGAATTTGTTGACTGGAATCTTTCATCATTCTGGAAAATGCTCAGCATTTTAAAAATTGTTGTAAAATACACATATGATTTACCATCTTAATCATTTTAAGTGTACAGTTCAATAATATTGAATACACTTACACTGTTGTGCAACCATGACCACTGTCCATCTCCAGAACTCTTTCATATTGCAACTCTATACCCAATAAATAACACCCTCTCTTTAAAAAAAAATATTTATTTATTTGGCTGCATTGGGGCTTAATTATAGCACACATATGGGATCTAGTTCCCTGACCAGTGATCAAACCCAGGTCCCCCTGCTCCTATGGAGTCTTAGCCACTGGATCACCAGAGAAGTCCTAATAGTTATCTCTTTTAAATGTTACCTTAGCTCCATCCTCTCACTCTTTTCTCCTAGATATCTGACTAGTAGTTTATTCAACCTAGATTTTTCAAGCTGTATGTTGTTACCCAAAGGTGACTTATAAAATCAATTTAGTAGGTTGTTACCAGCACCAAGAGAGAAAATGAACAGAAAATATCAGAATGTGTTGTACATTTTCATGAAAATTTTGTTTCATTGTGTTTATTAACAACATACTGATACATAAAACTGTGTAGTGAGTTACAAATAAAACCCATCCATGAGACCTTCTCACACCATTCTCCCTGTCTCCTTGCCTCTCTGTCAGGGCTTCATCTCTCATCTCTGTATCCCATATTGCGGGTATGTCTTCAGATCTTTCAGTCCGTAATTGTCCCTGAGGCTACAGACAAACCTATTCCAGGAGTTTTTCATTTCAGTTATTTTTTTAAGCCTCTAGTTCTCCTTGGGCTTCCCTGGTCGCTCAGTTCCTTTACACAACTAAGGATCACACAGGCCAGTCTCTAACATTGGTTCCAGCCACGCCCCACCCCATTGAGGGGTTTTGATATTGGTCTCCACTGTTGTCACTTTAGGCAGTGGCAGCGGCCAGGTCATCTTGATGGGGGTAAGTCCATATTCTTGGGCCCATGCAGCGCTTCTACACCTGCCTCCATGGGCACATCAAAATAAACTTAGCATGTAAGCAACAGCAGAGGGGCCCAGAATGAGTCACCCTGTCCAGTGGATTATTACTGAGTCACTGATGCCCTTGGTGGGCATTCACAAGGGACGCTGCCTTCACACTGTGCTCACCCCAGGAGGCATCCCCATAACCTCTTCCCACACCTCCTTCTCGTGAAATTAGCTTCTGCTGGATCTGTTCCTAGCTGCCCACTACAGACAGGTCAGTGTACATCTGTGCTTCTGGTGGTCTCTCAGCCAGATAAACAACTAGATGGACTTCTTGAGATTCTGGAAAATCTATGGATTCTCTCTATGTTGTAATTCTGCAACTTGACCAATTAAGTTTGAGGTAAGCGTGCGTGCTAAGTCACTTCAATTGTGTCCAACTCTTTGTGACCCCATGGACTCTAACCTGCCAGGCTCCTCTCTGTCCAAGGGATTCTCCAGGCAAGAATACTGGAGTGAGTTGCCAGCCTTCCTCCAGGGGATCTTCCCAACCCAGGGATCAAACACACGTCTCTTATATCTCCTGCATTGGCAGGCAGGTTCTTTACCACTTGTGCCTCCTGGGAAGAACCAATTTGGGGTATGGTTTTCAGCAAGGTCAAAAACCTATAGCTGCAAGAAAGAAAGGATTATTTTAGGCTCCATGGAATCCCTCTGGCTTTCCCACTGGGATTTAAGCTGAGCGTTTAGAGAGCTTGTCATTTTATTTCCATAATAGCTCCAGGGAACTCAGACACAGCTACTACCCCACAGTTCCATGGTCATCACTGCGACATCAGGGCAGCGGCCACAGGGCTCTCCCAGGTCCTCGTGGTTGTAGGTGCTAGGTCACCCTCAGAGGCAGATGCGAAGGCAAGTAGTAGGAGTGCCACTGCATACACTTGTCGATTACTTATACCCCGTGCTCAATGCTAAACTGACTCTCTGGGGTAAAAGTAACTCTGAGCTATAGTTTTTACAGATTTCTGTGGAGCAGACACTCACACCATGACTGATTTTAAGCAACCCAGAGGTCATTGCTGAACACGGAATTAAAAGAGGCATGCACCATGGGCTCCTGCGAGCTAGTCTGAGCCCAGCACACCCCTGCCTCTATTCCACACCCTGTGGGCACCTCAGTCAGGCACGAATGTGTGGACTAGTCAGACTCTGCATCCTATCTTTGAGGGTCCATTTCCTGGGACCACTCTTAGTACCAAGTCCTCTACCAGTCCAGGTCCAGCCAGGAAAGCAGAAATTACACCAGTTATTTTGACAAAGGTAAATTAGCATGAAGAAATGGTTAATGGGGTAATGGGGAACTGTAAAAGCAAGAAGATGAAGACACCAAGGTGTCTTGTGGGTAGGGGAGCAGGGGGCCAAGAACACAAGCAAGATATCGGGTCATTAGGACCCAGGAGCTCAGAAGAGGGACTTCATTCAGGCAGGAGCAGAATTCTTCTTCTTCTTTTTTAATATTTTCTTATTTGGCCGTGCTGGGTCTTAGTTGTAGCATGTGAAATCTTAAATGCTGTGTGTGGGGAAGGAAACAGCAGTTGCCTGACCAGGATCAAACCCAGGCCTCCCTGCATTGGCAGTTCAGAGTCTCAGCCACTGGACCGCCACGGATGTCCCAGATGGGAGCAGATTTTTGAGGAAAGCATGCAGACTGGCTAGTGCCCGGGCCCCTGAGGGGATGCAATGAGGCTGCCTCTGGGCTAACCGCCCCCAAAAGCTGCAGACTGCTGCCAAGGCAAAGGGTGGCTGCTCAGGTGACACTGAGACCAGACGGGAGGAGCAAGACCCCCTTCTTAGTCCTCGGGTCTCCCTCAGTTGCCTCTATTGAGGAAAGTACTTGAGGAGAAAGAAGTAGATGGAGCCGCAGCCCCGCACCTCAGAGCAGACAGCAGAGCGTTGATTTAGAGACCAGGGGAAACGGATTCCTAACGCCCACACCCTCTTTGACTTCTTTAAACACTGAAGACACACTTCTGTTTCCAGCCTGCTCCGTCGCTGAAGTGTGTGCTTTTTTGAATTACAGTTCCTGCTG
The DNA here is from genome assembly GCA_007570785.1 of Antilocapra americana. Classification (NCBI taxonomy): domain Eukaryota; kingdom Metazoa; phylum Chordata; class Mammalia; order Artiodactyla; family Antilocapridae; genus Antilocapra; species Antilocapra americana. Next base: position 4,351,530 of record ML660204.1, on the reverse strand, counting down.
GCTCAGGGCGTCCTGTTTCCTTGTGTGTTTTATGATCTTTCAACCTATTTAGGGGAATTCTTTGAGGCCTGATGTTGCCATCACCTATCACTGCTAGCTGGTGACTCCAAAGTCCGGGGCTTTGGACATGGAAAATTCACATCGTCGGTTTCCCTCAAGGGCGTTGGGGTTGCCTGGGCTCTTGCGGGACAACAGGAGGAGAGCAGCTAGAGCTGGGCAGGGAGTTTAGGTGCCCCCAGCTCCTGAGGGCGCCCTCATTTTCAACATCAACAGCTAGGACTCTGCTCTCCCAATGCAGAGGGCCCTGGTTCAGTCTCTGATCAGGGAACTCAGATAAGAAGAAGAGGCACTCCTAAAACCACCCTCTAGATCAGAAGAAGAAACGTTCCTTAAACCACCCTCCAGTGTGACAAGTCAGTAAGAGGATTCACAGAACTCATGGAATTGCTATGCATGGTTTATTACAGGCAAAGGACACAGATTCACACCAGACAAGGGAAGAAGCACACGAGGAAGACGATTCTAAACACGGAGCTCCTACCACCCTCTCCCTGTGGGGCTGGGATGTGTCACTCTTCAAGGTCAGTGTGTGACAGTGTTCGCAGAGGATCACCACCCTCCTTTGCAACCTTTTTGTAACTCCAAATCTATTTTAAATTTAAAAGTCTACTTAAAATATTTTTTATTGGATTTTCAACCTTCTAAATCGGCATTCTCTGTGCACAATCACTCATTGTTACTCTCTGGCATTCAAATTCTGTGATAACCAGGATGAAGGAGGCTGAACCACTGAAAAAATGGGTGGCTTTGTGGAACTGGTGTCTTACCCCTTTTCTTGCTTCAGAAATGCTCCTGGTTGTTCAAATCCCACCCATTCTCCCTGGCGTCACTCCCTCACTCATTCATTCTCTCTCTCATTCATTCACTCATCCAAGTGGCATTTGCTAAGGGGCTGCTGTGTATCCCGCAGTGGATGGATTTAACCCTGGAGCCAAACGACCTTACTGTCTGGTGAGGGGAGTTAAAAAAACAACAAAAAAACACCAAAATTGTTACAATCTGTGATAAATACTAAAACAGATGAGAAGAAAGCTACTAAGAGGGACTTCCCCGATGGTCTAATGGCTAAGACTCTGTGCTCCCTATGTAGAGGGCCCTGGTTCAATCTCTGATCAGGGAACTAGGATCCTACATGCAGCAACTAAGAGCTTGCATGCTGCCAAATAAGACCTGGCACAGCCAAACAAACAAATAAATATATAAAAAAGAAAGATACCAAGAGACAATGAACTTTACTCTGGAGGTTAGAAGAAAACTTAAAAGCTCATGCTATTAGACAATAATCTTGGGAAAATAGTGAGAAAGATCTTGCCAGACAAAAAAAAAAAAAGAGAGAGAGAGAGAAGGAAGAGTTCTCCAAGTGGAGGGAAAGCAAATACAAAGGCCTCGGTGCATGCCTGCTGGGGCCAGTCTGGGAGAAAGGCAAGGAGAAATAATACTTTATCAGAGGACTTCTCTGACGACCCAATGCTTAAGACTCTACGCTTCCAAAGCAAGGAGCATGGGTTCGATCCTTGGTTGGGGAGCTAAGATCCAACATCACACAGCACAGCCAAAAAATAAATGAAATTTTTTAAACTTTTAATATTTTCTCACATTTATTTAGCTCTTGCTCTGTGTCAGACAGTAGATTAGCATATGTTTTCATTTCCATGGTGCTGTAACAAATGGCCCACAAAAGTTCTGGAGGTTGAAAGTCTGAAATTGGCTCTTATGAGGCTAAAATCCATCTGTGTTCCATGGTCTGCAGGCTCCTTGCCTTTTCTAGCTCCTGGAGCTTGGCCAGAGACCTTGGCTCTGTGCCCCTTCCTTCATCTTCAAAGCCAGCAATATAGTGTCTTCAATCTTAATCTCCTTTGCACCTCTAATCTCATCATATCAAGTGTATAACTGTGGGCCAGATACTGCACCAAGGGCTTTGTTTATGTTATCTAGTTTAATCCTCCCATGACAAGAGGATCATTTATTCCCACTTTACAGATGAGGAGACCAAGGCACTGAGAAGTATACCAGGATGGGCCAGGGGTGATGGGTCTTCTGTTGTACTATACAGTCTAGCTGTCACGGGTGGATGCCCTTGGTTGTCCTAGAGGGTGTCCTTTTCAGATGAGTAACATCACCACACACAGTGGTTATTTGTGTGTGTGTGTGTGTGTGTGTGTGTGTGTGTGTGTGTTCTGTTAGTCGGCTTTGTTAAATTTTTTAATTTTTGTTTTTTTAAATGTATTCTGTTTACTTATTCATTTTTAAGTTGAAGGATAGTTGATTTACAATGTTTCAGGTGTACAGCAAAGTGATTCAACTATACATATCAAATATATTGTTTTTCAGAAATAGATCCATAGACATAGAAAACAAATTTATGGTTACCAAAGGGGCAAGGAGGGTGGGATAAATTAGGAGTTTGGGATTAACATATACACATTGTTGTTGTTTAGTTGCTAAATTGTGTCCAATTTTTGCTGACCCCATGGACTGTAGCCTGCCAGGCTCCTCTGTGCATGGGATTTCCCAGGCAAGAATACTGAAGTGGATTGCTGTTTCCTTCCCCAAGGGATCTTTCCGACTCAAGAATCAAACCCAAATTTCCTGCACCAGCAAGCAGATTCTTTACCACTGAGTCGCCAGGGAAGCCCCAACATATACACATTCAGTTCAGTTCAGTTCAGTTGCTCAGTCGAGTCCGACTCTTTGCAACCCCATGGACTGCAGTACGCCAGGCCTCCCTGTCCATCACCAACTCCTGGAGTTTACTCAAACTCATGCCCATTGAGTCGGTGATACCATCCAACCATCTCATCCTCTGTCGTCCCCTTCTCCTCCCACCTTCAATCTTTCCCAGCATCAGGGTCTTTTCAAATGAGTCAGTCCTTCACATCAGGTGGCCAAAATATTGGAGCTTCAGCTTCAACATCAGTCCTTTCAATGACTATTCAGGACTGATTTCTTTTGTATGGACTGGTTGGATCTCCTTGCAGTCCAAGGGACTCTCAAGAGTCTTCTCCAACACCACAGTTCATAAGCATCAATTCTTCATGCTCAGCTTTCTTCACCGTCCAGCTCTCACATCCATACATGTCTACTGGAAAAACCATAGCCTTGACTAGACAGACCTTTGTTGGCAAAGTAATGTCTCTGCTTTTTAATATGCTGTCTAGGTTGGTCATAGCTTTTCTTCCAAGGAGCAAACATCTTTTAATTTCATGGCTGCACTCACCATCTGCAATGGTTTTGGAGCCCAAAAAAATAAAGTCTGCCACTGTTTCCACTGTTTCTCCATCTATTTGCCATGAAGTGATGGGACTGGGTGCCATGATCTTAGTTTTTCTGAATGTTGAGCTTTAAGCCAACTTTTTCACTCTCCTCTTTCACTTTCATCAAGAGACTCTAGTTATTCTTTGCTTTCTGCCATAAGGGTGGTGTAATCTGCATATCTGAGGTTACTGATTACTATACATAAAATAGATAACTAATAAGGACCTACTGTATAACACAGGAAATATACTCGGTAATAACCTATGAGGGAAAAGAATCTGAAAAAGATTATATATATATATATACACACACACACACACACATATATACATATACATATATATATACATAAAACTGAATCCCTTTTCTGTACATCTGAAAGTAACACAACATTGTAAGTTTACTATGGTTCAATATAAAACAAAATAAATAAATAAAACCATTCCAATAGTTCAGTCAGTTCACTCATTCAGTCGTGTCTGACTCTTTGTGACCCCATGGACTGCAGCATACCAGGCTTCCCTATCCATCACCAACTCCTGGAGCTTGCTCAAACTCTTGGCCATCGAGTTGGTGATGCCATCCAACCATCTCATCTTCTCCTGCTTTCAGTCTTTCTGATTATTCCAATAGTCAGAAAGCCTTAAAAATCAATAAAATGTTTAAAACAAAAAATAAAATGTATTACTTTAAAATAAACTCTCAATCTTGCAACCATTTTAGACTTACAGAGGAGTTACAAAAGTGGTCTAGAGGGTTTCTTCTATTTCTTACCCAGTCTTCTCCATGTTATCATTTTATACAACTGTAGTGGCAACATTGGAACATCATCACTGTAAACTCCAGACTGTTTTTGGATGTCACCAGTGTTTCCACAAATGTCCTTTTGCTTTTCCCAGATCCAGTCCAGGATACCACATTGCATTTAATCAGTTTGCTTTCCACAGAGAGGTCCTGGAAGCTGACTGGGGGACAGATTGATGTCAACAACAACTGTAGGCTCTGAGAACCAAGCACCACGTGCCTGGCACTATCCTGAGAAGCACGTGTGTTTCTCTTTGTTCTCACAACGATGATAGGTGATGTCACTTCCTCCAGTTTGAGGCTGAGAAAACCGAGGCACAGGGAGGTTCAGACACTCACCCAAGAGGAGTGAGAAATTGGAGATGGAGGATGAAGACCTGGATGAAAGGGACCATGGGGTTGGGGAGGGGTGCATGTCTCAGAAGCAGGGGTTGTGGTGAGGGTTGGGGGTGACCACAGAATCCCAGTGGCCCTTCCCCACGCCCCCGCACTGCTGTTCCTGCTCCTGCAGTCGTCTTCCCATTGCCATGGTCATATGACCACTTCCTGATCACTTGCTGTATGTCGGGCACCTTGCTAAGTCCTGGGCACACGTGGAGACAGGTGCATACAGGTGAAAAGGAATCTCCGGGGGGGCAGTATGAAGAAAACACGGCAGGTGCAAAGAGGGATGCCTGCCCTAGAAGGCTGTCCCGTGAGGCTTCCGGAATGCCAGCTCGTCAGTCAGGCTTTTCCTTTCTAGAACTTTGGCAACGTGCAATCACTCATTTATCTGTGGCTTGTCTCCCCACTAAGACAAGAGTTTCATGAATGATCCATCCCTGATTTGAGCTTCTAGCAAAGGCCTGAAGCGATCCGTAAAGGGTTGAGTGGAGGGAGGAAAGAAGGAATGGAGGGAGGCAGGGGGAAAGCGAGAGAGAGGAAGATTCACCAGGCATTGATGTTTCAGAACTAGCTCATACAGTGTTGTTGTTTAGTTGCTAAGTCATGTCCAACTCTTTTGCAATCCCATGGACTGTAGCCCACCAGGTTCCTCTGTCCATGGGATTTCCCATGCAAGAATACTAGAGTAAGTTGTCACTTCCTTCTCCAGGGGATCTTCCTGACGCAGGGATTGAACCCATATCTCCTGTATTGGCAGGCGGGTTCTTTACCACTGAGCCACCAGGAAAGCCCAGCTCATACATAGGACTTGTTAAAACTCATGCAGACTGAGCACCTCCAAACTGGCCTGGATGGAGGTGGGGGTCCTACTCAGAGCCACCCCACATCTTTGCAAACAGGGGTGCAGTTGTGTGGCCTAACCCTTATCCAAAGAAGTGGGCCCTCCAGGCTCAGACAGTGGACTCAGGAGGGGCTGTCTGCTCAATTGAGGCTCTCAGGGAATGGGGTGGTTGTGGGGGGGGTGCAGAGGAAGGAAACCAATGTTTTTCTCCCTTTGCCCCCATAGGCAAGCTCGCCCCTCCACCCCGAACTCCCTTGGTCTCTCATTCCTAACTGGGAGCGATCAGGGAGGAGATGAATTCATGGTCCCCATCTCTGTGCCTGGCACATAAATGTTGCTCGTTATATGTTTGATGAATGAATAAAATAATATAATTAAAAATTTGAAGGGAGGTGGGAGAGAAAGTCTTTTCCATCATTAGGCCATGTCCCCAAGCACCCAGAAGGCCACATTTGCATACAAATAATTGATATTCTAATTACAAATCATTTGTATTGATTTATTAACAGATCCCCAAAGGATCTTAGAAGATAATTAGATTCCAAGCTCCTTAGGGGTTAGGAAGGCATATTTACCTCGCTGCTCCTCCCGGGCCGTGCGAGGAGCAGAGCTACCTGATAAATGTTTGATGAGGATGAGAGTAAGCCTGGTCTTCTTGTGAGGAGAGGCGATAGCCGCCCCAGAGACAATTTCCAGTGCGTCTGGGGTTCTGTGGGGGTGGGGGAAGAAGGTGCATTTGTGTGTGTGTGTCCGTGTATGTGTGCGTAAGATGTGCAAAGCTTGCTAGTCTCTAAGCCCCAGTGTATATGCGGCCTTCCCTCCAGAGGCCTCGCCAGGGGATGGCAGGGGGCTGGGGGTGTTAGACCTTCATCATCATCTCTGTGGGCCTCTCCCCAAGACACCCCAAATAAATAACATTAATACATTAAGAAAAAAAAGCAGGGGCCCCAAGGGGAGGGTCAAGGGAAGGGAAGGAGGGAGGCAGAGGTGATGGGGTGGAAGTGTTTAAGGTTTGGCTTCTCCAGTTTCACATTCTTGCTCTCGCTCCCAGGAATGCTTAGGGCCATGGATTCTCAAGTGAACTGTCATGACTTTGCGTTTTCATCTGGGGGAAAAAAATAAAACAAGTTATTGCAATATGTAAAGCAGATGCAGTGTTCTTAGGAAATCGGAATGGTTGCCATAAACACCATTCATGCTGGGAAAGGTGTGGTCCTACCTGGGGCAGTGGAGCCTGCTACCTGGGCCAGATCCCAATTGAGCAGCTCTGAGAGGTGCTAGGGGTGTGAGCTCTGGCAGGTTCCTAAGCCGTGGGCAGTGCCCTCCAGCCAACACTCTGAGAACACACCTGTAGAGGAATGCATGTGTGCGTGCTCAGTCATGCCTGATCCTTTGGGACTCCACAGACTGTAGCCTACCATGCTCCTCTGTCCATTGAATTTTCCAGGCAAGAATACTGGAGAGGCTTGCCATTTCCTCCTGCAGGGAATGTTCCTGACCCAGGGATTGAATCTGTGTCTCCTGTGTTTCCTGCATTATAGGTGGATTCTTTACCATTGAGGCACCTGGGAAGCCCCTGTAGAGGAATGAGGTGGGGTTATTTCTCACTGTGGCAGGGAGGAGGGAGCTTGCAGAACACCTGAAGGACTTGAGGAAGTGGGGTTTCGCTCAGAGTTAGATGCCGCCTGGCATGCTACAGTCCATGGGGTTGCAAAGAGTCAGACACAACTGAGTGACTGAACAACAAAAAAGATGCTGCCAGGAAGGGGTGATTCCATGATCCAGTGGGGATCCAGAGGGGGCAGACCAGAGCCAGCCTCCAAGTGCGAGCAGTTGGCAAAGCAACAGCCTGCCCACCACTCAGGTTATCTGGGAGAGGTCAGTTTGGGTAGGGTTGGACAGTTTTCTTGTCTGGGCTCAGAATGATGACTGGGGTGGGTTCTTGTTATTGTCTGGACCCTCTCTTGTCATGGAGTGGCCTGTGTGATGCTGGTGCCCTGTGGAATTCTACTCAATAAGAGAGAGAGAGAGCATCAGGACCCACTGTGAGTGCCCGGCCAGTTCCTGGCCACCACGAGTGACTTTTCCTTCCCTGTCCATGCCCCATCTGTAAGGTGCGTGCATGATCAGTCGATCAGTTGCTCAGTCGTGTCTGACTCTTTGTGAGCCTGCCAGGCTCCTCTGTTCATAGAATTCTTCAGGCAAGAATACTGGAGTGGGTTGCCATTCCCTTCTCCTGGAGATCTTCCCAACACAGGAATCAAATCCGGGTCTTCTGTATTGCAGGTGGATTCTTTACCATTTGAGCCAAGTTGTAAGGTGGGGTATAGTCAGGTTCCCTTGCTAAAGTTTGGGGAGGATGCAATGAATCAGTGCTCTGTGCTGGACACATGGTAAATCCTCAATAACGTATATCTATGACCACGAGGGTGGCCTTTCAAAGAGCTCCCCTGGTCTCTTGTGTTACATCTGGGAGGCTTGTATGCTGTGTGGGGTTGGGAGCTGTGATATTCCTGGAGATTCTAGTTATTTCAGGGCAGGTTTGTTTTTTGGTACTTTGTAAAGGAAATGAGCAAATCCATCTCTCTCCAAGTACAGTATATCTAGGAAACAGTATGAAAAACCGGCTCTTCACCATCAGTGTGTGACTTGGTGAAGACATCCCCTATCTACCCATCTGTTATTCAACAGAAGCAAGCTATTCTTCACTCACAGCAATTAGAAAAGGGGGCATGTAGTAAATGCCTTCTGTTATTTCCTCCCATGGGAAAGGTATCAGAAAGAACCAGCTTTATCTCTTAGAAGATTAATTCCCTCATGGGGTCTTCATGTATTTGTGTTGTGATAACGCATGGTGTGTGACAGGGGTCATAAAGCCTTGTCATGATTTTTCATCTACTTATTCCTCCCTGTCCAAGGTGTAGAGCTTTGCAGTGGCAGGAAAGTTTTAACATTGGACGATATTAGTAACAAATGATGATGGATCAACCTCTGAAAGCTGGTACCTGGGAGGGCAGGGAGTGGCATTTATCTTGCTGTGGCCATGGGCATCAGTGCCTTTGGGCACAAGCAGTTTGTCATTTCAGCTGTTCTTGTCCACTTCCATCTCCTCTGTGCTCCCCCCTCACAGCCTCAAAGTTCTCCGGTCCAAACCCTTCTCATTCTGTGCCGTTCTCCTGAATCTGGGGCTATAAGACCGCTTCGTCTTCTTTTTTTTCATTTTACTTTGCCATTTAAGTTGTTGCCTTTGCTTCATTTTGTGTTAGTGTGTGTACTCAGAGGCATGTGTGGGTGTATTTTTATTTAAACTACAGCATTATGAAAAGCAAAGACACACTTTTATATATTTTAGGCTGTAATGCAGAAACAAGCAAGAAGTCCCTAAAGGGACCATGGTGGAAAAAAAGCAGGCACTGACCCTGTGTGGTTTTGTAACAGGCTATCAGATGCCAGAGCTAATAATAGAATTTGTGTGTTTATTACTGATGCAATTAATAATATTGATTTATAGAGCTTGAGTGCTTGCCATCATTAGCTATTCACAGTAGCCCCATGAAGTTGGCATTGCTATCATTTAGCAAATAAAATGACACGCTGCCTCGCAGAGGAGGTAGCCAGAGTTGAAGCAGTCACTGAGTTGGCAAAATACTAAATGTCTTCGGGTTGGCCTTGGAACCCCCTTCGAAAAACGAGCCCTGAATCATTCATCTCAGAGAACAGCTCAAGGAAATATAATCTTATTCCATGGCTTGAAATGCTCTCCCCGAGATTACTGGATCACTGGAGCCTGCACATCATTTTAATCCATTTAATGCCAAAGAGTCTTCCCAGGTTGGTCTTCCCTTCAAGGTGGCCTGAGGTTTCTTTTTTTTGGGCAGGGGGGAAGGTTAATTTGATACACACAATAATCATCACCATATTCGTACTGTCCTTTCAGCACCTCAAGGTCATTAACAGGCCATCTATAAAAACTGCCACTTGGCCACCCATGTTCCCATCTCCTGTTACATTCAGAAGCAGATTTGTCTGGAGAGGAGTAATTTAAGACCAGGGAAAAGAAAACCCACAGAGACTCTACTTCTTTAATATGGGGCTATCACAGTGGAAATATCAAACATAAAAATAAAATTAAAAAAATTCAAACACCCTCATTGTTCAGCCACCAAGTCATGTCCGACTCTTTGGAACCCCATGGCTGTAGCACTTCAGGCCTCCCTGTCCCTCACCATCTCCTGAGTTTGCCCAAGTTCACATCCATTGAATCAGCAATGCCATCCAACCATCTCATCCTCTGTCACCTCCTCCTTCTGCCCTCAATCTTTCCCAGCATCAGGGTCTTTTCCAATGAGTCAGCTCTTTGCATCAGGTGGCCAAAGTATTGGAGCCTCATCTTTAGCATCGGTCCTTCCAGTGAATATTCAGTGTTGATTTCCTATAGGATTGACTGGTATGATCTCCTTGCTGTCTCAGGAACTCTCAAGAGTCTTCTTAGTGGGATCTTTTATGATTTGACGGCCCCAGGTATTCATAACTGGTAATTCAGGCAGGCCTCCTATTACTTTGCTGGTAAACAGTGCCCAGGTCATTGCTGTCATGTCTGCTCATTTTTTCCTTTTGCATTTTTCCAAAAAATTACAATGTGTTTTCATTTTTATGCAAAGAAAGAGGTGACCTGACCTGGTTGCTGGAGTGGGTGATTGAAATTCTAATGTTGATGATGGTATATCGTGGGCACAGATTTTGTGCCCTAATACCGAGCATTATCCTCACATTTTCATTCACGACCCTACAATTTTCTTCTTAAAAGTGACCTTTCTCTAATGGAGTGGAGCCTTGGTAGCTTTCCCGTTATGTTTTCCATATATTTTATTTAACAGAGGCCTGAAGGTAATAATATTCTACACTGAGTCTTAATAAAGAGAATTCTGACCCTCTTGTCCTATTTCCCACCTCTTTAACAGTGATACCTGTAGTTGTGTCAGCTTGACGCACACATCTTAAAAGGTGATCTCTGCATTCTTACATTGTTTCCTGGAAGATGCTGAGAGGTTATACCAAAAATAAAAAACTTGAGTGACCAGAGGTCTGATTTAAATTATTAACAAAGTGATTCATTTTGACAAGGTGTTGGCTGTAAAGTCTTTTCTCCCCTTCTTCTCCCTTACAAGGGCTTCCCTGGTAGCTTAGTTGGTAAAGAATCTGCCTGCAATGCAGGAGATCCTGGTTGGATTCCTGGGTCAGGAAGATCCGTTGGAGAAGGGATAGGCTACCCACTCCAGCATTCTGGCCTGGAGCATTCTATGGACTGCATAGTCCATGGGGCCGCAAAGAGTTGGACACGACTGAGTGACTTTCACTTCATTCCCTTTCAAGCTTCAGCAGTGCTCTTTCAGAAAGAATAGAAAGAGAAGTGGTCGTTTAATATTCCTGGTAAATTCTAGAGGCCTGGTGATGCTTTACTTGTCAACCAACACAGACATTTTCAGTGGAGAATCATGTTTTTGGTTAGTGTTATTATAAGCCTAACAACTGAAAAGTTTTAAAAGGTTTTGCATTTTAGATTTATAGTTTACCATCTTAATGGAAATGTAGTTCTTAAGTTTTAATGGGAAAAGAAAAATCTGTACTAAACATTAAAGTTGCCTAGAAACCTGGGTCTGTGATTTAGTTCCTGTATGTTCTAAGGCAATAGCCAGTTGCTTGTGGAAAAATAAAGCACAGTTGTTTTGTGCATGCGTTTAAAACATCCTTGTTTCGGGTGGGTGCTCATTTGCCGCTTCCCCTTTGGCACAGAGTCTTCTCTTTCTTGGCATCTATAAATGAGACTGGCTTGCATAAGGGTACTATTTTGACAGGTTAATAGTCTAATATGTGGGCTTCCCAGGTGGCGCTAGTGGTAAAGAACTTGCTTCCTAATGCAGGAGACATAAGAGACGTGGGTTTGATCCCTAGGTTGGGAAGATCCCCTGGAGAAGGAAATAGCAACCCATTCCAGTATTCTTGCCTGGAGATCCCATGGACAAAGGAGCCTGACAGGCTACAGTCCATAGGGTATAAATGTGTATATGTGTGTAATTTGCTTTATATAGTCATACTCTATACATCCTGCTATTTTTCACTCAGCAATACACTGGGCACACCTTTCCACGTTAATTTGTATCTGACAGTTTATTCCTTTCTGCTCCTTTTCCAGATACTATGTACAAGGCTGCAAAGACTATTCTGTGACTTCTTCCACAATATCACCAGGGGGTGGTACCTTTACATGAGGACTGAGGGGTGGGGCGTTCTCCTCTAAGAGGCTGAGTTGCGCTTCCTTTTCACCAACTAGTTCACCAGTTTGGATGTGCATTAGTGTAGTTTATCCTCTGTAATTTGTTAATTTGGTACTTGTACTTTTTTCTGAATTGTTTTCTCACATTATGGGTCCTTTTATTCCCCTTTTTGAGGGTGCTTCTTTCTGCATCCTGGACACTCTTAGTTCACTGTAGAAAGTAATTCATTCTGTCACGTATGCAGCAAACACTCGCCCCCCAGGTTCTGGTTCACTTCTCAACTCCGTCTATTGTTTGTTCTGGTGTATCTGAACAGACTAAGGACCTGTGAGTCGAGCCTGGGTCTGGGGCTTCCCACACGTGCAGCTCTAGCTGTGGGTTTAGTATCACCTGTAATACTGGAGGATGTGGACTAAAGAATGGGACAATGCAAATTCAACTGTAAGATACCACGACCCCCCTGCCAGAATGACTAAAGTGGAAGGGAACATACCAAGTGTTGGCAAGGATGCTGAGAAACTGGAGCTTCCTGTATGTCTCAAAAAAGGGGAAGAAAAGAAAAAACCCAAACTAATGACAAACAGCTATTTTAATTGAAACAGATGAAGACGATCAGGGAGATGAATTTTCAAACAAATTATATGCGAGGATGTACTCTTTGTTAACTGTGCTGAATGCCAGTTATATGAGCATCTCCCCCACAACAGTCAAGTGTGCTTGGCTCTCTTTCACCTTCTCATTTTATGGATGAAGGCCACAAAACTCAGAGAGGGTAAGTACTTTGTCTAAGGCCACACAGCCCAGGAAGGGCTAAGTTGAAGCACAAATTCCAGTCTGTCCATCTGCAGGCTTCTCTGCTTGCTAAGGTTCCCTCAGGTGCACACATCTGCTGTCAACACAAACACAGCATGAAGACAACTGCGCTTCTATCTCAGAGGGATGTCACAGAGAAAACCAGTGTGTGAAGCTGTGCTTCTGTGGGCACTGCATGGCACTGAGGCATCCAGGCTGAAGTCCACTCTGAATGGCAACACTGACATCTTTGATGAAACCCACTGGATATCAGAAGATGATATAAAACTTTTTGCTCATGAACCTGAGTTAGTGAGAAAACAGTGTTCCCTCCAAATGCTCACTGGAGGCTTTGTGGACCTGTCTCCAGCAGGGTTCCCCATCTGAACTCTGGAAGCACATGGGACAGGAAGGAGGAGGTGACTAAAGGAGAGATGTTGGGAGCTGGGATGATAGATACAAACACCACGTTGCTCACCAGACACCACAGCTACCAAAGTTCTGGCATTTCAGTATTTAAAATGACTTCAGGAGATTTAGCTAAGAAAAAAACACGTGATGAAGGACTTCCCTGGTGGTTCATTGGTTAAGACTCCATGCTTCCAAAGTGGGTGCAATACTTGTCTGGGGAACTAAAATCACACATGCTGCAAGACACAGTCCCCCCCAACCCCACAAAAAAAAAAAAAAGGGAAAATAAAAATGTGTGATGAAGATTATCACAAACAGAAACCAGGTGAAAGACAAATACGTTATCTGTAAACATAGCACTTTATTAACAAAATGTTTACACTCGCCTTACAATACAACAAATTTTGTAGTGACTTAGCATGTTATACTCTATAAAAGTTTAGTATAGAACATTCAAGCTGAAACAATACAGTTTAGAAGTATGACAAATCAACCACCATTTGCAAATAAATGATCTACTACCAGCCTAAACATAAAAGAAAAATCTTACAACAAAAATCAAAAGATCAAGTTTTCTTTCGTCAGCATCTACAAACAATACAGACACCATATGGTTTATATATAGACTTAGGTCCAGCCCAAGGTTATGACTGCAAAAATAAAGTCTTCAAACATTCATACAAGCTTGGCAAACCATCATTACAATATTTCATCACAGGTAGTCAAGCAATGCATCATGCAGGGGAGCCATGGCTATGAATCTGGGCTGCTTATAGTGCAACAAGGTGCTCTAAACTGTAAGCAACTTGATTTTTTTTTTCTTCCCATAATAGACACTATTAGAAAAAGGCACAAATATCTTACTCCTTGCATCAGGTCTTGAAAAGGCATGACATTCTTAGGAGAAATAAGAATTGCTGGTACAACGGCTTAGCTTTATTTTTTTAAATATCTAGGCTCATGTATCTCCTTATCTCTTTTCAAGACTTTAGACTTAGGGTTCTCCAAAGTTTGACAAATGTTCTAGTACAAACTAAGTGAAAGCTCTGACACTTAACCTGCCTCGTTGCCAGTGGTCGAAAACATTCTGTGACATGGTCACATTGCCACTGTAAATCAGTACTGCCTATCTCCTCTCTGGAAATACTGGACTTCCCCTAAATTAGTCTGTGTGTTGTCTGACATCACTGGTTGCCTCTTGCTTTTCCCCCTCTGTGGGACAAGGTGGGCAAATCTCATTGCTGTGACCAGGTAAGGCAGTTCAGGAAGGCATGTCACACACACTGAGGTGGTGGCGGGTGCCCTGCGTCTTTAAGGGAGAGCCCGCAGCAAAAAGCGAAGGAGAAATAAGGCAAGAATCACAGCCTCGATCACAAGTCAAGACGTCAACTCTTAAGAAGGTCAGAGGCATGATGGACTATTGTGTGAGTGACGTAATGTGGGATGATGGAGAGACTGAGCTGCTGGAGGAGAGTGAAAGAAGGAAATCTTTTCCAGGGCCATAAAACTCTGTCTATACAACACAACAAATGGTTTAAAAACAGAGGCACCCATCGGTGGCTCTGACCAACCAGATGCTGGTAACTCCCCCGACGCTGGATTGACCTGACATTACATGCATAATCCATATTAAGAAAAAGTGTCCTAAACTGTGTAATAACCTCATAGGCAAAGTAAGCGGAGGTATACAAATTTAAGCCCTGCTTTCAAGGTTTTTCCAGTGGGGGGGGTGTCAAACTGACAATTCAAGTATAAATTTCATGAAAAAATTAGTAACAATTAATTAAGCGTTAAGCTCCAACGAGAAATCATGGGCTGCTGGGTGCTATTTCTGAAGTGGGAAGGGGCGTTGTTGGCCTGTAGCCCTGACAGCTGGGTGCTCAGTGTGGGCTCTGGCCTTGCCTTGTGGAAGAAGGGGTGGTGGGCTTGTCTTTGTGACCTGAAACGTGGGTGCTTCCTGAACAATTTCAATTCTGAGTGAAGATTACTGGCTCTGTGTGTGAAATGCTGTTTTAAAGATGGATTTCTTCTTCAGTATTGCATTAAACCATTTGCTTCCGGAAACACGAAGAGGTTCCCAAATCAAGAAGTTGCATCAAACCAGTGTGTTTTGTTTCTTTTGCAGGATTTACGAGATGATTAAGGTCTACACTTTAAAACTGCCAATTTAGAGAAGGTGCTTTCAAAAAGCAATCCGTACCATCTGAGGATTTTCCATTAATTAGCTGAATTCTTGGCACTTGAATTCCCGCTCATTGAAAGCTACCCAGAATTTTATTTGTTTCCATTATGAAGCATTTTGATGAGGCACTGGATGCCAGGACAATCCACACTGATCTGAAAATGAACTGGCAATGAATTAAAAAAAAATTCAGTTAAATGTGTTAAGACTCCACGGTTTTAAATCTAGTATATACTGATGATACATCCTAATCTTACTGTTTACCTAAAATGTTGAAGGTAATAAAAGGAAAAGATGGAAGATTCAAGATTTCTCTTTTTATTAAACTTCTGAATCCTTTTGTTTGGAAGCCACACATATTCTAACTTATCTGGAATTGATTATGCTCTAAGAGGAAAGAACACAGACATTAGTTATTTCTGATGGTACAGACCAAAAATTAAAGTTGATCTATGACATTGGAAGTCCTTCTAGATTTGGAGGGTAAATCATTTTCCTTATATGCTAAGAGAATCCTGAAGGACAAACTGAGAAATAAGGAGATTCTTGGTTCTATTTATTCCCTTTCTTCATTGTGTCTAATGAAACTTCATCATAACAGGTCGCTCACTTATCATTCTCTTGGACTGAAAAAGTGGAGGCTTTCCTGAAAAATGTAACACCTTCCTAATTGTTTTTTAACTTTCATTTGCACATAAAACAGGACAAATGCCCCAGAATTTCACTAATGTTGCAACTCGGATGATCACATTGCCCGGATTTCTATTACTGGAAGTTGAGACAAGTAACCTTGCTGTCAAGAGAAATGGGCAGGGGTCACTTCTTTCAGGCCAAGGCCAAATTCTAGCCCCGCTTCCTTCTGCTAAAACCATATAGCATCATGTTCATCTCCTGTCTAATTCTGTTGCTTGGACTGTTACTTAATCATAGTACCACAAGAGTTAGAGCACACCTCCTAAACATTACTCTCAATCACTGAAACATTTTTGATGAACCCCATGTGAGTGAGAGCAGGTCTATAGTCACTGCCCAACCCCCGAGGGTGCATGCTGTTTCTTCTTTCAAACAATACTAACTTTAAAGAGGGAGACGATCTCCTGCAGACAAACAAGTCATGCTGCTGGTCCCTTTACAACAAATTTAAACAAGGAAGGATTTTCACAGGTTTCCACTCTTCAGCTTATCACTGTCGTTTAACTTTCATTATGGAGATGGGGGGGGAACATTTGCAGCCTAATGAATTGAGAAAGGAAAGGCAGCCTGAGTCTGTGGGCTGTCATTACCCCTAGATGCTCTACAGTGGGTCCCTGGTATAGATCAGAGTGAAGGGAATTCCAGTGACTTTTCCCCAGAAGGGAAGGATTTCCTCATTGTTTATACAGGTTCTTGCAGAGACATCTGAATGTATAGGGGTCCCGTCTGTCATATATATAACATGCTGCACACGGTATTTCTTAAACACTAAGGGACCATGAATCATATTCTCAACGTGTTCTGGAAAAAAAAAAGAGTGAAAAGATGCTTATAAGAATTTATATAACCTCTTTTGCAACATACTCTCACTTCATAAAGTATGCATTTAACAGTGAACAAATGCCTTTTCAAGCTCTGAGGCTGACATGCCAATTAGTGTACTGCTGTCTCAATTAAACTTGCCCATTTTAATGTGATGCCGCAACAGTTTGGATTCGCTGGTCTGACGTCTCCAGGAAGTCATGGAATATCATCTGAGGATGTTTTCATTACTCTGTCAGGGTTTAATCTAGAAGGTCTCGCAGACCTATGTTCCTTCTTGAGAACAGAAAAGAAATAAATACAAAAATGTAAAGAGAAGTTCTGGAAGTAAATGTGGTTTTCTTTCCCTTTCTACACATTTAGAAATAACAAACCCTGATAGCCTCAAGGACACCGGCCCACTTAAGAGATGGAGCCTCCAGCACAAAGGGTCCAGTTCTCTCAGATGTGAGGAGGCACCCAGGAAGTGTGTATTTAATGGGGGGCAGACACTTCCTACAAAATCATACATGGGCGACAAGGAAGTGAGTTATTTTAAAGGAACCAAACCTTTCTGTTGCAACACGTGGCACTTGGGCCTGACTGTGGCTGAAGAGCAGGTGATAGAGGTTTCATTTAGAACCAGAAGGATTTACAGTAGGTACTTCTCCCTAATCACTTCTTAAAAAGAGTTTAAGATGAAGGACACTTAATCATACTCACACTTTATGTTCTTTTAATCACCAAATGATAATTAATGAGTTATCACAGAATCAGAAAAACACTTGTGTGAAAGGAGAGTTCTGGAGATCACTGGTTCCTTGGACTGGATGCCAGCAAAGACCTGATTTCCATTTCTCTGAGAGGAATCAACAGACACTCAGAGCTAATGAATGGCTTTTCTCTTTTCAGTCCCCCAAGTTTTTAAAGATGGCCCTGTGTCATAAGAGAACTGAAAGCAGATTTTTATAGATGGGCTGTGTCTCAATTCCTTCACAAGCTAGCTTTTTCTCATGATAAGAAGTAAGAATAAAGGATGTATGAAACATGTATTAAATCACTGTTTACTCAGGTGAATAATCCAAAGTGGGCTCAAAATAAAACACTGCTTCTGACATTAATATCCATCTTTGTGCTTTAGAAGCAAACAAGGTAATGGGAAACATCTTTTCCCCCGTTCTCATCGAGCATGGATTCTGAGAGAGCAAGGTGCAGTTGTTATTGTTGAGTATTAAGAAGACATCATGTGAGGTACAGAATCACATTGGTTTCTGAGACAGACTGAGGAAAACGAGGGCAAGAGAGGCCTCCCAAACTGTGTGGAGAGCATGTAGGGAGGACCACGAGGATTAGGAGGAGAAGGCGGCTGCGAGGCTGAAGGATGAACTGTGCTGGGCTCTGTGAAGCCCACGTCACAGTGGGGTGAGAGATGCTTGGAGGGGAGGCCTCGCCCACCAGAGAGGCACAGAAGTGCTCTGCCCACCCTTCCTGTGCACCCAGACACCATGAAACCAGCCACGTTGATGGACAGCTGTGGTGGAAAAAATGTAAAGGTCATAGATAAGATCCGTGTCATCTTTTGGTGAAACAAGAGAGAAACGGCCACACACGTCTCGCCTTTTGGTAAACTGAGTGTTCAAGCCTGGTGATGGGAATGTCAGGGACCAACCAGGGCAGTGGCCTGATGGCCAGTCCATTTGGATGTATATGAAGTAAAGCCTAACCACCCTCAGGTGTGAAGTGCCCAGCCCGGGAGTCACACATGCTGTCCAGAGCTTGCTAATCTCACACTGGAGAGGAAATGAGTTGCCAGGGGAGGAGAGAGTCCATACGCTCTTTAAATAAAGCAACATGAGAATGCTCACTACTTACATTCCTTCTATATGATTTCAATAAGAGAATAAACAATTCCAAATGCTCAAGATATACACCATGGGGAAGGGAATCATTTTTCACTTAATCTGAGTTATAATTTTCCCATTAAAATCTAACTGTATCAAGTGGGGGGCATGAAGAAGTAACCATTATTTTTAAAAGTTTTGACTGTTCAGTTTAAGGATAGCTCTGAAAACACAATTTGGTTTGAAATTCAAGCTGTTTCATTTCCTATTTAATCTTGTAAATTTCCTTCCCTTACAATACTCAGGTTGGAAGGGTGCCAAATTAGACCAGGAACAAATTTTCACCAACTTCACTTCAGTGCTTTATTTTTAGATTATATTAAAAAGCTCATTAGGCTCCCTGAGGGAAAAGAGTGTTAACCACTAAGAAAGGCAGGGGAAAATAAGGGAAAGGGAAAGAGACGAGGAATTGTAAACGAGAAGAAGCGCTCTTCAAACAGTTGGTGTGAGGCTGCTGTGAAAGCTAAAAGCAGCTTATTTCCAAGGCCAGGTAAATGACATGGGCTCAGGAGCTTGGTCTTGTACCCCGAGGCTAGGAGGGACTAGTCAGGCTTCTCCAAGCGGCATCTGTCTGCACCGTGGTTTCCAGATGGGACTGCAGGGGAGGGGTGGCAGGAGGGAAAGCAGAGAAACCCTTGCCGACACAGAGCCACATGCTCTATGCTTCTGCACCACGTAAAACGTGCTTCAGAGAACCTCCCGTGCACGGACTAAGAAATGGGGGGCGTGCGCCAGGCTGGGTGCAAGAGTGAATGGAGTGTTAAATGAAACATAGAATTTATTAATGTATTTACATAATTTATAATCTGTAAGCAGTGGTCTCATAAATATATGACTACAACTTTACATGTGCTAAGCAAGCGGCAGATAACTGTTTCCCCGACCAAGACAGCTCGGTTAAATAAAAAATGGACAGCATTTACTCCCCTTTCTGAGCTTCCTCTCTTCTTTTGGAAAACACGGCTAGTCAGTTTTAACTGAATCTGCATCAACATGTTCCAGGCAGCTTCTCTACCACCAGCATCTCGATCATCAGAGCTTACCTAAAAAGGTGCCAGTGACGTGCCTGGGGACACTCGTGTGACAGGTTCCTGGGCTACTGCGCCCAATGGAAAGTGCATCAGAGATGGCAGGGATGGGTGCCTCTCCATCAGCCCCAGAAACAACCCACGTCAGCTCAGACGATCATAACTGCCATCCCCCCACGGTGGTAACTGCACACATTCTAAATGCTACCCCTCCCTCTCACAGTGGCAATGGGAAACCAAGGAAAGGAATGTCTCCAAAAGGTCGTTTTTTTTTCCCTCAAGAACCTCGAAAGTGCTAATTTTCCCTTTACAAATGTGACATAGAATCTTGACTACGAAGCTACTCAATGATCTCATCCTACCATCCACACAACTGTACATTCCTTCTCAGCAAGATCAGGAGCCAACGATGCAGTCCCTGTGTACACAGAGATTCTTTACAGGACGGAAGTCCACAGACTGACGTATTATTGCTGCAGTCTCCAAAGAGGAGACGAAACCGGTCAATTCCTGTGCATCCTTCTTGCCCGAAGAAGATCCAAGACTGGCAGGCACCCCCAGAGGTGGGGCCCAGCCCTCCCGAGACCTGTCAGGACCACCTACTTCATCGGGAAGCCCGGGGGGCCGAGGCCCGGTCAGCAGCAGCTCCGCTTTGGCTCCGAAGGCTGTCTGCGGAGTTTGAAGCCCTTTCCACCAGAAGGCGGGCTAGTGTCAGTGGATGGAATTCTTCGACCTAAACCGAAAGGACAGGAGGGAAGGCAGTAAGCATTCACTTTCTCAGGCTTCATTCTCACACATCACCATTCTACACATGCAGTTTGACAGGTCTCATTAAAATTAAAAAAAGGTAATAAACTTCTAACTTTGAAAGGCGTTTAGGTATACTGAAGAGCTGCAAAGGTAACCTGCAGTACTGATGGGTCCCCTCACCCAGCCTCCCTGGGTTTCGGGACCTCATGGGATGACTGTGGGACTTGGCAAAAATGAAGAACTTGACACTGGAACATCACTAGTCACCCAACTCCAGACTTTCTGTTGCCATCAGTTTTCCCACTAATATCCTGTCGTTTTTTTTTTGGTCCCAGAGTCCAAAGAAGAGTATCACCTGGCATTTAGTGCATATTTTATTTAATGAAAAAGGTTTAACAGGTTAAAAAAACTGCATCAAAACGTCCCTGTCCTTCTGTCTTGCAGCAGAGGCCACCTTCCAGAGACAGGTGTGTGCAGACGTGCACAGAACACACACGCACCCATCCCTGTTCTTAAAACCCAGGCAGGAGTACAGACTGCTCTCATGTTATGCATCCTGGGCACTGCTCAGGCAGAGTCAGTCTACACGCTCTGTGATGCTGTGTCTATGGATGTCCTGCCCTTGAGCCCCAATTCACATATAGTTAGCTTGTTTCCAGTATTTTGATGTCATTAACAACAATGCAAAGACTACCTTGGTGCAGGATAAACGGACCCGCTGGGAAGAGCCGGGTCATGCTCCTGGGTGTCCGTCTGACAGACACTGCACTCCCAGGGTCTATCCAGCACAAATGCAGCAAGGATGTGCAATTTAAATTTTGACAGATGCTGCCAAATTGCTCTCTGAAGAGGCTGCACCACTTTATTCTCCTACCAACAGTGCATGAGGATGAATGGGTTTCACTTTACTGCTCCGTGAAGCATAGTGTCAATTTCGAGAGAAGCCTTAAATCACCCAGTCACTCACCCTCCCTGATAACTCCAGGGCTGCTCTCGGTACAAGTAGCAGTTCCTAACTCTGTCTAGCACCCTGGACGCTCACATCAGTCAGAAGTCAGAAGCCCGTTATTACGTGTTTGTTCAGGCAGCAATCTCTCTCCCTTGAATGGGGCTCTAAGCTCTTGGAGGAAAGCAGCATGTCTCTCTAGCTTTATGTTTCCAGTATCCATTCAGCACAGCACCTGGTGCTGAGGTACTTGGAAAACATGGGATGAACTGACACCAATGTATTTGGCATTAACGAGGCAGAGCGCAATCTGCCAACTCCCAGGTCCTCAGGTGCCCAGGCTGGAGCCTCTAGCACGTCCAGCAGCCTGTAAACTGGGGGGCAGGTGGGGGTGGGTGTATATGGCATGGTGTCTACAAGGCGAGGAAGCACCCCTGTTAAGTCCTACAAGCACTTTCAAATGCCTGCATGCACTGTTATGACCACAATGCAAATTTATTTAAAAGTTCTACTGACTCTTGTCATCATTTATTTCTCAATAAATGGATGCTGAAAACATAGCTGGTATTACAGAGCCATCTCTGAAATACTTTTAGAAGAAAGCAGAAAACACCTTTGTGACCTGGAAATAGGGAAGGATTTCTTAAACAGGAGCTAACTGCAAGGGAAAGTAAGGACAAAGTGGATACATTAAGATTCAAAGCTCCAGTTCACAGAAGGAGTTCATCCAAAAATGAAAGTCAAGGCACGAAGCAGAGCTCTCCAATGGACATAATCAACAAGGGACTCACAGCCAAAATAAACTATAAACATCAAGACAAAGGCAGATAAATCCAACAGGATAACAGGCAAAACTACACAGAAGAGGCTATCTAAATATTATAAAACCATAAACAAATGCTAGAAAGGTGCTTGACTTCACTCACTGTCCAAAGCTGCGGGTCACAGCAGCACTCCTGCCGGCCCGACATGGAGTGACTGGGGTTCTCCCATCCCACTGGTGTCCGCGTTGATGGCTGTGACCACCCTGAAGACTGCTGGGCAGTAAACCTGTACTCAATGTGCGCATACTTGATGACTTGGCAAATCTTCTCCTGGGTGTAAACAGACTCCCAACAAAAATGTGTACACACTGTGCACACACTGGACACGAAGCAGAACACTCATAGAGGTTCTACTCATCATGGCTCGAAGCTGGTGACAACTACCAGATGCCTATCCACACGGCAGGTAACTGCCCCGTGGAGGTGGCCCGCCCTGACACACACTCCACGGCAATGACAATGAGTCACACGCTCATGGGGATCTATCTACCAGATGTGGTATAGAGCCAAACACACCAGACACAAGACAGCAAACCCAGTATGTTTTAAAAAAACATAAAGTCTAAAAACAGGTAAAACAAAAAGAGCTGGTGGTTAGGAATGGGGACTCCCCGTGGGAGGAGAAAAGGTGAGGTTCTTGGGGCACCTCAGGGTCTTGATGCGGGTATTGATCCAGGAGTCTACTCAGTCCATAAACACCCCTGGAGCTTTATACTTCTGACGGGAGCACTCTGCAGCATGTTATTATTAGACTTCGATAAAAAGCCAGCAAACCCAGGCCCCATGCTAACTCTATTTCACAATGCCCAGTAAATAATAAACTCAATTTACATCTCTCTAAATTTTTCTAATCTTTTGGAACATATTTTTTTGTATTCTTCACAGTTAAAATGAGTATGTACAGGCTAGTTTTTATATAGGAATTTTCACTGTTGGTAGGCTTCACTACCTTCTTATTCTTAATACTGCTATAGAACACTTTACAAAAACAGTGATAATTATGATACCACACGCTTAAATATTTTGGCTTGAACTAAACTGTGAAAAATTCCCAACTACCTTTACACTGCCTTTTATGAATGCATCTGCATAACTGCTATTTACAGTCTAGGAAGACGATAAATATCGTTGCTCTTTAACGCTGGAAGGGGGGCTGGACTAGAGCTCACACACCAGTGTCCACCAGTTGTTACAGGCGGCAGATGGGCCCAGCAGGCCTGCATGGTACTTGGAAACTATTTCCGTAAGTGGCCAGATTTTAAAAGTGTGACATGTTACATAAATTCAGATCTCTGAACAAACTAAAAACATCAAAAAATAAAAATAAAACCAAAAGTAACCCCAGTAATGGGGTATCCAGGGGCCTATCTGCCACTGTTGTCCACTTGTTGGAGCCGGGCCTGCCCTGGCCAGCTGTCAGGGTCACCAGGGCTTCCTGTAGCCCCCAGGTCCTGGTGTGCCCCTCAGTCTGCTCCCCTGGGGGCTGCCCCAGCCTGGCCCTGCTGGCCCTTCCTCTACATGCTGGCCAAGCACCCTTCCACTTTTAGATCTCCCCAAAGGATGGATCTCAGCGTGGCTTTCTCCTGTCCTTCATGTGCAAGTCTGATCTGTTCAGTTAACACAAACCTCAGGGCTCTGCACACCTGCTCTGTCAGGGTTTGGCTCCAACAGTGCCTCCTCAGAGAAGCCTTCCCTGACCACCTGCAGAAACTCTTTCATTTCAGTCTATCTTAATTCTTTGTATTCCTGCTCATCATCAGAAAGGGTCTTGCTTCCCTGTGTGCTGTCTCTCCCCCAGTGGACCGCAGAGGCTGCCCCGTCATGCTCACTGCTGTCTCCCCCGAGTCTGGAACAGGTCTCAGTGAACATTCTGATGAATTGGAATGAAATGAATACACAGATACAATCCATGGACGGTCCCAGAGGTATGCGGCAGACTTTCCCACTGAGTGTCATCACTGTAACACTTCTGAAAAGGGAAAGAGGAGGGGAAGGGAGAGTGTCTTAACCTCTCATTGGCAAGAGCCTTATATTACTTTCTGAGGACTTTCTTATGGGGGAATTACACGCACATTCCATGTCCCTTTAAATAAAGGGACATCTTATTCATGCTCAATGACTTTAGATGACTACTGAAACACATTTAAAGAGAGGACGACAGACAGCTTCCAGTGTCCCAAGGCCTTGCACATTACTGATTCAGGAGCAATACTCCTCCTAGAGGGAAGGGCCAGTCATCAGGCAGCAGCTCTCCAGCAGTTATGGCCCAGTATGAAGACCCACTGTCACTCTTCAACTCTCAAACCTCATTCCACTGGGAACAATACCAGAGTCTAGACTGCTCTGTATAGGGAGGAAATTCCCCCTGGCGAGATAAGGCTGCATTAAGTTGCTCCGCACAGAAGAAGTGCATGAGGCAGAGATACTCACTAATTTCTATAAAGAGTTCGTTTATGTTTATCGCGTTCTTCGCGCTTGTCTCTACAAAGACTGCATGGATGGAGTCGGCGTAGTCCTTGGCATCTCTCTCCATGACCTCTCTGGAAAGCAATAAACTGTAGATCACAAACTCTACCCATCAGGAGCTTAATGTGATCCCCATCTGCCCAGTAATTAATCAGATTTATGATGATCAGAACCGAACCTGGAACCACTTAGCAATGCATCTAATGGAATGGTCAGAGAATCACCATGGTTTCTCCCCACCCCCACCCACACTAGAGTCCTTGCTTGGAGGATCATGGAAGTGGTCCGGAGAAACTGCCAATCAATGCGCTTTCCTTAAAATATCCTTTCCCCATTCAAGTACCCTGTGTCACAGGAGCTGAGGCTACATCAGTCTCAGATGATGTTCAAGTGTGCTGCAACTGATGTTTAAATAAATTACACACCTGTCTCGATATATAATCTAATGAGCTCCAAGTGTCTGAACTCTTAATTTTAGTTTGAAACTTCAGGACCCCAACCGAAAAAACAAAAAGGAATTTTTCAATGTCAGAGAAAATAGATTCTTCTATTGGATAGTGCTCTGTTAGGAGAACACACAATCGGCACTGGTATCTCCTGCACTAATAACTTACCTTACATCGATAAGATCACACTTATTTCCTGCAATGGCAACTACAATATTGGGTGGGCCATGCTGCCGAAGCTCTTTTACCCAGTTCTTTAATGTTGAAAAGGTCTCCTGTAACACAAAGAAGGAAAGCAACTGGACACTGAAGCGACCTAAACAGTTTTCAGAACAGTCTCAAGAAGATGGTATGTCAGGCCTTACTTCTTTCGTGATGTCGTAAACAATTATAGCTGCAGCCGAGCCTCGGTAGTACATTGGTGCTAAGGCACGGAACTGCAAAGAGGGAAAAATAAACAACAAAATTGGGAAAACTGGTTAAATATGCTTCTTACTAGACTTTGAAGCCCATTATCCCTGCACAAAAGGTAATCTTTCTCTTAAGCCAAGAAAGATAACACGATGCTTTAAAGCAAATGAACCAGTAATTACCAAAGGCAAAAACTTCAAATCTAACACTGAAATGCCGCTCAGAAGGTAGTTTAGAATACACTTTTATAGGAATTAAATACGTGCTATAAACAATTGTTTCAGCTGAAAAGGCTAACTGAACTCAATGTTATAATTTCCAAATTCATTTGTTTAGTAGTCCTTTAAACTTTGGCTCCCCAAACTAACAAGGAGATAAAAATAATACTGTAAATAGTTCTCCAGAGAGTGGCTGCATTTGGGTGTTGTAAAGATAACCTGCAATCTAAATGCTGACTGTGCTACAGAAATGAGTATACATTTACATTCATGATCTGGAAGAGCTTGTAACTCACTTTTTTTATATTGTCCACATATGTGGCAATTCCCCAAAGTGGGTATATATCTCATTCCATTTACATGCATTCAACTCTGTGTACAGGGCTTCTTCCCACCAATCACCCTCCAGCTCTCCCTCTCCCCCCAACACAATAGGGAAGAGAAGGAAGGACAATCTAAAATAGTGAGGTTGATTGAGTGGGCCATTTTTTTTGATAGGGTGTGAGATGGAAAGTGGGATGTGCCCATCCCAGCCAACCCCGGTTTCTGGGCATGTGGTTGCGCTGGTCAAGCCTCCCACTCAGTGAATGTGAGGTCAGCGTAGGAGACAAGACTCTGACTTGTGCTTGATCTTGGTGGTATCCCCTGACTTTGAAACCTGATGCCTACACATGATGTGAGAGGTACTACGGGACTCCCCTCCTGCTCTCTGTTCTGTGGCTTCCCTCCAAAACGCAGGTAGACACTCTTATCAGAGGTGAGCACCTAAGACCTGTTTAGGTGCAGGGTGATGTCAAAATAAATGCCAGCCTCAAACATCCATCCAGGTTAAGTGTTACTAGTCTCAGGGAGAAAGATCCTGCCTCTGGGGTCAAAGTCAGAAAACTTCCAATAAAATGTTAAGTTTTAGAGAGAAAAAAAACCCATTAAAACTTGTAAGCAACTTTAAGGAAACCAGATGATTAGGTGGGAAAGACTCTCAATTGCCCTCCCTGGGATGACAGTCAGAGAAGCACACAGATGGAACAAAGGCTATGGTACTGGCTTCACTTTAGATGCATTATTTCAGCAACTTCCTTTACAAGGCTGTTGGGTTTTTGGTGTGTGTGGTATTTAAATTTGTGACGTAAGATTCATTTAGAGAAGTGCAAAGATCTTAAGGCTGATAAAAGGTCTTAATTTTGATAAAATTACAAATGTGTTATGTATACATTCATCCTGTTTCATCCCAAGACAGAAAATATCTTTATCAACACGAAAAGTTCCCCAATGCTACTCTTTTCGCGCCCCTTCTTTATTCTTGATGGTAACCCTTCTCTTCAAGTCTATTTATTGATATAGACATAAAAACTACAATTTTCTCTTGCTTATGGTTTGCACAGAATATCCACTTCCATTCTTTATTTTCAAGCGATCTCTAGGTTTCTATGTAAGCTAATCCCTTCTATAACCAGCATATTGTTTGATTTTGACTTTTGATCCAATCTGACAACATTTGCCTTTTAAGTGGAATATTTAGTTCCTTTACATTTAATGTACTTCCTGATATATTTGGTTTTTACTGATATTAGGACTACCATTTTGCTATTTGCTTTATATTTTGTTCCATTCAAACAAAATAAAACCCTGTTCTTCTTTTCTTCCCTTCTTTTGCATTAACTATTTTTTACTGTTTACTTTTAATGTATTAATTAGTCCATTGGTTTTTTAGTTATAACTCCCTGTATTACTCTTTAAGTGGTTGCTCTTGTAATTACAATATATGTCTCTCATAACTGACTTAAGAGTTTAAAATGCACCTCCTTTATGTGAAAGATCAGAACTGTGCAAGATTTCTTATCCCACTGTCCTTTGTGCTGCTGTCAAATATTTAAATCTATACAATAACCCACATAATTCAATATTATGATTTTTGCATTAAATAGCCAAGTCTTTTAATAAAAAGAAAAATCCCCAGGTTTTTCATATTAACCGTCATCCCCTCTAGCCTAAGATCCTTTCTGAGACCACTGCTGCTAAATCCTCTCTGCTTTTCTTCTTCTAAACATGTCATAATGACTTTGACTTCATATCTGAAAGATAATTTTGGTAGGTAATTCTGACTCTTTAAAATGGCTCCAATGTCTTCTGGCCTCCCTGACTGTGGAAGGCTAGTCCTCTTTCATGGCTCCACTGTCTTCTGGCCCCCCGACTGGGGAAGGTTAGCCCTCTTTCATAGTGTTGTGTCCTGCAAGTGCCTGTGGTATTATCTCTGGCTGCTTTCAAGATTTTCCTCTTTAACTTTGGTTTTTAGCAGTTTGACTATGATAGACTTAGATGTAGATTTCTTGGTGTCTATGAATCTGCTAAACTTTTGGATTTGTGAGTTGAGATAATTCCACTAAAATCTGGAAAAATTTCAGTCACTGTTCCTCGAAACATCTTTTCTTTCTGTCCCCCCACTTTTTCTTCTTTTTAACAACTTCTGGGTCTCCAGTCACACATGTTTGATTGTCTGAATTTGTCCCTAGGGTACCATGTTCCTATTTTTCTACTCTTTTTTTCTTCTGATTGGTTAATTTGTCACTTATATGGTGGATTTTTCATTTTAGATACTACAGTTTTCAGTTTTAGCATTTTCATTTATTAGTTGCCATTCTGTGTGACTCCTCATCTGTAGTTACATACTTAAAATATCTGGTTTCTATTATCTTCTCTGAAGTGTTAAAACACTGGCTTATCACCCAGAAATGGTTTTACACGTGGTTAGGGTGGGTCTATGTGGGTCTCTACTCCTAAGACATGGCCCTTTGGCAGTTTCGGGGAGAAGCCTAGGGTATTGATTAAGCCTTATATAACAGGCAGGACTGGACTCTAGACTCTGCTTATTCTCATGAGCAGCAGCAGGATCTCTGCTCAGTCTTGTCACCTCTCCAGCTGTTGGTTTCTGTTGGGTCCCTCAGTGTTGCTCCTGTGCTTTCACAGTTTGAGGGTTAAGCAAACCCAGAAAAGGAATTTATAAGCTGATTTTCGGGGCTTTCTGCCTTGTCGGATTCATCTTTTCTGGGATTTGCCTCCTCTTTTCCCAGCTGCTCTAGCAACCTTAATCTCTGCCCTCAAATACTGCAAGCTACAAAGACAGCCCCCCTGCTTGAGTTCTAGCTACCCTGTGCTGCATGGTCGTGGGTGTGCCCTCTGGGGGAAAAGCCATGAAAACCTGAGTCTCATTTGATGTCATTCCCTTTTCAATCCCTGATTGTATCTGGCTGCTCCAGTGGACCTTCAGAGAGTTCTTTTTTTTAATGCTTTGCCCAGTGTTTATACATAACTGTTATCTGTGTGAGGGTTAGCCTGTTACAAGCTACTCCTCCATGACTGACATTGAAACTCTAGGTACTGTACCTGTGGTATAAATAAAGAAGGCAGCAGCTTACAAAGAGACTCAAAGGATGCGAGCATAGTTCTGCTCCCAATCAGGCCCTAGATCAGGGGCTGGCAAGCTTTTTCTGGAAGAGGCCAGTGGCAAACACGTTAGGCTTTGTGGATCACGTGACCTCTGCCACACCCCCTCAACTCTACCAAAGAAACAAGAGAGCAGCCACAGACAACAAGTTAACAAATAAGCACGACTGTGCTCTGAAAATAAACAGGAAGTAAGCTGGACCTGGCCCGAGAGCCATAGTGTGGACCCCGGTCATTGATGTTAAGCGACGTGTACACGTTTTCCTGATTTCAAACTTGAGTACACCCCTTATGTGACTCCTGTGACGTATGAGACTTCTTGGACAAATGAGTTCAAGTCTTCCTGGTACTCTGACCTCTAGAAATGGTCGTCAGGAGAAACCACATTAAGATTCAGGGACATAAATCTTTAAGACTGGCTGCAGTGTTTATTAGACTTCGGTTAAAAAGCTTTCTTTTATATGATCACACATAGATGGCAAGTATTTGAAATGCTGCTGCCACAGTTACAGAGCATTTCTAACATGGATGTGAGGTGCATGTTTGTGCAGCAGCTAGGTCTGTCGCTATGCTTCTGGAGGAGTCCTTGTTGGTAAAGGAAGATTGGTGGGAAAAGATCATTTAAAATGAGTTCATTCAGGGATGAAAAGGTCTGAAAAGGCTCTGTCTTGAGAAAAAACTATGAAAACAAGTTTCATTTTATCTGATATTAGAAAAAACTTTGGTTTATTATTGCAACCAGTTTCTTGAATGAACAATGAGTCTAAGTTGACTGATAACTGGACCATGATTCTTCTGACAGAACCATGTTGTTCTTGTTCAGTCACTAAGTCACGTCCGACTCTTTGCAACCCCGTGAACTGCAGCACACCAACCTCCCCTGAACCACATGCCAGCACAATATGGTATCTATTTTTCATTTTGTGTTTGCCTCTCCTAGTCCTGTCATAGGAAGGGAACTTACACAAAATATTTGAGGACTCCCATCGGTTTTCCCTAGGCCTTTTGATAGACAAATCATTATCTTGTGAGGCACTTTTGTTATCACTTTGATCAGTAGCTTTGTCTTCACTTAATTTAACAAGCTCCCTACCATCAATGGCTTTGTATAACATCTGCGGATTTCTCCAAATCACTTTCACTGAGTTAATGAAATTACTTTGCAATCAGTTTTGACTGGACCATCAAACATAATCCATCTGTGAAGACGTGAGGGTCAAATGGGAAGAATGTCCGAATGGTCAGTTCATCATGAATGGTTGCGTTTTAGGATGACTTCTGATTCCAAGATAAATCTCATTACAGAGAACTGAATAACAAATACATAGATATCAGAAATGCCTAATTTGAGGCATGTGCTACTCACATGACAAAAGTAGGGGAAGGATCTGGGCGTGTTTCCCTGTGCCAGAGTAGGGCTGGCAATTAAATGACATAAATACATGGGTATCAGTGCTGAGCACCAGGGGCTGAGCACACAGATGTGAGGACAGCCCCTGCCCCCAAGGAGCTCACCAACAGAAGACAAATAGGCAAGGAGACGGGGGACAACCCAGGGGTTGTGGGCAATCACAAGGATGCTTAAGGATATTAAGAAATACACTGAAGAGTCTACCTGCTAATTGGTCTACCTGATACCTGAGCACAAGGTCAGGCCCTGTGCTGGGCCCTGGGAACATAACCCCGTGGGCCCGGTTCTCAGCTTCTTGTCTGTGGGGAGAGCCTGTAAGGAGAGTGTGGACAGGTATCTACTTACAACTTGGAATGAGGGCCCTGAGGGAAATGACTAGAACACAGTGATGTACAATGAGCTGGGGTGGTGCTGAGGTGCAGAGGGATGAGGGAAAACTGTGAGGGTGTGACACTGAACCTGGGACGAAAAGGTTGGTAAGGAGCCAGAAGGCCATGCTCTGTGTGAAGGGAGAGTCTTCTGGTGCAAGGAATACAGTGTGTGAAGGCCAACTCTGGAGTGTCTGAGAAAGTGAACGGAGGCCC
Source organism: Antilocapra americana (assembly GCA_007570785.1). NCBI lineage: Eukaryota > Metazoa > Chordata > Mammalia > Artiodactyla > Antilocapridae > Antilocapra > Antilocapra americana. The sequence goes on along the minus strand of ML660204.1, from coordinate 4,320,606 downwards.
TGGAGAGCAGGTGGCACAGGCCATGAGGGCTCTGCACACCCCTGGACAGAGTGCGGCTCCCAGGAGAGGGGCAGCCAGCAGTTCCTCAGAAAGTGAGCAGGAGGGTAACAGCGTCTGATTCAGGTTTTCACAAGGGCCCCCTGGGTCCTGTGAGGAGAACAGACACAGGGTGACGGGAGAGGAGGGAAGGCAGGAAGACCAGTGACCAAGAGGAGGAACTCTTGGGTGAGAGTGAGAGGTGGCAGACCGCTGACAGCAGACACAGGGAGAAGTGAGTAAACTTAGAAGCTGGGGCTGTCAGGATAGCTAACGGGGAGCGAGCACCTCCAGACTCAAGCCTGAAGAGGTAGGCCTGTGGCAATCTGAGGAAGGCAGGGGTGGCGGGGAAAGCCCCCTCGAGGCAACATGGGATGAGAGTTTTGAAGGCGGAACACGCATTCTCCAGGCTAACGCTGGGAGGGAGGATGTTCCAAGCAGAGGCAATGACAGGACGTGGGTGTGAAGGCAGGCACTGGCCTGACGACAGCAGGCCTGAAAGGTTTGTTTGGTCTTGGAGGATGAACTGGTGGGAGGAGGCGACGATGGACAGTCTGGCGGGGGCGGCACCATCCAGGCCCGAAAGGCCGTGTTTGGGACACACAGGCAGGAAAGGCTCACAGAGGCGCCCTGAAGGATTTTCATAGCATTTCAAACAGTCTATGATTCGCAGTTGATACTGAGCTCTTCTTAAACCCTATGATCTGGCAACAACCAGCTGGAGCTGGGGCACACGGCCAGCATCCCTCTCCTGACAGTCTCCACAGCACAGGGCTCTGCTGGGCAGGCCTCCTGGGCCCAGCTGCCTCATCTGTATTCCCAGCGTGAGCCCTTGGCTGGCTCAGCGATCGAGCTCCAGGTAGGGGTGAGGGACATTTGCATCTCAGAGCAATGACTCCGGGTGCAGAATCAATTAGAGGTGGGGAAACAAGAGGCAGGCAGACTAGCTAATTACAAAACTTAACAGAATCCTGCTATCATGGCAACAGCAAGAGAGAGGCATAAACCCTTATGTTATTCTTTTTTTAACATTCTGAAAAAAAAAAAGAGATGTTATACATCCCTGTGTCTATGAGGACAGGCTCTGATTCAAGGCATAATGGAATCTATATTATAGCAGGATGCTTTATGGTGAGGGCTTTGCTATCTCATCAAATATATGGGAGGGGCAACTGAGATGTGGGATTCACTGAAAGGGTACATATATTACTCGTATGAAGAGCCATGAGTTTGTGGCTATTAGGCTGGATGCCAGGGCTATGTCTATGGACATACTCAGGGAGGGTCCATGGGAGGTGGCCCTTCTGAAAGATGGGCGAGTGATGCCTGGCCAAGGCCCACCCACCTCAGCACACATGGCCCAGACAATGCAGGAGCAGTGGGGACTGGAGACCAAGCAGACACATCTCGGATGAAGAACTGGACACAGGGTGTGACATGCAGTGGTTTAAAATAAAAATAAAAAAAAAACCAGGAGAAACCAAAGAGAGCGAACTTGAGACATGAAATCTGTACAAATGTGTGGTGTCTACATCCAGGACAACAATAATGGCTTGCTGTGTTTTCCTCCATTTGTCTGTGATGATGCTTGTCAGGTTTTACACCATTCAAAGCATCTATGCTGCCTTAGATAAGACTGTGAGGACAGACTATTTCTCCTGATTACTTCCGCTATACTTTTAAGAGCTTTAAAATAGCACAGTGGATCCATCACATGTTCTGTTTTGATAACAATGTTTGAAAACAAAATTAAACAGGAGCTGAATAATGGGGCAGCTGCCAGACACAGCTCAACAGGGAACTCAACAGAGGGAAGAATGGAGCGGCGGCAGCAGCCGGACCCTTCCCCACCTTCCTGTCCCGTCCCATCTGGGTGGGCGTTGCCAAATCCTCTTCTGCACTGCAGTGCCATGGCCCTGGCTCCACTTCTGGTTCAGGCCCTCCCGAGGCAGACAGCCATCCTGGACAACTTTATCATCAGGCGTTTATTAAGTACTATTGCATGGCACTGTGTTAGCTCATCCATTTCACTTAGAGTCTCAAACTTTACGTGCTGTTAAAGTCCCCTCTTTAGCTCTTAAAAGACAGCTATAATGAGAATGTGCTTCACTCTCCCTTCCTACTGCTAATTCCTTCATATCTTGGCTCAAGCCCCAAAATTATACACCATGCTCTGAGTGGGGTTTCATCAGGCCTGTTAGTCAGCATTTACTTGAAGACACTAAAATGTATAAAAACGCCCTCAGTGCCCATGAGCACTTTCTTCATCAGTGTACTTCGTGGTTCCAATTGAGAAGGAAAGGGCTGGCCGCGCAAATGGAAGAAGTGTGTCTCTGGCGCAGAAAAGGGAAGTGAGTGACGTGAAGTGATCAGACCCAGCAGTTGCACTGGTGCTTTCATCTGGGCCTCAGAAAAACACATAGTAACGTAAAGAGTGACTTACTCGTTCTTGTCCAGCTGTGTCCCAGATGAGGAATTTATGTAGTTCATTTTGGTACTGGACAGTCTTGGTCATAAAAGATGCCCTACAAAGAGAGACCTAAACGATCAGAACACGGTTATTTAAAGCATGTAACTAGCCCCAGTTGGAAGCATCACTTAGACTCCACAGCGCTCACACTCCCGCTCCACACTACATTCTGACTGTGGTCCTCTTTGGAGTGCTGATGAGACACTCAGATGCTGGCTGCGTGCTCTAAGACGGAAGGGTTCTTTGGTTTGTGGCTGCCTAAACTTCACATCAAAAGAACCGTGAGATAATTTGATAATCCAGACATTATTAGCCTCCCTTGTAATCTATTCAAGCCGTTCTTTAGAAAGATGGCACCATGGGAAAACTTTTGTGAAAACCTGTGTGTCCAGGAAATGAGTGCACTAGTAATGAGCAGTAGGTCATTTGGCTCTGTCCTCAGCCCGTTCCTAAACCAAAAGATCACGTGAAGACCTAGTTGTTAGACTAGGGTTAATGAAACTAAAATGCCAACAAGAAGCAGGAAGACTCCCAATCACCACCTCTGAGTTTTAGCCACAAGCCAGCTCCCCACTGGTTGTCCTGCTGGGCCACGTAGGGCCTCAGGGCCACCCCAGTCCTGGGTGGAGAAGGAACACTCCTGTGCAGGTCTTCCTGCTCTCTGCGAGGGACTGTTCCATGCAGGGGCCTCTGAAGGCAGGGGGCAGGGGCTGGAGCTTTTGGGAGAACCTGTGAGGAGCTGTGGAACATGTGCCTAGACCCTCTGGAGGCTCCTGGCTAAAGATTCTGGAGGCCTGTTCCAGGCCTGCGCTAGCGCCAATGCTACCTTCTACTCTCCCAAGCCCCCAGAAAGCTCCCTGCTGGGAAGTCTTTTGTCTCCCAGCCTCCTCTGGGCATCCCAGTCTGGCTGAAGAACCCAGAGATGATTATGTCTTCTTTCCCACTGAATAAGCCTTCTGGGGCCGAGGGTCAAGCTGTGCTCTTGGAATCATACCCTCATCATCCTAATCAGGACAATGAACTCAATGGCTAGACATTTTCACATATTCTGAATCTGAAATATCTTTGAAAAGATTCAAGTAGCAGTTACATAATTTTCAAGAAAGTGTAAGCTGAAATCGATAGAATGACTTTCTGAAGCATTACTGGGCTTAGGTAAGTATCAGAATCCTTAGTTTTAAAAACTTTTTATACTTGCCACAGTTAAATCAGGATGTGCACCAGGACTTCTCACTCTAAGGAAGATCTAAGCCTTCAAAAAGCCTTAGTTATTGTGAAGATGAAACAATATAATATAGGGAAAGTGCTCTGCAAATTATAAAGTACTGTCTCTAAACAAGGTATTGTTATTATTATTTAAAGGCAACGCCAGGAAACGTCTTAGTTTAGACTTTGCTATAGTAGTCCTAAGAGCTTGCAACTCAGTCCTCTGTCAATTATGGCTGTGCAGTCAGAGGTATAACAGGCACCTGGCCTGTAAACAGAGCCAGAACATCCAACATGCCCAAATTAGCTGCTCAAAGGACAAGAGAAATATCCTGCAAGTAGACAAAAACTGAGAAAGTTACATTACATTGTTTAAAAGGAAATGTTTCGCTACTGGATCAGAATTCACTGAGGTCCAAACTACCTGCCAACCATCTCCCTTTTACTGAGAGTATAGATTCATGACTCAGACAAGAGAAGACAGACAAAATGGCAGCTGCTATGTGATGTAAGGATCTTACAGGATTAAACTCAATTTCTGGTCTGCGACCTTAGACCATCCATCCCCTTCTCTCCCGTGGATGCTCTCAACACAACTCCTTCCTGTCTACACTGAGGTCTTGTCATGCCTCTATTGGTCTCTTGTCCTTGTATTGCCAGTGTCATTGGCCAAACTGCCAATTCTTTAGGGGTCTTATCTGTCCTTCTGTTTCAACCACCCAGGACAGCCTCTTTCCCTGCTTATTCTGCACACAGGCTGTCAAGCTGGAGGAAAGTCCCCAAGCCATGAGGCCTGGTGTGGGGACAATCCTATGTCAGCTGGGCCCACCCCAGGCCTCTCATTCCACCCATCGACAATCCCACACTCCTATGACTGACTGTTTTCCAGCCCCTGGCCACTGCCTGCCACCCCTCGTTCCCAGGCAGCAGCTCGTTTCTTCCTTCTCAGAGAAGACAGAGGTTATAAGCCCAAGCTCCCCAACATGGTCCCTAGTCAACCCTCTCACTTGATAATAAACTCATCTCATTCACACCAGCTGTAACCCCCACTTTTCTGACATGGCTTGTCTGGATTCACCTATCACCTCGGCCCTGAGCACAAGCCCAGAATAACCCGCCTAGGCCACTGCAGACGTCAAGTGAATCCTTCCAGTTGTTCCTGCTTCTGACTTCACACTGATGGTTCCTTTTCCATGAATGCTTTCACCCCTGGCCAAATGCTCCTCAGGCTTTAGGTCTTAGCTCAACTGCCAATAGTCACAGAAATGTGTGTGGTCCACCCAAGCCAGGTGGCTTCGCATCTCAGCTTTACTCGGCAACACACACCATCCCATTTTGTCCTCAGGGTGTCTGCCACAAGGCCTGTACAGTGTCTGCCTGGCTTATTTGTCTATTTTTAAATTTACCTGTTCAATGCCATGAAGTATGGGCCTTGCAGAACACGTCGTCTTCTGGGACAGGGGCATCTACCTCATCTCCCCAGTGGCTACCCTGGAATTCTGACAAAACATCTACTATGTTGCCATAAGCCAGTTGGCATTCCATGATGTCCACAGTTCCAGGAGTCTCAGCCAAGCGCTGCACCGAGCACACAGTGAGAAGTGCTTTTGAAGCACAGAGAGCCGAAATCAGAGGTGACTCGGGGCGAGGGGACACTCTTGAGCCAGGAGTGTGGTCTCTAGGGGGTGGGGGTGGGGTGCCACCAGCAGGGATGACCACTCCCAGTGATGTCCTCATGACTTTCTCCTGCTCAGCCGTTAGGCCAGCTGCCAGGCACCAGCTGGGCATCTTGACAGTGATGGGTTCCTGGAACCCTGCTAAGGAAGCAGTAGCAGTGCTGAATGGGGTGGGGGGGGTCTCCCCGATGCCAGGGCCCAGCACAGGTGGTGGTGGTGGACAACCACACCCCTCCTCCCTGCACCCCTGAAGCTTCTCACTGCAACAGGCATCTGTAGATTTCTGAGAACCAGAGGTCTTGGCCTGTCATACCAGTAAGGATCACTTCCTCCCGATCGGCACTTGGATTCAGCTGGACTGATTTACAGTGATGACACTGGGGCTTGGGGTGGATACGGGACGAGGGGACACACTAGGCAGAAGGCCTCCCGCACGTTTCCCAGCTTCAGGGTTTCATCCGTGGAGGACATGCTTTCCTGAATCTGACTGCAGCTCTGCTCCACCGTTGGGACACTTCATCCCTGTCCCCACACTAAAGGCAGTGAAGACAGGGCTTAATTCCACTCCACCCTCACAGCAGTCTGTCTCCAATTCTGAGTTCTCAATCAGAACGTGGTGCTGGCCTTCCACGGAAACATTTATCTGCAGCTCTTCTTTGTTACTTACATCCACTCTGAGAGAACTGTCTGGCTCTCCATTTTATATTTAATCTACACTTGAACTTCAGTACCTGAGGTAAATTCATAAATTGGAACCTCATCTTCAAGCGGGACCACTACAGTTTCTCCTCCCTCAGCGTCACTCCAACTCCAGGAGCACCCCTTTAATGTTCAAGTTAAATGACACGGATGGCAGGATAAGTTCATATCTGGCTTTCTGAAAAACAGGCAATGGCTTCCTGCCATCAAAATGACACCTTTTTATTTTCCAGCCTGCCATTTACTTGTCTGATACCCTTATTTTTCACTACTAAACCATCTCTCTTCACTCTGCCTAGTCAGATCTTATTACCTCTTTAATCTAAAATCCCTACTAGCATTATTTCCTAAAGCTAGACTGCCTTTCATAAACTTTTCCATTTTTCAAGACATTCCAAGTCGTCACAATCTTTGGTAGGAGCATGAGTTCCCAATGGAAGTTCTTGCTACAGGGGTTTTAACAACGCCTCTCCTTTACCTGCAGTGGACTTGCTGGGCTCCTTCAAAACACAGGTGTGTCTGCCCTGCCTCACACAGTCCAGTACCTCTGAGCCCTGTTCTTGGAATGACACACAGGTGCTGTCATCCTCATAATGGGGAAAGTGAAAGGTGCTCAGACGTGTGCGACTCTCTGCAACTTTCTGGACTCTACAGTCCATGGAATTCTCCAGGCCAGAATACTGGAGTGGGTAGCCTTTTCCTTCTCTAGGGGATCTTCCCAACCCAGAGATCGAACCCACATCTCCTGTATTACAGGTGGATTCTTTACCAGCTGAGCCGCCAGGGAAGCCACCTCATAATGGTATGTGGTGCCTTTTAATGAGTGTCCATAACCTCAGCTCTGTATGCAGGTTCCAGAGTCTCATGTACCTTTAAACTCTACCATTTCTCAGACTCCTGAGATCTAAGGGCTGACGCGCCATTTCATACCACCCTGCAGAGGGCCCCCTACCAGGCATCTCCACCCACCTGCACCAGAGCTGTGGGTGCATAAGAGATGGCTGAATCCACAGGCTCATGGGTCACCCTGAGCAAATTCTCCAGAATCTTCTACACTGTTGTCATTCTAAGAATGTTTGTGAAAATATTTAAACTCAACGAGGACATTACTCTAAACTTAGAGATAATTAAATTTAACAATGAGACTTTAGCATCTCTTTTCCTAAGTTTGCTAAGAATAACTTAACCCAATAGGAAAACCGTTTGCATCATATACAGTAAAATCAGCAGTAACAGGGAAGGAACGAGCTATCCCGATTGAGAGCTCATCATGGTGAGTGCTCTTCTCATCCATCATATGTGTGGCCCCACTGAGTCCTTCGTGTGAGCCTCCAGGGTGGATTTGATTTGTCAGCACCAGTTTTCAGATAAGGCAGGGAGGGGATGGAGGAGGAGAGCAGCACAGCTAGGACCCTCGCCAGGCAGCTGGTCCCTGGGCCTGGTCTTGGAACCAGAGCACCACAGGGCTGTAGTGCACTGGGGGTGGGTAACTCCCTCAAACACATGTCTCCTCCTGTCCACCAGGAACTCCAGGTAGGCAGAATGGGTACAACCTCACCCCCGTCCCCAGGAGGCTCACAGGTAAAGCCACATCTGAGTCGCTAGGGGAGTGGCGACTCCAGGTGTGGGAGGCTGGATGACCGCCCCCCCCCCCCCCCCCCGCCCTAGAGGATGGCCACATCCCAACCCTAGAACCTGTGAATACGTTACTTCCCACGGCACAAGGGGCCTTACAGATACAATTAGGTTAAAAATCTCATGTTGGGGTAAGGATCCTGGATTAACCAGGTGGTCCAACATAATCACAACAGTCCTTAGAAGGAGACCAGAAGTTGGAGCCAGATATGGTGATGTAACAAAGAAGTAGAGAGCAGGGTTGTGTGCCCTGAAGATGGGTGGAGGGCATCTTCTGGGGTGCTGCTCCCTTCCCCTATGTTGTGAGGAGCTCTCTTGCACTGGAGCTTGTTCTCCAGAGGGTGCTGGGCCTGAAATGACCAGGGGCCCACCACCTGGCCTGGCTTCAGGGCCCTGGAGTGGGGGAAAGCCATGCCCTGTTTCTTCCCCAGCCTTCTGGTTTGTTACTATTCTGCACTCTTAATGCCTGACAATAAACACTGTTCATGCTGACAGAGGCTGGACAATAGACAGGAGGCCCCTGGAAGCTGGAGGTCAAAGAAGTCAGTTCCCTCCTCACAGCCTCAGGGTAACCAGCTCTGTCAAGACCCTGGTTTTAGCAAGTGAAACTGATTTCAGACTTCCAGAACTGTAAGATGATAAATTTGCTACATTTTGTGACAGCAGCAAAGGGAAACTACTACACCAGGGAGGACTTCATGAGAAAGGCTGAAGTTTGAGTTGAACCCAGAAGTTTAAGGGGGGTGTCTGCTCAGCAGAGGCCCAGCAACAAGACCTGAGAGGAGGTGGGGATACATTCTACACAGAGAAATGGCAGGAAAAGAAGCAGAGAATGGTGATAATGTGCAAGAAGAATGCCAGTGGTGCTGCAGAGCGAGCCTGGTGAGGCAGGGCTGGGGTGGTAACCACATGAAAGGCTCCGGGTAGGGCGTGGGCAGATAGGGGATGATGGTCTACAAGACACTGCACCTTTACCCTGATAAGCCTCGGCTCTGTGAAGCCCTGTTTCCTGTTCATCAGGATCTCTCAAGGGCCAGGGAGTCACCATCACCATTTCTGCCATATTTGGGCTCCAGTGGTATTACTTACTGCTGAATAGTGTAAAAAAAAAATCATTCTTCTATTTTTTTTTTTAACTTAAATTTGTCTGAGCAATAATACTGGTAAAATTAAAATCCCACAGGATTCAGGGACTAGTTTTGTATTTTCTCACACACAATGAAATACTTAACAGTATAAATTTAAGACTTCCACCTGTGTACTGTGTGGAGTCATCTGGAGGGTGATTTCTGGGAGAGACAGCTGAGACTGTGAGGAGTCCCAAGGGGAGGAAGAGATGGGGCCATCAGACCTGTTTGAAAGCTGAATTCTGGAAGCACGCAACAGGCCTCTAGTCCTTCTGCCAGATACCAAGCCCTTAATAACCCCTGGGAGAGTGAGATGGATGTCTATTTTTAAGGACCTTAGAGGGCGGAAGTGGAGATGGAATTCTAGGCAAAATCTGGGGAATACTGAGCATTGCTGAGGGCTTGAACAAGATGGAGGGAAATGAAGGTGAGCTCTGAGGCCGTGAGAGGGTCCTGCAGAAAGACAGGTGTGTAGGGACACCATGAGGCCAACATCCTAAAGCCACATAGTGTGGGCTGCTGAGAGGGACAGTTTTAAGAAATCTGAGGCAGGTTCTGTTGGCTCAGGCAGTGGTGTGTTTGATGAGCTATTCAGGCACTTCCAAACTGTACCTCTGCTCCTTGATTTTCAGAACAGGTAAACATGTTCTCGGGCTTCATGACCCACAGTGCACAGAGTAGGTGCACTAGACTGAACTGTCTCCCTCGCACCCCTCTCTCCAGCCACTCAACCCCTTGCCCTGGAAACTATCTCATCTGCTTCTCAGGTCACCTTTCTGATACATCTATGGTTGACACAGTATATGTGTATGCAGTTTCCCCCACAACCTCCTTTATTAACATAGATGGTAGAACATAAAACACACCTTTGATTCTTTCACCCTGTGCTACAACCTAGGAGGTCATCCAATGTTAAGTACAGGAAGTTTTCTCAAGCTGGCCTTCCCCCTGTATCACATTCTATTGAGTGATTATACTATAAATATAATCAGACCCCTGCTAATCAACAGTGCTGCAATCACTAACCTTGGGCAGTTACTGCCCTTGTTGTCTGAAACTTACATGAGTGAGTTTATCTGAAGGATAAAGTCCTACAAGTAGAATTTCTGGGCAAGGATATGAGACAATAGCATTCTCACTAAGTGTACAGGCTTTTTAGACAGACTACCTAGCTCTGCTTATCAGTTTTGCCACCAAATGGGCAAGTCAATTAACCTCTCTTTGCCTCGGTTCTCTCATTTGAAAACTAGAATAACTTCAGTATCTATAACACAGGAATTTAAAACGCTTTACATTTTACCCAAGTAATATTAATGAACAATAACATGCAGTATAGGGTTTGATGTTTCATATTCTCATGTAACTACTCGTGTAACTAATGTCTAAAACAAGATACAGAACACTTCCCCAAGCCCAGAAAGTTTCCTTATGCTCATTTCTAGCTAAGTCTTATACCTACCTCAGGCAAACCATTTTTGACCTCTACTTCACAGATGAGTTTTGATTGGCTTTTGGTTTCCTATAAATAGACCACCAGGGAAGTCCTCTCCTGACCTGACTTTAAATCTAAATTTTATTAGATAAGCTTAATGGCTAACTGGATGCAGTGGAGGAAGGATCAGTAAATGTGATCACAATTTTGAGGAGCTGTCTTGGTTTTCCAGTTCCTTGCCTGGATCCCTGTGCCCTGGCTACAGTCACTCAATGTCCAGCGAAGATGGGGACTCCCTCAGGGAGGTTTCTCTGGGCTCGCCTGTGGCCTCAAGTCTCCAGCAGCGCCCCCAATTCCTGTCTCTGCAGAGACGGACAGCAGCCAGGGGTCACTTCTCTTTTATGAGTGGCTTGTCACGTCTGAAGTTGTGTTCACTTAGGTTTCTTTGTGAGCTCAGAAGTCTAGTGGGCTTTTAAAAATTAATTTTGCTTGTTTTATTTTTTGGATGAGAATCTTCTGACTTCTTATATCTGAACTGTGAGCACACAGGGCTGTTTTAAGGGTTAAGTGACCACATTTGAAGAATGGAATATGATGAACATCATGACTACAACTTGCACCATAGAGTGCTTGTACCAATCTCTACTCAGTGGTGGACTCACTGACAAGGCAGGATGAGGCCTCTGGGATGAGAGGGTGTGGGGAGGTCAGAGGCGGACATGTGGTATGTCTGTATGACACAGCAGGCACATAGAGTCGTTGGAGAAAGGCGATCTTCTCAAGGCTGTGTGTGTGAATGAAGTCACCTGGGAAGACCCAAGGCCATGGCAGAAACCCTCCCTGCTTCCACATTTTAGAAGTGGATGCCAAGGCCAAGAAACAGAAAAAAAGAGGACCATCCCATGAGGTAGTAAGGAGGACAATCAGAACTGTATGCCAGGTAACAAGAGGCTCTGCAGGGAAAAAGGAATGCCAGATACTTCTAGAGAGGACAAATACAAGAAAATGGCCATTCATGAGTTGATGTTAAACTCTGAAACAGTGGTTTCAGTGAAATAACAGGACAGAAGATAAGAGGAGGATCTGAAATGAATCAGATTGGTAAAGAGAAACGATGGCTGTATTCAACTGTCAGTTTGGTTCAGTTCAGTTAGGTCGCTCAGTTGTGTCTGACTCTTTGCAACCTCATGAACTGCAGCACACCAGGCCTCCCTGGCCATCACCAACTCCCTGAGCCCACCCAAACCCATGTCCATCGAGCCAGTGATGCCATCCAGCCATCTCATCTTCTGTCATCCCCTTCTCCTCCTGCCCTCAATCTTTCCCAGCATCAGGACCCTTTCCAACAAGCCAGCTCTTCACATCAGGTGGCCAAAGTATTGGAATTTCAGCCTCAACATCAGTCCTTCCAATGAACACCCAGGACTGATCTCCTTTAGGATGGACTGGTTGGATCTCCTTGCAGTCCAAGGGACTCTCAACAGTCTTCTCCAACACCACAGTTCAAAAGCATCAATTCTTCGACACTCAGCTTTCTTTAGAGTCTAACTCTCACATCCATACATGACCAATGGAAAAACCATAGCATTGACTATATGGACCTTTGTTGGCAAAGTAATGTCTCTGCTTTTTAACATGCTGTCTAGGTTGGTCATAACTTTCCTTCCAAGGAGTAAGTGTCTTTTAATTTCATGGCTGCAATCACCATCTGCAGTGATTTTGGAGCACAGAAAAATAAAGTCAGCCACTGTTTCCCTACCTATCTGCCTGATGGGCCCGGATGCCATGATCTTAGTTTTCTGAATGCTGAGCTTTGAGCCAACTTTTTCACTCTCCTCTTACTCAACTGTAAAAATCTTATAATTCAAGAACAATTTTTTTTTTACTGAGCAAATAACTCAGGGCTAGGCACTGAGGATACATCAGTGGTTATTTTGGATAAGGTTCCCTTTCTCACAGAACTATGGAGTGGTAGGGTCAGACAACAAGTAGGTAAATAAATAGAAAACTGACTATAGTTTTCAATATTCACTATGAAGATAACAAAACATTGTATCATAACATTGATTAGTATGGTAATTTCAACAACAACAACAAAAGGTACACTAAAAAAAATCAACAGTATTCTAGAACTTTAGAAAAATAATAATGGAAATGAAGAAATTCATAGATAGGTTTAAAATGATATTAGAATTAGTTGAAAAAGTGATTAATAAACTGGATGGAGGGCTAGGAGAAAATACCTAATCTAAGGTATGGAGGGGAAAAAAGGAAAATATAGAAACGAATGGAAGAGGAACGTGGCACACACAAATTCTAACTTGAAAGGCATCAAACCACACGTTTAAGACATCCTATGAACCTAAGCAGAATGAATATAACAAAAATTTCACTAGGCATGTCAAAGATAGACTGCTGGAACCCAAAGACAAAAAGGAAATCCCAAAGGGTTCCAGAAGAAAATGACACGTTAATATTGAGACAGCAGTAAGACAGACACCTGACTTCAATCAAAACAGATGAAGTCATACGAAAACGGGATACATTATATTCAAAGGCCTGAGAGGCAATAACCGAAAACCAAGAATTCTGTATCTAATGAAAGGCCTCAAAAAATGATTGTAATTTGTCAAAATAGCTAAAATTAAAAACAACTGATGAAAATGTGGAGCAAACGGACTTTTCATGTAGTGTCGGTAGGAATGGAAAAGAGTATGTAAGCACTTTGGAAAACAGCAAGTTCTTATAAACATGCCTTAAAACCTACTGTGGCGCCAGCATTCAAGATGGCCCTAAGGGTACTCGTGGTATTGATGTCCTTATGTAGTCCCCACCCACACTGAGTGAAGCTGTCCTGTGTAACCAGGAGGATATCAGAGGATATCATGGAAATGAAGGTGAGGTCACACAGACATTGTGGCTTCCATCTTGGGCTCCGGTGTTGCGAGAACACTCAAGCAGCCCTATAGAGGGGTCAGTACGGCAAGAGTCAGAATAGCCAGCTAAGCTGCTCCTGAATTTCTAACCTTCAAAATCTGTGAGACAATACATATTCGTTGTTGTTTTAAGCTGCTAAGCTTAGGGTAATCTATTATACAATGATAAGAAATATGCTCAAAAGCATATGCTTTTCAGGTATATATATGCTCAAAAGTTAAAAGTGTACAATGCAAAGCAATAGAGGAAAACAATAGAATGGGAAAGACTAGAGATCTCTTCAAGAAAATCAGATACTAAGGCAACACTACATGCAAAGATGGGCTCAATAAAGGACAGAAATGGTAGGAACCTAAAAGAAGCAGAAGATATTAAGAAGAGGTGGCAAGAATACACAGAAGAACTATACAAAAAAGATCTTCATGATTCAGATAATCACGATAGTGTGATCACTCACCTAGAGCCAGATATCCTGGAATGCAAAGTCAAGTGGGCCTTAGGAAGCATCATTATGAACAAAGCTAGTGGAGGTGTTGGAATTCCAGTTGAGCTATTTCAAATCCTGAAAGATGATGCTGTGAAAGTGCTGCACTCAAGATGCCAGCAAATTTGGAAAACTCAGCAGTGGCCACAGGACTGGAAAAGGTAGGTTTTCATTCCAATCCCAAAGAAAGGCAATGCCAAAGAATGCTCAAACTACCGCACAGCTGCACTCATCTCACACGTTAGAAAGTAATGCTCAAAATTCTCCAAGCCAGGCTTCAACAATACGTGAACTGTGAACTTCAGTATTCCCATATCTATGAATTCCCATATCTATGAATTCCCAAACCTATCTATGAATTTCTTCATTTCCAGTTCAACAGATGTTCAAGTTGGATTTAGAAAGGGCAGAGGAACCAGAGATCAAATTGCCAATATCCACTAGATCATCGAAAAAGCAATAGAGTTCCTGAAAAACATCTATTTCTGCTTTATTGACTATGCCAAAGCCTTTGACTGTGTTGACCACAACAAACGCTGGAAAATTCTTAAAGAGATGGGAATACCAGACTACCTGACCTGCCTCTTGAAAAATCTGTACGCAGGTCAGGAAGCAACAGGTAGAACTGGACATGGAACAACAGACTGGTTCCAAATCGGAAAAGGGATACATCAAGGCTGCATATTGTCACCTTGCTTACTTAACTTGTATGCAGAGTACATCATGAGAAAACACTGGGCTGGAAGAAGCACAAACTGGAATCAAGACTGCCAGGAGAAATATCAAAAATCTCAGATATGCAGATGACACCACCCTTATGGCAGAAAGTGAAAAAGAACTAAAGAGCCTCTTGATGATAATGAAAGAGGAGAGAGAAAAAGTTTGCTTAAAACTCAACATTCAGAAAACTAAAATCATGGCATCTGGTCCCATTACTTCATGGCAAATAGATGTAAACAGTGACAGACTATTTTGGGGGGCTCCAAAATCACTGCAAATGGTGAATGCAACCATGAAATTAAAAGACGCTTTCTCCTTCGAAGAAAAGTTATGACTAACCTAGACAGCATATTAAAAAGCAGAGACATTACTTTGCCAACAAAGGTCCGTCTAGTCAAAGCTATGGTTTTTGCAGTGGTCATGTATGGATGTGAGAGTTGGACTGTGAAGAAAGCTGAGCGCCAAAGAATTGATGCTTTTGAACCGTGGTGTTGGAGAAGACTCTTGAGGGTCCCTTGGACTGCAAGGAGATCCAACCAGTCCATGCTAAAGGAAATCAGTCCTGAATATTCACTGGGAGGACTGATGCTGAAGCTGAAACTCCAATACTGTGGCCACCTGATGGGAAGAATTGACTCATCTGAGAAGACCCTAATGCTGGGAAAGATTGAAGGCAGGAGGAGAAGGAACATGAGTTTGAGTAAACTCCGGGAGTTTAACTCCACACACACGCACAAATGTATACAATTATTGAAAGTATCTTTATTCATAGTAGCTTAAAACTGGAATCCATTTAAATGTCCATCAACAGGAGACTGGATAAATTGTGGTATCTTCATACAATACTACTGAACAATAAAAAGGAACAAACTCCTGATACATGCAAAAACACGGATGAATCTCAAAAACAGTACTTTGAGCAAAAGAAGGCAGCACAAATGAGTGCATAGAATAAGTTTCCATTTATATAAAGTTTAAAAACTTACATTTACTCTATCGTGATGGAAGTCAGATGGCGGTTACGTTGGTGAGCCATGGATGGATACAGCAGGAAGGGAGCTTTCTTGGGTAACAGACGTGTCCTATAGCTTGGTGGCACTTAAGCACAACATAAAGACTAGCTAAACTATACATTTTATTGCATGTAAATAAAAGCTCCGTTTAAAAAAGACATAAAGACATTTTCACACCAAAAAACCCAGCACCAGAAGAGTACAGTAAAGGAGATATGAAATGGTGTTCTTTAGAATGAAGTAAATAACCCCATATGAAGGCCAGAAATGCAGGCAGGAATGTAAAGCAACAGGAAAAGTAACATGTATAAAAAAAGGACAGGAATGGTGACTGTGTAGCGATAATAAAGGTCCTGTGAGGTCTGGAATTACAATACAAGGTAAGCGCATACAACCCAGGAAATGGAGAAATTAGATTTGGGATTCTTGCACTGTTGGAATGTGGTGAAAGTAACTTACTTTAGACTGGAATAAGGCAAGGATACATAAGATGATAGCAAGAGTAAAGAGCTAAAGAACAACTAATGAATGTATTTAGTTGTTCTTTAACAACTAAATGGCATCACCATTTAACAGCATCACTGACTCAATGGAGATGAGTCTGAGCAAACTCTGGGAGACCATGAAGGTCAGGGAAGTCTGGTGTCCTGCAGTCCATGCGATTGTAAAAAGTCAGACATAACTGAGAGACTGAACAAGAAGAAAGTATGTGTAAGTACCAAGGTAACAAAGGGTTCAGAAACACCGCATTAAAACCAAACAAAATTCAATACAAAGAACACAGAACCAGGTAAATAAGAAGCAAAGTGTAAAACTGGTGTATTTAAACATAAACACATCAGTAATTATCTTGAAAGCAAAATTAATTAAATATTCAAATTAAAAGTCAAAGTTGGGAACTCTGGAGTCCAGACTCAGTAGTGGTACCTGCATGGGGAGGACCCTCCCCAACTGATCAAGCAGAAGACTGCTGGCTGGACGACGGGGTCTGGGGCTACCACTGCGCTCGATAGGGAGAGGGGATGCCCTGGGAGGAAGATGCTGCAGAGGGAGCCTCAGATACACACATCAAATCCCCTCAAATCCAGAGTCACTTTAAACCACTCACACATGGTGGGGGGGGGGGGGGGGGGGGGGTGCAGGCTGCAAGGACAGCAAGCCTAGAATGCTGAAAAAGCCAAGCAGAGATTTCAGCGGCTGCCAACTGCAGGACAGGAAGAATTGGAAGTTTTGATCCTGCCAAGTTATAGGGGTCCAGTGACCACCCTGAATGAAAACCCAGATAGGCCACATTTCAGAAGTAAAAACTGTGTCCCCAGAATAACGATATGCCATGAGGCTAAACACTCCAATGGAAACATCCTAACAGAGTGTAAAACCAAACCTGAACCAGTTCTACGGGATACTCAGACCTCCTTAACAAAAGATAATATAAAATCCCCACAAAAACATATCTTCTGCAGCAGTCAGTATACAATAATAATTATTAAAGAAAAACTACTACAATTGCAAAGAAATGTGACCCAAGGTCAAGAGAAAAAAAAAGAGTAAACACCAACAGATCAAGAGCTGATCCAGATGTTGGCACTAGTAGACATATGCTTTAAAAGCTGCTATAATCAGGATTTAAAAAAAAGGAGTCATATTGAGTGAACAGGTAAGCTTACAAAATATAAAAAACCACCAAATAAAGATTCTAGAATCAAAGACAGTATCTGAAGTGAAAAAAATATACAGGATGTGCTTAAAAGACAGTAGAAGGATCAATTGAACTTAAAGACAGATCAACAGAAATAATGTGATCCTAAGAAGAGAGAAAAAGATGGAAAAACAAAGTAAAACAAAACCTAGGCCTCAGTCACCTGTTTGGATATTACTGAACAGTTTAACACACGAATAACTGGAATTCTACAAGTGGAGCAAGAGAATGGGGTAGACAAAATACTTAAAATGATGGTTGAAAATGTCCCAAGGCACTGTATTTCAAATACAAGCAACTCAGTCACTCCAGGGGATAACAAGCACCTAGCACACAACAGTAAACAACTGAAGACAAAAGACAATGAGATCCTAGGTAACACGTAAAGACCTGCTGTAGAGCACAGAGGACTCTGTTCAACACTCTCCTATGACCTACATGGGAAAAGAACCTAAAGGAGCAGATGTATGCATATGTACAACTGATTCACTTTGCTGTAAAGTAGAAAACACAACACTGTAAGTCAACTATGCTGCACCAAAAATTAATTTAAAAAAGAATAGAGATCTTAAAGCAACCCGGTAATAAAAAAGATGTGTTACATACAGAGGTACAATGCTGAGGATGATGACAGGCCACTCAGCACAAACCATGGAGGCCATAACACAGCAGAATACCATTTTCAAAATGCTAGAAGAAAAATGCCTGTACATTATACCTCCAGGACTTATTTATTGTAAAACTGAAAGTAGGTACCTCTGACACCTTCACTCACTTCACGCATGTAATGTACAGTATGGTGACTACAGCTAGTAATACCACACTGCATATTTCAAAGTTGCTGAGTAAATCTTGAGTGTTCTCATCCCAAGAAAAAAATTTTCTAATAATGTGTGGTGACTGGATGTTAACTAAAGTTATTATGTAACCACTTCACAATACCTTCCAATATCAAATCATTATGCTGTACAAAACACAAAAAGGGGGAAAACTCCAGAAATCTTTATCTAGCAAAAATATCCTTTAAAAGTGAGGATGCAATACAGACCTTTTCAGAGCAACAAAAACTGAGGGATCTGTTACCAGTAGCCCTGAGAATACATGAAATGCTGCAACAGTTCTTTAGGCGGAAGGGAAATGACATTAGTTGAAAAGTCAACTCTAGGAAGGAATGAAAGAACATGGAAACAGGTAATATGTGTGTCAAATAAAATGAAATGAGTTTTGCATTTCCTTTTTTTTCCCTACCTTGAATAAATTACTAAATCTCAGAGCCACTGTTAGGTGGACCAAGCAGGGAGGTACATGTGGCCAAGGGGTGGGGTGGCCCAGGCTCATGGAGTCGGCATGAGGGCATCAACAGCTCAATGTTACACTCTTTTATACCAAGTAATCAGTTGTCTATTAATGACATTAGGGTGATAACAGTTGGTTGTCTCTTAATGCCTTTATTTACAGTAAAATAGCCATCATTAAAAACAATGAAACAGTCTCTAATTTAGAGAAAAGTTACAAATACAGAATTTACTTATCCTGAGCCATTTGAGAGTAAGCTGCCTCATTACCTCGGAACATTAGTGGACATTTCCTACAAACAAGATTATCTTTCCTAAAACATAAGCAGAATAAGATAATCAAAACTGTGAAATTAACACCAACACATTACTACCATCTAGCCCATTCAAGTTTTACCAATTGTTTTAATAATATCCTTTGTGGTTCAAAACACATGCTGTATTTAGTCGTCATGACTCTTGGGTCTCCTTCAGTCTGGGTCCGCTTTTCAATCTTTCCTTGACTTTTTAAACTTTGAGACTATTGAGGATTATACACCTGTTATTTTGTGAACAGTTTTTCAATCTGAGTTTGTCTAATGTTTACATATGATATGATTATACAGTAATAATGATTAATGTAAATTAAATTCAATTAATGGGATTCTGGTAGTTATAATAAAGCATTTTCATTTTTTGTCTTTTGATACTCCTTCAAGATTGGAGCTTAATTCTGTACCCTGTGAGTTTGGAATGGGCTTAGTAACTTCCTTCCAAGGGGTCATAAAAATACCTCAGATTCTTCTTGGCTCTCCTGGGTCACTTGTCCTGGGAAAAGTTAGCTGCCCTGTTGTGAGGACACTCATGCAGCCCATTGGAGAGGCCCACATGGTGAAGATTTCAGAAACTGAAGCCTCCAGCCAACAGCCATGTGAATGCGCCATCTTGGAAGCAGATCCTGCAACTCCAGCCAAGCTTTCAAATGACTACAGCTCCGATTTGACTGGGACATCTTGACTGCAACACCACAAAAGGCCCAGAGTCAGAACCATGCCTGATCCACAGAAAATGTGGAGTAAAGTTTGTTGTTTCAAGTGCCTAAGCATTGGGATAATCTAAGTATTGGGACAATAAGTTACTTAGCAATTGATAACGAGCACAGTTATCCACCACAGTCACAGAAAATGGTGGTAAGAAACCATAATACCATCTAAAAAGATGCAGAAAAGTATTAAGACAAAATTCAAGACCTATTCTTGATTTAAAAAAAAAAAACAACTTTCAGCAAACCACAAAAAGAAGAAAACTTTCTTATCTTAACAATCAGCATCCTACAGCAGACATCATACTTAAGGGTATAACGTTAAACGCTTTCCCACTAAGACTGTGAAAAGGCAAGGATATTGGTCACTAGTTCTATTTAATATGGTAGGAGGTTCTAGACAATGCCGCAAGGTATTGAAAAAATTAAAAGGAAAAGAAGTCAAACTGACTTTATTCTCTGACAAGATAATCATGGATGTAGAAAACTGTAAGGACTCTACAAAACAGTTATTAAAAAAAAGTGAACTTAGCAGTATAAAGTATACAAGGTAAACATGAAATTCAGTGGTATTTCTACAAAAACTGAAAATAAAATAAAAATATTACAATTCCATTTACAATAGTTTTAAAAAAACATTAATACTTAGGAGGATTTTTCAACAAAAATACTTTTTTAAGACTCCTGCATTGAATACAAAACAATGCAGAGACAAACTAAAGGAGACCTAAATAAATGGAGAAAGACACCATGTTCACAGATCAGAAGACTCAATATTATAATTTAGTAAGATGCCAAGGCTACTCAATGGTTAAAGAAAGGCTTTCAACAAATGATGCTGGGACAACTGGATAATCACATCAGAAAATAATGAATCTTACCTCTACTTCACAGAATACAGAAAAATTAATTTGAGATGGATCAAAGAACTAAAAGTAAAGCTATAACTAGGATGAAAACATAAGAGACCATCTGAGAACCTAGGGCAAGCAGTGCTTATTTAGAGGACCAAAGAAAGCCATGAACCCAGGAAAACAAACTGACATCATGGACTTCATTAAAATTAAAAAATTCCTCATTAGAAGACATCATTAAGGAAATGAAAAGGCAAGCCACAGAATGCAAGAAAATATTCACAATACATATATCTGACAAGAGTTCTATTTGTAACACGTAAAGAATTTCTACACGTCTGTAAGAAATAAGGCAAAAACTCTAAGAAAAAATGAGCAAAAGACCCGAGTAGTGACTTCATAGTGAATGACAAAGAAACACATGCAAAGGTGCTTAATATTACTAGTCATCTGGGAAATGAAGGTTAAAAGCACAATGAGATACCATGTTATATCCACTAGAAAAACTGAAGTTAAAAACACAAGTACTGGTGAAGACGTAAGGGAACTGGACTTCCGTACATTGCAGGTGGGAGGGTAAAATGATACAACCAAGTTGGCAACTTTGTACTAAGTTATATAAATGCACCTATCCTATGAATCAGAAATTCTACTCCTAGCTATTTACCCATAGGAAATGAAAACCTACGACTACAAAAAGAGTTGTAAAAGAATGTTCACAGTATCTGTAATAGCCCCAAACTGGAAACAACCTGGATGTCCATAACCAGGAGAATGGGTAAACAAACTGTTACCTAGTCACAGAAGAGAGTACCAGTCACCAATTAAAAAAAATGGTTATGATACATACAACAATATGGTGGAATCAAGAGTGCATTCTGTATTATTTCATTTATGTGAAATTCAAGAACAGGCAAATTAATCCACAGTGACTGAAGTCAGGACAGTTGCCACTTATGGGGAGTGGGACTCACAGAAACAAACTTCTGAGATGATGGTAATCTCTGGATCTTGATTAGTATCAAATTCAAATCCTAAACTGCTTACAAGAAACCCACCTTAAGTAAAAAGACACACAAAGGTTAAAAAACAAAAAGAGACAAATATGCACCATGCAAATATTGACCATAGGAAATAGTGGTGTTGTATTAACATCACAATTAGACCTCAAGGCAAAGCGCATGGCCAGAGCTAAAGAGTCCAGTTCAGATGGTAGAAGGTTTGTATTGCAATAAGATACAGGATTCTAGATTTGTTAAGTACTTAATGCAGCTGCAAAACAGATAAAGTATACAATCTTTTCAAACATATATAAAACACCAAAATCAACATATGCCAGGTAAATTGCAAATTATATCAGTAATAAAGGATTTAAATACATTCGCTGATGTCAGTACAATTATGCAATAATCACTAAAAATATTAACTAGAAATTTTCCCTATATTTGGAAATCAACAAATACATCTAAATGATGTTTGGATCAAAGATGAAATCATAATAGAAACTTGAAAATATTCTGAAATGAATGATTGAAACAGTTATTTTATAGAAACTTGTTTGATTTGGTAAAAGCCATGACTAAGGTTTTAAAACAAGGAATGCAACTGAAAATAAGGAGTGAAAATCAATTATATAACTATCTATCTCAAGAAGTTAGAAAAATAAGCATGTTGAAGAGGACAGAAACTATGAAGAATAGGGGCATGAATTAATGAAATAAAGTAGAAAAAGACTGCAGTATTCATCAAAGGCAAAACCAGTATCAGAAATGCAAAAGAGATATACATAAAAGATAAGCAGAATAAAGTCCTAACATCTTTTTGCCAATAAATTGGGGGAAGCATATGAAAATAGTCAAAATCCTTAAACAAATAAACCACAATCAAAATCAGTGCAAGAAACAGAAAAACCTGTAAATGAATAATCTTACAATTATGAATGAAATTGACTTCTTAAACCCTATTACACAAGGACAACTCAAAGCCCACATGCATTTCACTAATCATTTAAAAAAGTCATAGCAGCAATTTTTTTTTTTTAAACTTTTCCAAAAAAGAGCTTCTCAACTATTAATAGTTTCACTAGGGAAGCAAAACTTTCATACCAAACCTGACATGTACATTACAGAAAGGGATACTACATGACAATCTTACTCATAAACATACATGGAAGTTCTAAAAAAGAGTAAACTAAAGCCAGTGATATGCAAAAAGAACAATATAAGTGGATTTACTCCATGAAAATTCAACAATTTACCACATTAATAGTATAAAAGAGTAATTACATAATCAAGCCAATAAATGAATAAAAATCTTCATCCAAACTTCATACTTAAAAAAAAAAACGAAACTCCAGCGTATGATAAAAAAGACACTCTGTAATATGCTAAGCTGTGTGTACAAAAACCCCACGGCAAACATATTTAGTGGCATAATGGCGAAAGCTTTCCTGTGAAGATTAGAATATCCAGTATGATCATTTCTATTTAAAACTGAACTAGAGATCCTACTCAACTCAATAAAAGATACAAAAAGTTTAAGTATTTAGAAATAAAGATTTCAAAGCAATACCATTTAGCACAAAAACAGTAGAAAACTACATTGAAACATCAAACCAGTTAAATCTGACGGAAGATGTACCAGTCCACTAAACAGAAAAAATGCTCAGAAAAAAAAAAAAAGCCTAACAAATGGAAGAATACATTTCTATGTTCATGTATTAGAGATGCAACATCATGTAGATGTCATTTCTCTCCAAACCAAACTATAAATTCAATGAAACATCAATCAAAAACACAATGGGAATTAGTGTGTTGGTGTGAAAAAGATTACACTAATGTTCACATGGAAATGTAACGGGCCAAGAATAGCCAAGAAATTACTGAAGAATAACACAGAAGTACTCACGCCACTGGACAGAGAGACTTATTACACAGATGGAGGAATTAAGAAACTGACACTGGCACAAGGACCCAAAGAAAAGGACTAATAGTTTCTTTCAAAGATCACTGACTGAGGCAAAAAAAAAAAAAAACCCAAACAACTGTACTGTGGATTTTATAAGATGCAGAAGCAAAATATATGACAATAATAACACTACGGATCAGCAAGGAGAAATGAAAGCATACTCCTATAAGCTTCTTATACTATAGGTGAAACTGTCTATTATTTGAAAGAAGGCTGTTAAATAAGTATATTGTAAATCAAAGCACAACCACTAAAACAATAGAAGAGGTAAAGCTAAAAAGCCAGGAGCAGAGATAAAATAGAATCATTAATAAGGGGCAAGTAGAAAAATACAGCAAGATGGTAGATTTAAGCCAAACCATATTGATAGTTATAAAAAATAAAAATGGTCTAAATCAGTACTATACAACAGAGCCTTCTACAAGGAGAATTTGAATGGTAGCTAGTGTGACCAAGGAACTCAATTTAAAATTTTAACTTAAGTTCTGATAGCCACATGCAGCTACCTACAGCTGTATTAGACAGCTGGTGCAATTACTCCAATTAAAATGCAAAACCCGTAATGCTGTCTGCAAAAACTTACTTTAGATATAAAGATAGAAATAGGTTAAGTGTAAATGGGTGGGAAAAGGTATGCAAACGCTAATCAACACACAGCTGAAAAGCGTGTATTCATATAAGACCGAGAAAAATTCAGAATCAGGATGGTTACCAGGGAAAAAGAGGGACATTTCATATAGCAAAGGGGTCACGTTATCAAGAATAAAGACAATAACAATGTATTAATAGATATGCTCAACAGGAAGAGCGTCAAAACATGTGAACCAAAATTGATTAAAATAAAAACAGAACTAGACAAATTTTCAATCAGGGTTGGATTTCAAACACTCCCTTTACTGCAAATGAGGGGGAAAAATCAGTTAAGTATACAGAGGAAAGGAACAGTGTTATTAGTCAAGCTGATTGTTTCACATTTACAGAACACACAACAGCAGCAGAACACATTCTTTTCTGCTAAACATGGAACATTCATGAAGACCACGTGCTAGGCCATAAAATAAGCATTAAATGTAAAAAGGTCTGAAATAATTTAATGAGTATGTCCTCTGATCACAATGGATTTAAACCACAAATCATACTAGTTGAAAATTTATGGAAAATCCCCAAATAATTGGAAGTTAGAAAACATACTTCCAAACAACTAATAAGTCACAAGGGAGAGAAATACTTTGAACTAAATGAAAATGAAAACACAATCATCAAAATATATGATATTTCACCCAAATCAGGACTTACAAATTTATAGTTCTAATTGCATATATGTAAAAAGCCTTGAAAGTCAATATTCTAAACTTCCACTTTACAAAAAATAAAAAAGAAGAAATTAAGTCAAAATAAGAAAAGGAAGGAAAAAAATGAAGATAAAAGAAAAAAATCAATGAAAAAGAAAAGTGGGAAAAACAATGAAATATTAATAAAATAAAAAACTGTTTCTTTGAGAAGACCATTAAAATTACTAGACAGATTCTAATGACATTAAAATGATAGTAGAGGAATATTATGAACAACTTTATGCCAATAAATTAAAAGACAGATACAATGGACAAATTCTTTGCAATACACAAACTATTAATACCAAAGCTTACTCAGGAAGAAATGAATAGGTCTGTAACTATTAAAGGAACTGAAGTGGTAGCTAAATTTTGCTGACACAACTCCTTGCTCAGATGGCTTCACTCGCGAATTACACCAAACCTTCAAGGAAGAAATAATACCAATTCTACATGGAATCTTCCAAAAACAAAGAAGAGGAAAAAATACTTCCCAACTTATTTTATGAGATCCTGATACCAAAACTAGAGAAAGACATTATTACAGAAAACTACAGATGAATATTCGTCATAAACATGGAGGCAAAAACTCTTAGCAAAAATTTTAGTAAATCCAATTCAGTAGTGTATTAAAAAAACGCATAATAACCAAGTGAAATTTATCTGAGAAATGCAACATCACTTTATTATTTTAGTACTGATTGTTATAGTTCACTATTTTAAGATGGAAAATGAAAAAGTGTTAAGAACAGTTCAAAAGATAAAAAAACCCACCTGGCAAAATTCACACAATCCTTGATAAAAAAAAAAAAATCTCATTTATTTAGGGACAGAAGAGAATATTCTCAACCTGATAGTGGGCACGTATAAAAAAACCTAAGCGCCTAGACATCCACCTTAATGTAAAAGACCAAATACTTTCCCCTCAAGATTAGGAATGAGGGAAGGATGTTGGCTGTTACCACTTCTCTTAAGTACTGGAGGTCTTAGCTCACATGACAGGGCAAGTAAAAGAAATAAAAGGCACGTAGATTGGAAAGAAGGAAAGAAAACTGCCTGTTACAGATGACATGATGGTACACACCTAAGAAAATCTCAAGGAATCTATCAGAAAGATGTCTGAACTAACTGAATTTAGCAAAGTCACATGACACAAGGTCAACTTTATGTCTGCATGAGAGGAACAAACAACTGAAACTTTAAAATTCCATATAAAAAATAAAATAAAATAAAATTCCATATAATCTGTAGAGACAGAAAGCTTATCAGTGGTTGGTTGCCTGGAGCCCGTGGGAGGGATTGGGAAAAATACAGGGTGGGGCAAAAGGGGACAGACTGGAGTGATGGAGGTGTTCTACATCTTGATTGTAGTGATGAGCTCACAGATGTACACATACAAGTATACGTGCACACACATGCTAAGTTGCTTCAGGCGTGTGCAACTCTGTGACCCTACGGACTGTAGCCAGCCAGGCTCCTCTGTCCATGAGATTCTCCAGACAAGAATACTGGAGTGGGTTGCCATTTCCTTCTCCAATTTATCAGAATTCATCAAAATGTTCACTAAAAATGGGTGCATTTTATTGCATGTAAACTGTACTTTAGTAAAGTCAATTAAAAATACAGATCGGGGCTTACCTGGTGGCTCAGCAGGTAAGACTCTGCTAGCCAATGCAGGAGATATGAGGTCCATCCTTGGTCAGGGAAGATCCCACATGCCACAGAGCAACTAAGCCCGTGTACCACAACTCCTGAGCCTGTGCTCTCCAGTCAGGGAGCCACATGTACTGCAGTCCATGAGCCCATGCAGTATATGAGCCCATGTACTGCAACTACTGAAGCCTGCACACCCCAGAGCCTGTGCTCCACAACGAGAAGCCACTGCAACGAGAGCCTGTGCATCGCAACTAGAGAGTAGCCCTTGCCTGCTGGAGGAACTAGAGAAGAGCCCAGGCAGCAATGAAGATCCAGCATAGCCAAAAATAAAAACAAATAAACAAATAAAATTATAAAAGAACTAAAGCACAGATCAATGGGATACAGTAAAAAAAAAAAAATCCATAAAAAGTGCACTATAAATACAAATGATCAACTAATGACAATCACAGCTCAGTACACAACAGTGAATTATGGATAATATTAAAAAAAAAAGTGAGATGTAAATCTCTGCTAGAATTAAAAGAAAAAAAAAAGGCAATCCCCTACAACTTTATTTTACATCTGGTACAGAAATTAATTCTAGGTAAAAATTAAATCTAAATCTGAAAAGCAAAACAAAATTTCTATAGGATAACAGGAGTATATTTTCATGACTTTGGTAAATCAAAGTTTATTAAAAGGACATAAAAAGCACTAACATAATATCTTTCATTGAAAGACTGATCAAATGGATATATTAAAAGTAACAACCCTTCATTAAAAGATCCAGAGAGTGAAAAGGATAGTCACAGAGTGTGAGAAAGTATCTGCAATAGTCAGAAGCAACAAATGACTAGAGAATCTACAATATCTAGAATACATACATAACAACCCTAAGTCAATGAGAATATGACTGACAACTCAATAGAAAAATTAACAAGATTCTCAAACAGGCAACGTATCCAGATGACCAATAAAGATATGAAAATGTGTTCAGCAGCTGTAGTCATATGAGAAACAGAATTAAAACCAGAATAAGGCAGTACCACCAATCCTCCAACACAGCTAAAATTTGAGACTAATGACACCAAATGTTGTAGGAGATGTGAAGCAACCAGAACTCCCAAACACTGCTGGCAGGAACATAAACTGACACGATACTTCAGAAGACATCTACTATAGTTAAGACACATATTCCTTCTGAGCCAGGAACTCTCCTGCCATTTCCCAAACCCTGACAAGAAACAACCACAATTGTGACAGTCGAATAAACTGTGGCGTATTTATCCAATGGGATACTTATTGTACACAGATGAAAAAGAATAAACTATCATTACATGAAATGGCATAGATGAACCTCACAAAGTATGAATAAAATAAGCAGATACAAAATATCTACTAATTTCATTGAAATACAGTTTAAAAAAACTATAGTGTTAGAAGTTTATAAAAAAAATATCATTTGCTAAGAAATAACAAATGCTTACCATATGCCAAGTACCATTCTAAGTAATTTTTATGTATTTTAACACAACTCTATAATTAGATGCAACTAATTATCCCAAATGTGCAAATTTAGTCACAAAGAGGTTAAATACTTTGCTCAAGGCCACAGAGCATCTACTCTTTAGACCTGGGATGTGAAGGCAGCTAGACTGGCTGGAGACCTTGCAGTCTAAACGCTACATTGCCATTCAGTGGTAGAGTTTTAATGGAAACACGGAAGGAGGAGGGCAAATGAAGCAGGGAGAGGTAAGAGAAGCAGGATTACCAAATTCCCATCTCCCAAAAAAACAAGCACTAGATAATGCCTAAAATTGGGGGATGGGGTGGGGGAGAAGAGAAGGGATCAAGAATTAGCAGTATATGCATGTTAATGAAAAAATTTGGAGGAAAGATCAGAAAAAAAAGTTAAAACCATCTCAAAAGTAGATGCCTCTAGGGAGTGAGTCAGAGTGGACCAGGGAACTGTTAATACTTAACTTATAAGCCTTGCTATTATAGCAAAACCCATACACACATTACTTTGGTAAAAGTAATTTTGAAAGGTTTTAATAAGATCTAAATATTTTAAAAACAACGCTATCATGTATTGAGGCCCAGTGTCCCTGGCACTTAGCTGAACATTTCAAAAGGAATATCTCATACAGAGTTGGTGCCAGTTATTACACGATTTTGCTGATGGGGAAACAGATTCAGAGTTAACCAGCTGGCAGGTGGCAGTGTCCATGTCTGGACCACCACCAGGGAAGATGAAGGTCTAGAAGTCAACAAAGCAAGAGGGATGAAGAGTATTCAGGAGTCCTGGACAGGAGTGAGTGACTCATGCTGGCTTCAGGGAGGAGAAGGGACAGTAGGAGAGGGATCTAGAAAGGATGCCCAGGGTTCTGGCTTGAGTACCTGAGGACATGTTGGTCCTTTTCTCTAACACAAGGTCCATGGAAAGAGGAGTGGAGGGCCAGGCCTCTGATGGGGAGTTCCTCAGCTTAGTCATGGATATGCAGAGCCCCTCTGTGTTTGGGAAGGGCACAGAGGAGTCAGGCAGGACACATGAGGAAGACCTACGAGTATTAATTCAGCAGAACAGAAGGGCAGGCAGAAGACTGAAGAGCATGGAAGGACACAGGGAGAAAAGGAACACCTGTGGCCTGGGCCTGCTGCCTGGCCAGTCTCTGAGCTGCCCACCCAACATTCCCTGTCCCCCACACTACTCACTGCCCTTAACATCACCAATAGCTACCTTCCACTCTTCAAAAACTTTTGTCTCTAAACTACCTTCTGAAATATAATCCATTCATTTATCAACTTTGAGATGTCAGGGCTTCCAAGTACCTCACACCTTTACCACGAGGTACCTTGGGACCTGGCAGAGCCCAGGGTCAGGGGCTATTCAACTCTTCCCTTGAACTGGAAGGCAGTGGGGACCACATATAAACAAACAGGTGTGCTGTGTCTCAGTAATGCTTTATCTTTGAACTGAAAGGTGGGCCAAAAGGCCAGGGTCTGCTGAGCCCTGCTCTGAATAACCAGCACCCAGGTCAGCATCTGGCATACAGCTGGCACTGGATGAGCAAATAATGAAAGCAAACAGCCCTTGGCTTTGTCAGTGAGTAGGAAGCAGGTCCTGAGGGAAGGTGGCTTCAGCAAAGTGGAGGGGGTGGGATGGTTGGCAGAGGGCTGAAGAAGCAGTAAGCTCTTGTTCCACAGCCCCCTGTTTGCCCAGCAGGCCTGGGGAATGGCCCTGTCTAAGGGGAGCAGGTCTGCAAGCAGGGCTGGCGAAGGAGTTGGGGGGTGCTTCCGAGCTCAGGCGTGCGTGGGGTTGATCATGAAGGAGGAAGACATGTGCCAAGGACAGAGAAACAGGAAGGGGTGGAGGAGACGATGAGAAAGCCTCATATCGCTCTTGCCTGTGAGACATCCACCCAGACTAAACGGGGAAGACAGCTAGGCTTGGGGACTGGGTGCACGGCCAAATGGGAAGGACTGGCTGCCCAGGACAGGGCCACAGACCTCCGCGTTAGCGCCAAAGAGACCCTCAGCCTCCCCTCTTCTCTGGTGAGGCAGCACCTCTAACCAAGCTGGCGGTGGGGTTTGGGGCGCTGACTAGCGTGAGGTGTGTCACTCCCTGAGTCAGCAGCAGGGCCTACTGTCACTTCCTGTCCCTTCACTTTCCCACGCAGGTAGTGACAGGCAGGCCTAGAGGAAGATGAGTTCACACATTAAACGTGCAGACACGCCCAGTCCTTTCCTGAAGAACATTCAAAGTCACTTTAATTTCAGAGAGTCAGTGGTGGTTTCATCTTGATGCCTTCAAATGAGGACATGCATGCTGTGAATTATTTCCTGATTAGGCAGCACAGAATTTTTCTTTAAGTGGAAACAACTATTTGGGCGAGGCTTTGCATAGCAGTTACCTAGTTTTACAAGCCTAACAAGAGTATCAAAAGACATGAAACACAACTTCTTACAGAGGAAGTATTAACAGTATGATATTTAAACAGCCTGAAAAGTTTAAGGTCAAAAACCTATAGTCAATCAATTTCACTTTTCCTATGACCAGATACCCCAAAAAGGCTTACATTTTGATATTACTCTGTTAATTCATCACTGCTATTGGAATGTGCAGCCATAGTGCTGAAATGTGTGACAAGGGTTCAGACTCCAAACTATTTTTCAGGAAGAGCTAAAGCCATCTAAAGTATCTTTCAGTTGACATGCTGGGGGAAAAAAGCATTAAGACCTATTTTCTTCTGTCTTATTTCAAGGTGAAAGTTGCTGTTCCTATTTACAGATCAAAGGCTCTATGTATATCCTAATAAGTAAAACTTTAATTCATACTTTCACTTCCAAGTTTTCACTCCTCACAAGTTAAAAGACAATTTTCCTACAACACATCAATCCTTGCTCTGTTTCAAGTCCTTCCAGAGATAATGGTAATCACTGTCTCCAAATTCACTAGTGTTTAGAAGGGGGATGCCTACCCTTGTAACACACCTTTGTTTGAAAGGACTTTTCAGTACACCTTTAAATGCATATTCAGTAAACATAATCTCTTACCCTATTGTTGGGTTTATGTTCGGATCAAAACTGTCTTCCACGAACCGCCACACAATACTTGATTTACCTACACCTGTATCCTGAAAGAGAATGAGAGAGATGAAAGAAGAAAAAGTTACTTGCTGGCACATACCAAAAGCTGCTTTGTGGCCTAAGTTCAAGATTTTTGAAAAATCATCCTGGAGAGGTGAATTTTAGAAGAAACATAAAGGTTTTCATAAAAATTCAGTGGAGTAATTATAAAATTTCAAAATGTATTGCAGGAGAGGATTGAGTTTCCAAAAGATGTGAGGATCTTCTGAAAGAACCCCAGTTTCTGCTTAGTGTGCAAAGTGACAAACTCAATTACTCTCTAACAAGTCTTCGTTAAGAATGAACTCTTGAACTACTTCTGAGTAATTCCTGATACATCCCAGCCCC
The DNA here is from genome assembly GCA_007570785.1 of Antilocapra americana. Classification (NCBI taxonomy): domain Eukaryota; kingdom Metazoa; phylum Chordata; class Mammalia; order Artiodactyla; family Antilocapridae; genus Antilocapra; species Antilocapra americana. The sequence goes on along the minus strand of ML660204.1, from coordinate 4,289,389 downwards.
ACCCAATCTGGGAAAGGGTAAGACTAGTTATTGAAATCTTCCTCAGTCTTTAAAGCAGCAACTCTGGTAAGAGAACATCAACTTCAGAAAGTATGCTCTGAAATTGCAAAGTTGCCTTGACACGTTAGGCAGCTCAAGCTTCAAACCAGTTCTGGGGGCTTTCTGATTTGAATGTACCCACTCCTGCTCCAGGAAGGTAAATCTGAGTGAAGTGTCAGGGGTATTCTATTCCACAAGTTCAAAAACACCAAGCAGACAGGAAAGCAGACTAACGCTGCCTGTAAAACATAAAGACCTGTTACTAGTCTTACTTTGCAAGCTGTGGCCAACTCCTAACTAGTACGTGAGGAGATTAAGACTGCTCTCAACCCAGAAGCGATGGAGAGGTAGGGAGGACTCTTCACCCTTTGGGGGGCAGGAAGAGTCCCCGGGCACCAGGGAGGGACAAGGGTGAACCCTACCGACAGCAAATCCTTCAGGAGGGTGCGGCCAGGTGGGCGGGACGGCCCCGGGGGCCGAAGTGAGGGTCCGGGCAGGTAGGCGGTGTCCCGCGCCCAGTCTGGGGGAAGGGGCGGAGGGGACGTGGGCACGCCCGGGTCTGAAGCCCGCCCGGCCTCCCGCGGCCCTCCCGGTCGGCCCGCCGCCACTCACCCCCAGCAGACACACTTTGAGCTCCCTCAGCGCCATGGCCTGGGAGCCAGGGGAGCGGGCCCGCCGCCGCCCTAAGTTGAGGAGGGAGAGGCCCGGCCCAGCACGAGCATCCCCCGGCGCCGCCGCCGCACGGCCTAGCCTCGGCCGCGGGGCGCGCAGAGGCGGCGGCCGCCCGTTCGCTGGCCCTCGGCCCGGCCCGTCCGTCGCCAGCCGCGCGGGGCCCGTCTCAGCAGCCCGGACGGTGCCGCGGGTTCCCGGGCGCCACCACTGCCGCCATCTTGGGACGCCGGCCGGGTCACCTGACCTCCCCGCCCACTTCGGCAGCCACCTTAGCCGAGAGGGCGGGGCCGGCCGGCGCAGCGAGGCTCGCGGGGAGGCCCGGGCTCGGGGGCGGGACACTAAACCGTAGGCCCCGCCCCTATCCCTCAGGCCCCGCCCCTCGGACATGGCCCCGCCTCCAGGTCACCCCAAGATGGCGGGTGAATGGGGTCCAGCTCCTGGGGCGCCCCCTCCCCTTCAGCCGGGACCACCCCACGAAGCCCGAGGATCCCCCGCCCGTCCCTGAGCCCACCTGCCGCAGCCCCCTCGTAATTCCTTGTGTGTCTCTTGGTTTTCAGAGATGTCCCTGTACTTTGTGGACTTGCAGGATGACTTAGACGATTGTAAGTAACAGTTGGGGCATCTCGCCCCTCCCTGGAAACTTCTCGCAGAATTAGGGGTGCACAGAAGGCGGGTGTGGGATCTACAGGCGGGGCTCTTCGAGTTCGAACCAGAATAGGGGGACCCTCCCCCCATTGTCTTGATCACTTGTGGCGGTCCCTCCTCACTGGGCGGGGCGGCCGAGGGTGGGGAGCCCTCCCCGCCGTGGGGAGGATTTTTGTTGTTGGAAAACTTCTGACTTCCTGTTACTTTCTTTCTCTTCCTCCTTCTCCTGCGGTGGCCCTGGCGATTCCCGGCGGGAGGAGGCGTGGCCCCCCTCCGGGGTCGGGGGGCTTCCAGCCAGGATCTCCATTTGTCCCCCAGGACTTTTCAGAATGCTGGGGAGTTTGGGAGGTCCGGCTCCCCGTGTTGCCGGCGAAAGACTCGCACAGACTTCTCCAGTGTCCTGGCCACAAGCCCAGCTCTATTTCATGGGAGCCCACTGGTACCCGCCTTTCTCGAATGGGTCTCCCTCCTGCACCTTTCTGCCCTCTCCTTTAGAATCATTTTAAGGACTGATGGGTGGAGAAGATGTACCTGTTCTTCTCCACCAGGCAAGTTCGCACTGCTGATGAATGAAGCATTTCTTTTCCATTCAGCAAACTTTTCTTGAGAACCTCCTCTTTCTGGGCCAGGCCATGTGCCAATCCCAGAACCTACAAAGATAAGCCTGAGACTGTGACGGGTCTCACAGGCCAGGGAGAGAGCCAACTTGTAAGCAGATAATTACCAAATCCTGGATGCTTGCTGATGAAGGAAGCCTGTACAAACTATCACAGTAACCAACATCAATGGGGCTTACTGTGCTCTTTCCTTCTGCGTCTACAAGTTTCCTACTAACAAGAACTGGGGTTTACTGAAAATACCATAGGTCAGGCACATTTATTTATACACATTCAGAAATATGTGTATTGTATTCTTCCAGAAATACGTGTAATTTATACACATATACATTTACATATATATACATTTACGTTTACATTATATATATATATATATATATACAATATTTCTTTCAGAAGGAAGCAACTTTATTAAAGTAAAATGACCCTTGAAAGGGCCAGTGGTTAGGAGCCATGGGTTCTGGAGTCAGATGGCCAGAAGGTAAAGTCCTGAGCCACTCTTTGCTGGCTGTGTGATCCTTGCCAAGTCACTGTACTACTCTGAGCTTCACTGGCCTCATCTGTAGGATGGGCATAATATTGGTTCACCTCAGAGGGCTTTAGTAGTGGTTAACTAATAAAAGGTTTAGGAACTTCTTTGGTGGTCCAGAGGCTAAGACTCTGTGCTTCTAATGCAGGGGCCCAGATTCAATTCCTGGTGGGGGAACTAGATCTCACATGCCACAACTGAGAGTTTGCATTCCGTAACTCAAGATCCTGCATGCTGCAATTAGAAGGTCCTGCATGCCTCAAAGAAGATCAGAGATCCTGTGTGCTGCAACTAAGATCTGGCACAGCCAAATAAATATACAAAAAATAAAAGGTTTAGCACGAAGTCTTGTACATAAGAAACAGTAAATCTTACCTGCCATTATTATTGATGTGATCATTATTTATAATTATTTAGTACTGTGGAGCAAGGTACAGTGAGGGCCCTGGGTTTACAAAATGTTTCAGCCAATGGGTGTCTTTGAATGGAAGGAATGTAGCATTGCTCTTGATAAACAACAGTAAGCTGCTGTTAAGGCACCTCTCATTCATAGATTTAATATTTGGCCTGGCTGGAAAAGCTGGTTTTTGGCTATTTTAGTTATCTAACAAACTACCTGAACACTTGGTGGCTTAAATCAACAGCATAACAATTCTGTGCATTGACTGGGTGATACAGAAGCCTTGTGTGTTCTCTGGAACTCTGGGGAGATGGGAGGGTTCAAAATGGCTTTCCTCACCTGGCTGTTGGCAAGGAAATCTGCTGGAGCTGTAGATCAGGGCCTCGTTTCTCCAGTTGCTTCTACTTGGCTAGCTTGGACTTTCAAAGGGTGGTGGTGGCAGGCAATTGGATCTCTTCTGGCAGCTAGCTTCCTTTTTTCTTTTCTGTATATGTGTACAAAAAGGAATTAAGAGATTATATAGGAAAATAATTCTGATTTTGGTTCTGTTTGTACATATCTTAGGTGACACTTGTAATAAAGAAAGCATTCAATACTGTTTAGGAGACTGCTGAAGACTTTTCCCGGTAAGGAAGGAAACCAGTATCATGGCTCTGAACACACCCAGGCCATGGGTAGGGCCACTTGGGGAGCCTCCTGGGGCTTCCTTATTGAGCAGAAGTGGGGGCTTCAGGATGCTGTATCTATGAAATTACAATATAATTGGTCTAATAAATAACCATAATAGGAGGGCCTTGAAAGGTTGTTGCTGAGCCTGTGAAAAGAACGCCAGGATTCTTGGCTTCCGGAGAAGAATTCACTCTGGGGCCAGAGACGAGGCTTGATCGCTATAAAGGAGATAGAGAAAGCTTCTGATTCTGACATAGGCATCAGAAGGGGGCAGAAAGAGTACCCCCTTGCTAATGCTAGCAATGGAGTTATACACTCTCTAATTAGTTATTAAAGTGAAGTCGCTCATTGTGACCTACCAGGCTCCTCCGTCCATGGGATTCTCCAGGCAAGAATACTGGAGTGGGTTGCCATCTTCTCCAGGAGGTCTTCCTCACCCAGGGATGGAACTCAGGTCTCCCACATTGTAAACAGAGGCTTTATTATCTGAGCCACCGGGGAAGTTACACTGAATCAAAAGAATGTCTGCAGGTTGTAAAGACCTCACTAGACCTACTCTCATAATTTACATTTTAAGATAACAGGATTAGCATTTGACAATAGAAAGATCCTCCAGACTCACTCCCATAATATACATTCTAAGATATCAGGATTAGTCAGAGGTTTTCAGGAAGCAGAAACTGTCCTCCAGCTGCATACTTTGTTTTATAATCCCTAGTATAGAGTTTAAACTGAGTTGTGTAATTGACTAAGACTAAGGAATGCAGAGAAAAAAAAAGTTTGTCCTTTTCTCCTTCTTGAAAATTCCAGACCCCTCTCTCCTTGGGGACCCCTAGACTTCTTATCAACCTGCCTAGGAATTGACTCTTTCAGCCTGTCCCCCCACCCCCCAGTAATTTATGCTGCCCTGGGTCCCACCTTCACACTTTAATGTGATGGTATTTGGGAGGTATCATTACACTGTGATTATGGCAAAAACCCTGAAGTCCAGTGACCCACTTCCTGGTTTTAGTTGAATCAGCATGAGCCGTTCACTCACCTTTGTTCACTTTCTTCATCTGGAAGACCTGAGAACTGGAGATGCTTCATAGGACTGATATGAGGATTAGACGAAACAGAAGACACAAAAAGTTTTAGGGACTTCCTTGGTGGTCCAGTAGCTAAGACTCACGCTCCCAATGCCGGGGGCCTGGGTTCGATCCTTGGTCAGGGAACTATATCTCACATTACCCAGCTAGGAGTTTGCATGCGTCACCTAAAAAAATCACACAAGTCTCATCAAAGATTGAAGATCCAAAGAGCTGCAACTAAGACCTGGCAAATAATTAATTAATAAAGTATGAAAAGAAAAAGACAGCCCAGTGCCTGGAATAGAGTATTAGATTAAATGATTTTATTACTGTTATTATTTTAACTGTCATCATTACTGCTAGGCATTCATGTAAGATTTTCTGTTCCTGTGTTAAGGGCTGCTACTCTGTGTGGTAGGCGGGATTGTTCATGTTTTACAAATAATGAAACAGGATGAGAGAGGTTAAGTAACTTATTCAGTACTGCATAGGTCATAAATGATAGAACTAGCAAAACTAGCAATCAGACTAGTTTGACTAGTCCTGACTCTTCCTCTTTTTATTCCATCACAGAGATCAACCTCATAATATTTTAAAGCTAATGGTAGGGCATAGTTTGTTGGTTTGGGTGGGTTCTGAATCTGTTGTGCTCCTTGGACTTGTTTTTTGGTCTAAATGATGGGATAGCCGTTCCATCTAGGCTGTAAGTCTCCTTGGGCAGGGACACTGGTCATCCTTTTTATAACCTAATGTCCTCCGTGATCTAGGTGTTCAATTAATGTCATTACTGGTAACCAAAATGGATTACGAGGCTTGTCTGATTTACTTTGTGATTTCTTGATTAAATTGGCTCACTTCAAAAAGAAGCCATCAGGAAAGGTTGCCGTGTTTTTTCAAAATCATTCAGTCTTTGGGCCATTGAAGCACAGAAAAGACTTAATTTTAGTGAATTAGCCTGCTGAAGCAACCTAAATTCCTACTCTTGAGAGCAAAAAGTGTGTGGATGGCCAGACACAGTGGTTCTGGTGGTAGATTGCATGTGGAAGGTGGAGCTGGACATGTCTCTGCCTCAAGGGCTTATAGGTCTGTCAGTGGCTGCGTTGATTAAATCACATGGGGGCTGTTGCTGCTACTGCTAAGTTGCTTCAGTGTGTCTGACTCTGTGCGAACCCATAGACCGCAGCCCACCAGGCTTCCCCTCCCTGGGATTCTCCAGGCAAGAACACTGGAGTGGCTTGCCAGCTCCTTCTCCATGTGGGGGCTAAAGAGGTGTTACTCCTGGTAAATCTTGTTTGACCAATTAGAATTTAAATGTGTATTAGTGGTGGGTGAAAAAAAAAGTGAGGGGACTCTATTGTAGATATAAAGAGACCTATTAACAAAATACGATATATGGTCATATTTGGATCCTTAGTTGAACAAATGAGCTATAAAAAGACATTGAGACAGTGGGGAGAATTAAACTTGACCCAGGTATTAGGTTATATTAAGAATTACTAATCTTGTCAGATGTGATAGTGGTGTCACAGTTTTGTTTGAAGGAGAAGAACTTTAACAGAAGCAAATAGGCATTTGTGGGTAAAACGATATGTATGAGGTCTGCTTTTAAAATACTGCAGCAAACAATAAATAATCAACAAGTTGGAAAGAAAAATGAGTGGGAAAAATTGGCACACTATTTATACTTGTTGAAACTGGCTGGTAAGGGTGTGGGGGTTTATTATAGTATTAATAGTTTTGCATATGTTTGAAAAGTTCCTTAATAAAAAGTTTTAAAAAATGAGATGAAAGTTTCATATATGATCAAACGCCTATATGAAGAGTTTAATGCTGGATTTTAGTTCTGAAGTCAGCTGCCATGTTATTGAAAGATACATTTAGCTTCAAAAGACAGACTTGGAGAATGTATTAGTATTTGAGGGACAGTGTATTTCTTTCCAAATGTCCAGTTTTTAAGAGGTAGCTATGAAAGAAGTTGGAAAAAGGTATACTCCTGTTGAAGAAAACTAGGTGCCAAAAAATGATGTGTGTTTCTTTGTTGGAAATAGGATTGGCTAAGCTTGAGGAATACAGATAGACTCTTGGAATTGAAGGAGTGGAGTATGTTCAAGCTTGAATAAAAGACACCCTCTAGAGCAGGAAGCATTCTGTTTCACCTGCCCTCTTTGGTCAGGTTTGTAACAATGTTCTGCTCAAGGACCACAGCCAAGTGGAGAAACTATATTAATTTGAGCCCCAAACCAAACCATTGAACTTTTTCTCTGAACTATTACATAAACTTGAATCAAAGATTGTCAAAAAAATTTTCTAAGTAAAATCCTCCCTGTTGAGTGAGCTAGTTTGAACAGGAACTTGAGTGTATTAACAGTTGGGAAATAGAATGAAATCTGGCCATTAGATTGCTGTCTAAATCAGAGATGGGCAATTTTTTTTTTTCCATAAAGGATCAGACAGTAAACGTTTTAGATTTTGCTGGCCCGAAGTCCTAATGCAACCACTCAAGTCTGCCATTGTAGCCTAGTAGCACCCACTGCTGCTGCTGCTAAGTCGCTTCAGTTGTGTCCGACTCTGTGCGACCCCACAGACGGCAGCCCACTAGGCTCGTCTCTCCCTGGGATTCTCCAGGCAAGAATACTGGAGTGGGTTGCCATTTCCTTCTCCAAGTAGCACTCACAGATATACATAAATGAATGGACATGGTTGTTTGCTAGTAAAGTTTTATTTACAAACATAGGCAGTGGGCTGGATTTGGCCTTCTGTTCTAAATCACACTTGATTCTATTTTTACCCCATTTTTTTTGAGGGGGTGGTTTAATTGCAGTGTAATTTACAATCTTGTGTTAGGTTCAGGTGTATAGCAAAGTGATTCAGTTATATATATATTATGTATGTATATGCTGCTAAGTCACTTCAGTCATGTTGAACTCTGTGAGACCCCATAGATGGAAGCCCACCAGGCTCCCCCATCTTTGGGATTCTCCAGGCAAGAACACTGGAGTGGGTTGCCATTTCCTTCTCCAATACATGAAAGTGAAAAGCGAAAATGAAGTCGCTTGGTTGGTTCCAAACTCTTCACAACCCCATGGACTGCAGCCTAGCAGGTTCCTCCGTCCATGGGATTTTCCAGGCAAGAGTACTGGAGTGGGGTGCCATTGCCTTCTCCTATGTAGGTATATAAATCTTTTAAATTATATATTTATTTTATATATATTCTTTTTCAGATTCTTTCCCATTATAAGCTATTGCAAGATATTGAGTATAGTTCCCTGTGCTATACAGTAGGTCCTTGTTGGTTGGTTACCTATTTTATATATAGTACTGTGTATATGTTAATCCCAAGCTCCTAATTTGGCCCTCCCTGCTTCCCCTTTGGTAACCATAAGTTTGTTTTCTAGTCTGTGAGTCTGTTTCTGTTTTGTAAATAAGTTCGTTTATGTCATTTTTTAAAGATTCCACCTGTAAGCTATATCATATGATATTTGTCTTTCTCTAAAACTTGATTTCATCCCGTCAGAGCCCCAAAGTCCATCGGTTAGCTGAGTCAGCCCAGAGGCTGCCTTTCTCATGGGGTGAAGAGCTGACTTCTGCTGGCGCATGCCCTGCCCTCTTGGGTAGCCCTTGAAAAGCCGCTCAGACTTCACGTCTTACTTTTCCTGTTGGTGTTTGGGGATTAGAAGCATGTACCTATCTCCTTCCAACAGGATGAGGGTGGCAAGGAACAGAAGAGTCAATGTGATGGGAGCCGGGTCAGCCTTGCTTCCTGTTTGATAATCGAAATGCATTTTACTCTTATTGTTCTGTATTTTCCATTTCCTGTGAGACGAACAGATGAACACCAGAGATTCCCTGGAATCGTCTCTGTTTAAAAAGAGAGTTTTATATGGCTTTCTACACCACAAATTAAGATTTTTTTTTTTAAGCAAAAATTTCAGCAACAAAGTCTAGCTAATGAAAGAGGAAGCAATTCTGAGCTTCAGAACATCACTTAGCCTTAACCTGATTGGGGAAAAAAAGTTAGAGATGAGGGCTGGTGCTCACTCTCCTGGAGAAGGCAATGGCACCCCACTCCAGTACTCTTGCCTGGAAAATCCCATGGACGGAGGAACCTGCTAGGCTACAGTCCATGGGGTTGCGAAGAGTTGGAACCAACCAAGCGACTTCACTTTCACTTTTCATTTTCATGCATTGGAGAAGGAAATGGCAACCTACTCCAGTGTTCTTGTCTGGAGAATCCCAAAGATGGGGGAGCCTGGTGGGCTTCTGTCTATGGGGTCGCACAGAGTTGGACTCAACTGAAGCAGCTTAGCAGCAGCAGCAGCAGCAGCTCACTTTCCCTGTGTGGAAAATCATCTGGGTAATAGATGTTCCTCCGGCGCCTCCCAGGCACCAGCCTGTGGGAGGTGCTGGGGGAAGAGGGATGAAGAATCCCTGGTCTCTATCCCAGAGCTGCTCCCACCTAGAGGGCAGGCGAGAGTAGCAATGGCGCAGATGGGAGGTGCCAGTTGATTTGGCTCAAGCCCGGGAGGGCCATGGGCAAATGACCTCAGTGAGAACTTCTCCAATGAAGCCAAGGAGCAGAAGCCAGGCCAGAATGAGTTGGGAAGGCTCCAGGGGTTGAGGCAGTGTTGCTTGCAGTCCTGTAGCCCAGTGGTCATGCATTGAGCACCCACTGTATTCCGGATACTGGCTGGCCTTTGGGCATTTTGAGGAATGGTCACTGCTTTTGGGAGCTCCCAGTCTAGCAGGGAAAACAGACACTTTCCAGAAGAAGCAGCTGGAGAGATTGGAGGGATTGAAGTCACTTGCTTTTCTTCTTAGATAGAAGAGCCCAGAACAGATTTGCATTATTTTTATCTATTCTGAGAACCTTAAGGAAAAAAAAAAAAAGATTGACTCACAGTTCCATGCCTGGTTATTTGCCCAACAAAATATGAACACATGTTTTCAAAAAGTCATGGTCGGAACTTCCCTGGTGGTCCAATGGCTAAGACTCCACTCTCCCAATGCAGGGGATGCCTGTTCGATCCCTAATCAGAGAACTAGATCCCACATGCCACAACTAAGATTTCACATGCTGAAACTTAAGATTCTACATGCCAAAATGACCAGCCCAGCCAAAAAAGGAAAGAAGACAGGGTCATAGTTGCACTGTTCTTAATGGTTGAAAACTAGAACCCACCCAAATGTCCTCGTTGAGTACAATGGATTATAAAGTGTGGTTATGTTCACACGATAGAAAACAATGCAGCTCTAAGAGTGAGTGATCTCCAGCTCCACTCAGTAATATGGATGGACATCATGCAGTGGTCAGTGAAAGAAGCCATACACAAAAGGTAGAGACTGTGTGGCTGTTTACACAGAGCACAGAAATGGCCCGGCAGTCTCTGTGATCTGATTTAGAAGGCAGGAAAGTGTGCCCCCACCCCCCACACACACTTAAGGCAGAAAGTGGGTGGGAGCAAGGGACGGGGTGGGGGTTGGAGAAGCTGGGAAGATCCTTTCTTGAGCTGAGTATCTTAAGTTTAAAAGTTTGTCATGTGGATCACTTACTATCTATACACGTTTCTGAAAAGCATTGCTTTTTAAGGTGGAGGCACAGGGGAGAGCATAGCCATGGGGAGGGGAGAGGGTCAGTGCAAAGAGGAAAATGGTGGCAAGCAAGCGGGGCAGGCGAGGGCAGGGCAGGACGGGTGAGACTGGCATGGAACTCGTGCATCCAAACGTGCATCCAAACTAGCACATCCTCAGAGGAGTGTGCTTCTTTCCAGAAAGAGGGAGGTGACCCTCCTGGCAACTTGGCCAAGCTGGTCATTAGAAATGTGTAATGTCAGCCTGCATTGCTTTGTTGCCTCAGATATCTTGAGCAGCAAGAAAATAGAACCCCCCACAAATACAAGTTCTTCTCAGGTGGCACTAGTGATTAAGACTCCCCTGCCAGTGCAGGAAACATAAGAGACTCGAGTTGGATCCCTGGATTGGGAAGATCCCCTGGGGGAGAGCGTGGCAACCCTCTCTGGTATTCTTGCCTGGAGAATCCCATGGACAGAGGAGCCTGGCGGGCTGCAGTTCATAGAGTCACAAAGAGTTGGACACGACTGAAGTGACTCAGCACACACAGGCACCCACATATAACACTCACCCCAGAGGCTGTTGGTTTTCTTTTCCAACCTTTTTTCCTTTTCGAATCTGCTTCATGTCTGGGGGGCTGGGGGTGCAAATCACTGTATTTTCCAGCCGCACTCTTGTACTCATTAACGCTGTGTGGACTCTGGCCCCCTCACCCCCACCTCCTCCAGTTCCATCCCCAGCCAGGTGGGTCGGCAGGAAAATTGAGACGTGTAATATCACCGTGGAGTCCATGGCAGCTGGGAGCTAAAGAGGGCTTGCCTATCAGGTAACCCGAGTCAGTGTTTCCCCTTGACCGTCAGTGTAAAAGTCAGACTCATAAATAAAGACCAGTTTTGGAAGCCGTGATTAAAGCCACAAATCAAAGAGGAATTTCCATGTATGCAAGGTGTAGAAAGGCTGGCGTCTTGTGAGTTGGGTCTGTCTGTTCAGCCAACCCGTAGTGCTAGTAACATCCATCAGTAGCCCTCCAAGATTTGTGGTATAGAACATTATGCATCGGACGGATCCGCTCATACAGGAGCTAATAAATCTGTGTGGGTCTTGTTAGAGAATGGCATTTATACAGAGAAAGTTTGCCTGAGCAACTTGCTGTTGAAATTTAGTTAAGTCAACAAGGAGCTGCAGTGTGCAGGGGTCAATCCTCCCCCTCCCCCAAAGCCAGTGAAGAATCAAGAAGGCTCTTTCTTTTTCAGATAGGTTGGGTTTGTTTGGCCTAGCTTTTAGAAATAGTCCCAATTTAAGAATTCGCATTAGTATTTATAAGCCTGTTAGCAAGAAGGATGAAGCCACTTTAAATAATACATTAATGGATGGTTTACTCTCGTCTCCCCCGAAATCATTTAAGGCCTTGCAGAGACTTAGTTATTGTTCATTGAAGAGTGGCTAATGAGAAGCGCAAGAATTATCAATTATGTAAGTTCTACATTAATACAGTTTTCTCACTCTCCCCCCCCTTTTTAAGTGCACATTTTGCAAATAAAGCTAGACTCCTTGTCGGCCACCATCAACCAGTCTTCTCACATTTTGAAACGGACACAGACAGGGGGGCCCATCTGTCATGTTCTCTCAACCAGCGTCCCTGAGTGCTGTGTTAGAGAATGGAAAATTGAGATATTGGGTGGCTAATTGGGCTGGCCCAGGGTGGCCTGTCTCACTGAGTCATAGTGACAAGATGGCACGTTGAATGGAGAACCCTAAATTCTGGGCATGTCTGGAGAAGGAATGCTCAATGAAAATGCTTACTGGGGTATTTATGCGGTAACATCCTGCCTCCATTTCTACCCCTGTTCATGTCTGGGCCAATAAAGGTATCTCTCTGGGAATGTTTTACTGTGTTGATCTTTTCTCACCTTTCTGCTTCCCAGCAGTTCTGGGGTGGTTGCTCAGCCAGAGCTTGGCGGCTTTGTGGGAAGTCTCTGGCTCCCCAAGCCACTCTGAGGCAGCAGCAGCGTTTCTTTTCCCTGCTGTGCTCCTTCCTTCATCCAGGTGGTCTCTTTCCCTTTCCCAGATCTCCTCTCTCTTCCCCTGTGGTAGACTCCTACTCAGTCCTCAAAGCCCAACTCAAATACCCTTCTGTCCTAGGGAAACACCTCCCTTTATGTCCTTCTGCAAGCAGAGCCAGTCTTCTCCCTGCTTTGTTTATACCTGAACCCCATGGTTCTTGTCACAGGGGGATTGTGTGTTGCTCTGTGTGGGAAGGTCTTTGTTCCCAGGGGGGCCTTTGGAGTTTGGGGACCATGCCTTTGTCATCTCTGAATCTCCAGTACTCTGTTGAATTATGGTTTACTGTCGTCTCCTGGAATCAACCACAGTGGATAGAGAAGAGGGTGTTTGCACTAGGTCTGCTGTGAACACACCTTCTGTTTTTTGTACTAGATCCCCTAATTCTTTTCTTGATGGAAAATGATGTGTAACATTTCTTTTCTTTCCCTCTTTTTATTAGTTTGTATCTAACATACTTTGAACCTGTACATCACATCCACCTAACATTATATTTGAAGTGTTAGTTCATACTCAGCCTGTTTTAAGACAGATTGGTGTCTTATGAAAAGCACTGACATGCACGCAGATGTCCATTGTGTGCTTTGGCCAGAGCAGCCTCATCCAATGTATTTTTTTGCCATTTTAAAAGATGGATATACTGACAGTGTGCATTATTTTCGGTAGGTAACCCTTGAGTAACCAGTTAGTAGAGAAGAGGCTAAACCCCTTTTCCCACCCCACCCTCCAGGTTTATAACTTCCAGAAATATAGTTAATGAGGAAAGAGTTTTGTTTGTTGGTTGGTGCTACTTGGTCACCTAGCATCAGGGTCAAAGGATAATAGTGCTGTTACAATTTGTAAACTGACCAGGACCTCACTGAAGAGGAGCCGACCTCATCCTTGGTTGTGTGACCTTAAGGCTGTTACTTCACAACCACTCTGGCTTTGGTTGGATGGTGGAGGTGAGCATTATATCTCTTAGTTGGTCTCAGCTGGATTTTTAAACTTGGACCGTTCCACGGGAGGGCAGGCAGCCACCACAGCTACTGGCTGATATGCACCAGAGCCATGGGAACATGACCCTATAGTTCCAGAACCATGTGGACATGGAGATGTGCAGTGGGGGACAGGGTGCTGAGCAGAAGGTGTGGTGGGAAGGGGCCCTCACCTCTACAAGTCAAAGAGCACTTCTTAGCCCTTCAGCCTTTGTTAGCTTTAAATTATTAGTCATTTTTGGTAAGAAATTAGTGAAGGTGAAGGTGTTAGCCGCTCAGTCGTGTCCAACTCTGTGTAACCTCCATGGACTGTAGCCACCAGGCTCCTCTGTCCATGGGATTCTGCAGTCAGGAATACTGGAGCGGGTTGCCATTCCCTCTCCAGGGGATGTTCCTGACCTGGGGATTGAACCTGCGTCTCCTGCATTGCAGGCAGACTCTTTTCTGTCTGAGCCACCAGGTATCAGAGCCCAAGGAGTCAGTGAGGTCCTGTGTAGACTTGCCAATGAATCTAACATGTGGTACAAACTTAGCAGTTGCTGCTTGAAAGTCATTGCATAGATGGCAAATGAAGCCAGTCAGGATCAGTATTGTTTTTTAAATGTTTTACATGGGACCAAGAAGCCTTGAAGGTATTAGAGACTATTTTCTTAAGAAGTTTTGCTTTTCCATACTATTTTAAGCTTTCATGAATGGGGTAGGTAACTTTTTTTTTTTTTAAATGTGAGAAAGTATAATGAAAAAATTTGAACAGGGAATTATTCATACCCGACTTCATATTTCATTTCTAGCTTGAGTGCTTGAGATTCCTGATGTTTCTGGGTGACCTGGACTCGTGGGGCCTCGGAATAATCAGCTGCTCCTGGTGTCACTGTGTCCATTAGACCCTTACTTCTTATTTCTGTGAACAGTTGCCAGACTGCTCCGTGGGCAGTGGCTAGAGATGTACATCCTAGAAAATTCTTTCGGAGAGTAGGAGCCATTTTGTGTGTTACTGGCTCTGTCAGGAAGGCACAGCAGGCTAGCTCGACAGTTCTTTACCATTTATCCATTCGTTCATTCAGCAGCTTCTACTGATTGCCAGCTGTGTGCCAGGCATATCAAAGAGTCTGTGACAGATTTTTGCCCTGGGTGCAGCGGCGGGGGTGTGGGGGTGGACCCGCCTCGAGTAGTAGGTGCAGGGGGAGAATGTTCTCTGTGTCAGAAGGTGATCCAGTCCCTGAAAAAAGAGAAAAGTGATCAGAGTAGGGTGGGGCATAGGCAGGAGGTGTGCAGTTTCAAAATTGGGTGGTCAGGGCAAACCTCAGTGCAAGGATGAGGGAGCAGAGATTTAATTGAGAAGGATGTTATCAAAGAGCACACCTTGGGAAGCAGAGCTCTGGGCAGATGGAAGCCCCGGGCCGTGTAATGACCTCCCCACCAGGGAAGTGACCAGAGTCCTGGGGGAACAGCGAGGAGCTGTGTGGTTGGAGGACAGGGTGGGTGGGAGGTGGGAGCAGGAGTAGTGGGAGGTGAGGTCTGAGAGGCCAACGGGGACCAAGAGGGCATTCCTGCTGACCCGAAGCCCCTTCTCTTATGGGACCATCCACTCAACCAGGGGCTGACACATCTTTCTTTTTCACAGTGGTTCTCGACTGGTGACCCGTGGCAATGTCTGGAGACATTCTTATTTTCAGAGTGGGGACGGGGTGCTCCTGGCCACCTGTGAGTTGAGGCCTGGAAGGCTGCAGGGTGTCCTGCATATGGAGCAGCCCCACAACTGAGACCGACCACACCACTCCTGCCGGGGCTTAGAAACCCTGCTCTGTTGTTACATGGTTCATCCACTGTTGATTGATTTTGTTTGTTTTTGAAGACTTAATTAAAAAAAATATGTCATAGTGTGAAGGTCACTCAGTCATGTTCAACTCTTTACAACCCCATGCACTGTAGCCCACCAGGCTCCTCTGTCCATGGAATTCTCCAGGTCAGAATACTGGAGCGGGTAGCCATTCCCTTCTCCAGGGCATCCCCAACCCAGGGATCAAACCCAGGTCTCCTGCATTGCAGGCAGATTCTTTACCCTCTGAGCCATCAGGGAAGCCCTAAAATGTCATGGGAAGAAGTTATTAATCCCTGTGTCTGGTCCAAATGCCATCAGAGTTGGCACTGAACCTGCTGGCTAGTTTCATTCCCTTTATAGGAAGGAGTTCCGCATCGGCCTTGCATGTTCTTTTCAGTAAACTCTGCTGCTTTTATGGAGTAGTTAAACAATTTTAATAGATTATTTACAAGTAAATAGTAATCTCATCAATTTGATTTCAAGTAGGATTTTTGAAAAGGGCCAGGATGTTGATCCACACAAAGGAAAATGTTCACCTACATTTGGAATTTGGAATAAAAGACACTATTGTTCGCACATGAATGTGATCCTATTAGTGGGAATATTTGCCCTGGATTACACAAATCCAGTAATTTTCAGGAGTCGGTCATTTATGTACCACTTTTCCTATTTCTGCTGTATCTATGTGCCACCTGTATTTGTCTTTATATCAACTAATTTATTTTGTTTAAACCCATTTTGAGAAACTTGTAAGAGTCCTACTCTTTGTGACCCCATGGACTGTAGCCTGCCAGGCTCCTCTGTGCACAGGATTTTCCAGGCAAGAATACTGGAGTGGGTTGCCATTTCTGCTGGGGATCTTTCCTACCCAGAGATCAAGCCAGTGTCTCCTGCACTGCAGGTAGATTCTTTACCAACTTAGCCATCAGGGAATAAGACAGAAGTAAAACAACATGATAAAATTCTAGATAGACACAGTTGTCTGGTAAAGATCTAAGTGGGAGATATGCTCTGTATTCGAAAGGAAGATGAGCCAGTTCAAGACAGAACAGTGCGAAAGGAAGCTTCCTTTCTTTTCTTTTTTTAAATTGCTTTTTGCCATATCATGAGGCATGTGGGACCCTAGTTTCCTGACCAGGGATTGAACCTGCACCCTGAGCATTAAGGCAGAGTCTTTTTTATTTTTTTTTATCTGATAATCTCTTTATTTCTCTTTCTTTTTTTTAAAAAAAGCTTTTTGTTTTATACTGGAGTATAGCCGATTAACAGTGTTGTGATAGTTTCAAGTGGACAGTAAACGGATTCAGCCATGCATATGCGTATATCCATTCTCCCTCAAACTCCTCTCCCATCCAGGCTGCCATATACCTTTAAGCAGAGTTCCCTGTGCTATACAGTAGGGCCTTGTTGATTATCCATTTAAAAGATAGCATTGTGTACATTATAAATTCTATGATACCAAGTTATAACATTGGGTTTGTATTGCTTTTAAACCGTTATGTATATTTTGAAGAAATTAGGCGAAAGAATAGTTTTTAAAACTTTTACCCATATATTTACCGTTTCCAGCGCTCTAGATTCCTTCTGAAGGTAAAATTTCCAGGTGATCCCATTCCTCTTCAGCCTACAGAACTTCATCGAGTGTTTCTTGCAGTCTGCCTCAGCTGGCAGTGTTTAAGAGGCTGTATTAAATAAATTCTTAGTGTGTATGCTTTTTTCTGTCTGTTTCTCGTCTGATGGCGTCTTTGTTTCATCTTCCTCCCTGAAGGATGTGTCACTGGATGTCAAGTTCTGGATTGATGTTTTCTCTTTTGGTCCCTCTATGGTTTACTTCCACGGTCTTCTCCCTCCACTGTTTCTGGTTGAGGAGTCAGGAGACACCCCAACCATTACTCCTTGTATGTCATTTTTTGTTTTTTCTTGGCTGCTTTCAAGATTCTCTTTGGTTATCAGCATTTTGACTGATGTGTCTAGCTGTAGTTTTCTGAGTACAATTGACCCTTTGAAGAACTTGGATTGGAACTGTGCAGGTGCGCTTATATGCAGGTTTCTCTCAGTACTAAATACTTCAGAGCTCCATGGTCTGTGGGTGGTTGAATCTGTGGATGCAGAGGAACCTCCCATTTGGAGGACAGACTCTTAAGTTCTATTCAGATTAACCCCGACGTGTTGAGGGGCCAACCTTATTTATCTTCTTGATGTTGCCGAGATCCTTGAATATATGTATTTATTTATTTTATTGAATTTGGGGAATTTTTGGACATTATTTAGTCATCTTTATCCTATTAAGTCTGCTCAGTAAATTTTTGAATTTGAGATATTGTTTCAATTTTAGAATTTTATTTGGTGTCTTTTTATAGTTGACATTTCTTTGCTGAGATTTCTTGCTTTTTCAGTCATTATAGGCATATTTTCTTCTCATTTTTGAAAACATTTTATTTATTTGGCTGCTTCAGGTCTTAGTGGGGGCACGAGGGCTCATTCTTTAGTTGCAGCACATGAATTCTTTAGTTGTGGCATGTGAGATCTAGCTTGCTGACCAGGAATTGAATCTGGTTCTGCTGCATTGGGAGCCCAGATCTTGACCAGTGGACCACCAGGGACATCCCTAAAGGCATATTTTCTTTTACATCCATAAGCATTTTATAATAGTAGTTTTAAAATCTTTGTCTGTAATTCCAACAGTTGGATCCTTTCGGTCTGCTTTGACTTTTTTCTCTTTTAGCTAGTTTATGTTTTCTTTGTTTATTGAGTAACTTTGGATTGTACCCTGGGTACAGTGAATAGCCTGTACTGTAAAAAATAAAGTCCCTGGATTCTCCTGTATGCCTCCAAAGAGTGTTGATTTCTTTGTTTTGTTTTATTTTAGTAGGCATTCAGATTGACAGGTCCACCTGTTTCCGTTGTCTCTCCAGTAACGAAGAGTACCCCCAATCTCAGTTCCATTCCCTTAGTCTTAGCTGTGCTGGGGCTTGCTACACAAATGCATAGTTTCGGGGCCAAGCCAGAGTTTGATGAGAGGATTTCCCCTTTATGATGTTTTCCTTTCTGGTTCCCCCCACCCCCAACTCCCACCACACACACACTTTTTGGTGCCTGTGGTTGCCCTAAACTGTAGAGGTAGAAGCATAAACAATATCAGTAATATAGTGTGTGCAGTGATTTAGTAATAATAGCAGCTGACGTTTTCAAAGTGCTTATGTGTGTCACATGCTATATAACCGTATCTATCTACCTGCTACCGTATCTATCTAATCTATACTACAACAGTCATGGGTGGTAGGCATCCATTTTATTAGAGCAAGAAACTGTGCACCAGAGAGGTGAGCTGTTTATTTGGAGTACGGACCTTCGAAGAGGCAGAGCTGGGTTTCAGATCAGGTGTTTTGACTCATTCTCCTGTGGAGCATACGTTATGTCTCTCATGTCTATTAAGTAAGAGGCTCAGGATTTAGTCTTTAATTTTTTTCCTGTTTTCTTCAGATGGCTTTCTTGGCCATTGGTGTTCTACATGGCTTCTAAATAAGGATTTGTTATTAATCATTCAGTTCAGGATCTGTAGTTCTTCAAATTGAACATTCACTTTTTCCCTCCCATTCTGGAAGGTTGTTAGCCATTATCTCTTTGACTATTGCTGCTTCCTATTTTCATTAATCCCTCCTGGAATTCCTCTTGGGCTTATCTTAGACCTGAGCATTTCCATTCATGTGCCTTAATTGCTGTCCCAGATTTCCAAGTCTTTAGTTCTCTGTGCAGAGTTCTGGGTGATTTGTCAGCTCAATCTTCCAGCTCACTAACTCTCTCTTGAGCTGTGTCTAAACTACTATTTAAACCAGCTACTGAATTTGTAATTAAATTGTCTCTGTTTTTCATCTCCACTTGGTTCTTTTTCAAATGCACTTGTTCCTCCCACCCCTCACTCTCCTCTTTTTTCATTATGATATTTGCTTTAAAATCCTGTTCATTCTATGCATAACTATTTTAATAGTCTATTTCAGATTTTTTTTCTCATATTTCTTATCTTGGGGCGCAAGTTCTCATTCGTTGTGTCTGCTCTCTCTTCCTCTGGGTGGTTTGTAACCATGTATAGTTTGAAGTTGTTTTTTTTTTATTGCATATTTATCTTCAGCAGGAATCGTGTGATGAAGGCACATGCTTACTGGATTGTGAAAATCTGTTTAGGACAGCTTGTGTGCTTCTGCAGACATGCCTGGATTTGGAATAATTCTAGACAGTGAGCCTCCCAGTTGCCCAGTGAGAGAGGCTCCTGTGCTCTGCAGGCCGGGTCAGTCGGGTCTCTGCTCCCATGGGTTATGCAAGGCTGTGGTTTTGATTTCTCACGAACAATTGTCCTTGACCTGCTCCCACCTTAACTGTCGCTCCCTTTCCACAGCTGTCTTCTAAGGGGGCTTGGCTTCAAATTTACCACCCCCTCTTTTGTCCCCAGAAGTCTACTGCCTTCGACCTTCCTGTGTGTAGGTCTTAAATGTTGACCGTAGGTGTCCGCTTCTGCTGAACGGTTGTTTCCTAGCAACGCACAAATAGTTATCCTCCAGGGGGCTGTTTGCTGGTCTCTGCGGCTCCTTCCCCTCCCCAGCCTCCTTGCACTTCCTGCTCAGTGGCTGGCAACCCTCTAGGCGGTCAGCCACTGCCACCCTGGGCACAAACAAGGAGAGAGAGCTCTTCTCTGAGGTATCCTGGAACAGGGCTGCTTGTGGTCCAGCACCTGAAAACTTTCCTTTCATTGATTTTCTCCCCCCCAGCTTTCTGCTTGTGTTAACCTGGCAGGTCTTTTTACCTTCTTGCCTGGAGAATCCCAGGGACGGGGGAACCTGGTGGGCTGCCATCTATGGGGTCACACAGAGTCGGACACGACTGAAGCGACTTAGCAGCAGAGGCAGCAGCTGGAAGCAAAGTCTTTTCTTTCCTTGCTTCGGTCGCCTCAGAAGCCATGACCCTTCCCTTTGGCTTTGTTATCCTCTCAGCCTTCATCTCCGTAGGTTTTTCTGCTCATCTCTTGAAAGAACACTGGGCAGGAATGCAGAACATTTAGGTTCTAAGAATCCCAGTTTTTGCTGCTGGCAATGGGGGCCCTGAATCTTAATGAAGGAGTTTATCAAGGCATGTTCTAAGGTCCCTTCTTGCTTCCTTATGATTCCATATTATAACATTCTTTTGTTTTAGTTTTTGTTTTAATTCAAGTTTCTTTTGGTGTTTCCTGATTTCACGACTTTTATTGAACACCTGTTAGTTGTCAGGTCCCATACTGGATGCTGGGGTGACAGCCCCTCCATGGAGCAGACAGAGCTACTGGAGGATGAACCCAAGCAGTCACAGAATCATCATCAGGTCCCAAAACTGTCTGCTTTAAACTCAGTGTCTTGAATCCCACTCCAGGCCGAGTCTGCAATGCTCTGTAAATGCCTGCAGGACACAGCCTGGCATGTTCCTCCTGGTCCCCGAAATGCACTGAAAAAAGCTCATGCGAAGCGCCTGTGGTTGGGGGGCTGGTCCTCCCTATCAGGGATCCTGCAGAGAAATGATGTAGTTTATGGTGTCACACATTATTTCTGCAAACCTGTAATTCTTTAATAGAGTGCTCAGGGTCACTGTTACACAGTGTGAATTTTTAATAGGCTCTAATTACTAGCCTAAAAGAATTAGTTCAGAAAAATATGTGATTAATGTTTCAAAGAGGGACTTCCCTGGTGATCCAGTGGTTAGTACTTTGCCTGCCAATGCAGGTTGTGTGAGTTTGATCCCCCATACCTCCCTGTCAAAAAAACCAAAGCATAAAACAGAAACAGTACTATGACAAATTAAAGACTTTAGAAATGGTCCACATATAAAAATCTTTAAGAAAAAAAAATGTTTCAAAGAAAGTACCTAGGCACAAACTTGTCATCTCTTGTTTTCAAGTCTGATCAGTTATTGCCTGAATTAACCATAATTTCTCTGTCTGCCAGGTAGGAATCCCCTGCTTTTCTGCCCCAGTCATGCTTCTTGCTCAGCTGCTACAGTGCTGGGGAAGGAAAGGAAGCCTTTTCACCCCTGAAATGTGGGTTCGTAGAGGTTGGTGTCCAGGCTCAAGGCCGGACCCTGAGGGGCCAGATCTTGCTGTCTTCACATATGTGAACTTACTTGTTCCAGCATCTGCACAGGGCCAGGAAAGGGGGTAACACCTGCCCTGCATATTAGAACATGAGAATGTAGACAGGCTGTCACTCTGGTTACACTGCCGATGCATAGTAGTTGGCGGATTCATTCCGTTCCAGGGACGTTTGGCCCAAGAGCCCCTGAGCTCAGCTGCCCTGCTACATTGAAGGGAGAGGGTACCTGCCCTCAGCAGGGTGGCCAGGGGGGAGTAGGCTTGAAGAGGAAGGGTCAGCATGACAGTGGGCTTCTCCTGGAGGAGGGCATGACAACCCACTCCAGTATTCGCCTGGAGAATCACCATGGATAGAGGAACCTGGCAGGCTACAGTCTATTGGGTTGCAAAGAGTCAGACACAACTGAGTGACTGAGCATGCACGCATATGCTCCTTTTGGACCAGGTTGAGCTGGAGGCCCCATTGACATCCATGTGGGGTTTCTGGTTGGGGGCTGCCAGGCCAGGGCTTGCTTGATGGGGATCGATGTCATGGAGTGGGGAAGTTGCGTGGTGGGACATTCAGACCGAGATATGGTGCTGTGGACTTGCCATCAGCTTCTTGCTTAGGTATCAGACTTCTTTCTCTTTTGACTGTTTTAAACCATCATGTTTGCATAGAGCTCCATGGCTGGCTTTCATAGGGTGAGTGCTTTGCGAACGAACATCCTCCGTGTCCCAGATGGCGGGGAGGGTACCCCCCGACATGGAGGGTCCCCCCCACGGTGGTGAGAGGTGACTTGACATCAGACCCGCAGCCCAGAGGGGAGACGTCCAACCGTGCTCCTCAGCTCTGGTCTCATCACCTTCTTCTGGGTTGGACACCTGCCTGTGTCATCTCCCACGAATTGTCAGCAGCTTCAGCTGGAAAGACCAGTGAGAGCAGAAGCCATGTGAGTGGCCACGTCTTCCCAGGTGTGACCCGTCCAGTCGTGCGAACTTACAGTGCAGTCCCCTTCTTCCCTGCCTGCAATGGCATGAGGGTGACAGCCTTCTTGGGCATTCCAGGCCAGGGCAACTTGCCTCCCTTCGCTTGTCTGCAAAAGTATGCTTTTTCAGCAGTCACGTCTTCAACCGGTAAGCTGCGCCCAGCCTCCGCGCTGTTAGGTGGCCACTGGCGGCCACGTGTGTGTGACAGCCTTGCGGGAGCACGTGGAGGAGGAGGGCTACAGGCAGTTCCCTGGATGCTGGGACTCTTGTTATCAGGCTTTCCCATTAGTCTTGTCACCTGGGAAGCCAGGAAAGGAGATGGTGATGAAATGTAATGGTGTTTAAACAATCAGGAAGGGGGAAGCATCCGTGGGCGTGCCTCTCACCTGCCTCGTGTCCTGACGGCACCAGGCTTCTGGGACCCTCGTGCTACTTGCCCTGCACGTTCCGCTGTCACTCCTCACAGTGCTGGCAGGACCCTCCCCCAGGCTCAGCCCATGCCTCTTCCCTTCAGCAGGTGACCCTGACTGCTGTATCAGAAAGCTGAGATGTGGCTTGTCAGTTCACCGTCCGCCCAAACCTGCGTCTGCCAGCACAGCCCCCGCCTCAGAGAGGAGTTCCTGGCATCCTGCTCAGGTTCCTGGCATCAGCTCTGTCCCCGGCTCCTGTTTCCTCCTTCTCACCCTTCTACCAGCCCTTTCCATCTGCTTCTCTCACTCGGAACAGTCCTCTGGGTCCACCTGGGCCTCCCGCGCCTTCCCTGAAGGACAGGTTCTTCAAAGACCGGTTCCTACTCTGTTCACTGAGTGTCTTTTCTTACTTCCGCTACGCTTTAAAAAATTATATTCTCTGCTTTTACATCTATTAAATGATAGAAGGCTCACAGCAATTGCCGCAATTATTATCCCAATTTTACAGATGGGAAAATGAGGGTACTCTGAGCCGTGTCTTTGATGAGCCGCTCTTCACTGAAATGTGGTCCACGATCGAACATCTTTTTCTTTTAGCGTTGCTGCTCTTCGTATTTTCTCACCTTGTCTTCCTGAAATTTTATCGTTTCCCTTTCACCACCGGATCCACCATCCACCTTTAGTTGCTCTTCTTGTTCGTGTCTGATGCGAGGAGGGAGCCAGGTTTCATTTCCCTCTACAGTCTCCGGTTAACCCAGTGCCATTTACTGAAAGTGCTTTGCCCACTGAGCCCTGCTGGTTGCCCTCTTTGCCTTCCGTCAGGTGTCCCTTTCTGGACTCCCTCGTCGGTTGCATTGGGCCGTTTATCTGTGTTCGCACCAGGAGCATGCTGTGTTCATCACTGCAGCTTTGTCATCCCAATCTTAAGTCCTTCCATTTTGTTCTTCAAGATTGCCCTGACTGCTTTTGGCCCTTTGCATTTCCATATGTATTTTAGCACCAGTTTGTCAATTTTTAGAAAATAAAACAAAAAAATCTCCTGCAATTTTCATCTCGTTGCGTTGCATCTGTAAATCAATATGTTGAGAATTAATAACTTTACTGTAGCTTTTTAATCCTTCCCTTTTATAAGATTTTCTTCAATTTCTCTCCCTGTGTGTATTTACATGAATATACACATATGTGTAGCACATATGCATAAATAACTGTAAAACTATAATACATAGTTTTCTGTTGTAGAGATCTGTCACATCTTGTTCAATGTAGTTCTAGGTGTTTGATCTTTTTTGCCAATGTAAATTGTATCATTTCTTAGAAGTTATAATTGTTGCTGACCTATGAAAATAGAGTTGATTTTATATTTTGATTTTGTCTCCACTGGTTATGCTAAGTTCACTTATTAACTTTAAGAACTTCCCTGTGGATTCTCTGGGTTTTTTACATATTACAATGATGTCTGTGAAAATGATGGTTTTATTTCTTCCTTTCCTATCTTGTTTTATTTCTTTATTAGCTGCCTCTCATCAGCTTAAGAAAATTTGTTATTTCTGATTTGTGTCTCTTTATATCTCTGTTTTGCCAGATTATTTTTAAAGTTTTAAAGATAATCTCACACTTTTAGGAGAGTTTCACTAACGGTAGAAAGAATTCTTGTGTAACTTTTACCCAGATGTGTCAGCTGTTAACACTTGGCCACATTTGATTCATATCTCTATCTTTCCTTTCTGTTTCTCAGCTATTAAAGAATAAGTTGCACACTTTGTGTTGCTTCTCCTTTAAATCCTTCACTGTGCATTTTTCTAAGAACAAGGACATTCATCACTCACTTACATAATCACAGTACAGTTATCAAAATCAGAAAATTTAAGTTTGATATAGTACTTTTCATCCAGTGAATGGACAAAGGAGTTTTTCATGTATTCTAGATTTCAGCCCTCTCTCAGTCGTGTGTGGTAGACATCTTCTGTCATTCTGTGACTTGTGTTTTAGCTTTCGTTATAGTGTTCTTTTGTTGACCAGAAGTTATTCATTTTAATGTAGTTAAGTTTATTGTTTTCTTTTATCCTTAATGCACTTTAAAGTGTCCTTAAAATGTCTTCCTCTACCTGAAGATCATAAGCATGTTCTTTCATATTGCTTCAAAGTCTCTAGTTTTTTGGCTTTTTTTTTCTTTCACATTTAGGTCTGAAAATGTGAAAGTGCCTCATTTTCCTAATTGTCACAATTTGTTGTTGTTCAGTCACTGAGTCGTGTCTGATTCTTTGTGACTCTATGGACTGTAGCTCTCCAGGCTTTCCTGTTCTTCACTGTCTCTCAGAGTTTGCTCAAACTTATGTCCATCGAGTCGGTGATGCCATCCAACCATCTCAGCCTCTGTCGTACCCTACCCTTCTCCTCTTAAATCTTTCCCAGCATCAGGGTCTTTTCCAATGAGTTGGCTCTTTGCATCATGTGGCCAAAGTATTGGAACTTCAGCTTCAGCATCAGTCCTTCCAGTGAATATTCAGGGTTGATTTCCTTTAGGATTGACTGGTTTGATCTCCTTGCTGTCCAGGGGACTCTGAAGAGTCTTCTCCAGCACCACAATTCAAAAGCATCAATTGTTCTGTGATTTCTTTTCAGTCCACCTCTCACATCCATACATGACTACTGGAAAAACCATAGCTTTGACTATACACTTTTGTCAGCAAAGTGATATTTCTGCTTTTTAATACATTGTTTAGGCTTGTTATAGCTTTCATTCCAGTGAATAGTGTCTTTTAATTTTATGGCTGCAGTCACCGTCTGTGGTGATTCTGGAGCCCAAGAAAATAAAGTCTGTCACTGTTTATATTTTCCCTCTTCTGTTTGTCATGAAGTGATGGTACCAGATGCCATGATCTTAGTTTTTGAAAGTTGAGTTTTAATCCAGCTTTTTCACTCTCCTCTTTCACCCTCCTGAAGAAGCTCTTTAGTTCGTCTTCACTTGTCACAATACAGCTTTATACATCCTATCCCCAGTGCCACCTGTTATGATTCAGTGTCTGTTCATGACCGTTTGGACTGTCCCCTTTCCCAGTGGTCCATTTGTCTCCCGTGCAACCAGAACCACACCGTCTTGATTACTATAGATTTGTAGTAAGTCTTTATGTTTCATAGAGAAAGAATTCTCGCCTTGTCTTTCTTCTTTGACATGACTTGTAAATCTTGGTCTTTTGCATTTCCATATAAATCCCCAAATCAGCTCATCATATTCTAATAGAGCAAAACAAAAATAACACCTATTAGGCTTTTGATTGGATTCACGTTGAATCTTTACGTTGATTTGGGGAGAATTGCCCTCAATACAGTACAATATTTAGACTTCGAATCCATAAACATGGTATGTCTTTCCATTTAACTTAGGTTTCCTTTAATGTCCCAGTAAAATTTTGATCATTTTTTTTGTAGAACTTTTATGTTCTTTTGCTAGTGTGGTGGTGGTTTAGTCACTAAGCAGTGTCTGACTCTTGGGATCCCAAGTATGGTAGCCCACCAGGCTCCTCTGTCCATGGACTTTTTCAGTGTATTTTGAAGCAAATCTAAGATATTATATAATTTTATCCAATTAAAGACATAAATCTAACTGCAATATCATTATCACACTTTACAAAATTAACAACAATGCATCCCAATTTCCCCTGACTGTCTCAAAACACCTTTTTATGGTTGGTTGATTTGAATCCTGATCAAAATAAAGTCCACACATTTCATTACATAGATGTTGTCTCTCAAGTCTTTTTTTTATATATAGTTTTTTTTTTCCTTTTGATATTAAATCTTTCACTGTCTCATTGATTCTCCCTCTCATCTTCCCCCTACATCACTTATTTGTTGAAGGGATCATTAGTCTTGCAGAATTTTTCACATTCTGGATTTGTGATTATTATTCTTATAGTATAATTTAATGTGTTCCTTTGTTCTCTATATTTTCTGTAAACTGAAAATTAAACCTGGAGACTTGATTAGATTCTGCTTCAATTTTTTTTTTCAAAACAATACTTCATATGTTTTTTTGTGTACTTCTTATTACAAAACATCGGGAGACGAGGTCTGATTGTCCCACTCTCAGAACTATTGATATTGAGCAGTGGGCGCAGGTGTTTGATTCTTTCATTACAAAATTCCCCACCAACCTTTCTTCTAATGATTTTAGTGGTCACAAATAATCATTGCTTAGATCTGTTATTTCATTGTCTGTTGGAAAATGGTAATTTTCTTTCTATTGTCTATGAAATCTGTAGTATGGCCCCATTTTCCATCCTGTTGTTGGCTCTTGTTGCCTTTTCTCTTTGTTTTCCCCAGATAATTCTTTCCAGAGGATTTTCCATTTTATTAGTTGTTTTGAAGAATCAACTTTTGCCTTTGAATTTCTCTGTTGTATGTTCATTTTCTAGTTTTCTAATTTTTGCTGTAATCTGTATTATTTTCTTCCTTGGAGTTTTTAATTTTTTTTGGATAGGGATTTTAATTGTCATTCTTTTTCTTACTTTGTCTGAGGGATGCTTAACATTTTGCATTAAGTACTGTATTAAGTATTATGAATACTTAAGTATTGTATTAATTGTGTCCTCAAGTTCTTATAAGTAATGTTTTCATTCCCTTTCAGTATAAAGTATTTTTAACATCCATAATGATTTCTCCTTTGACCACTGAGTTATTTAGAAGTATGTTGATTAATTTTGAAATATTTGAGAATTTTTCAGGCATCTTTCTGTTACTCGATTCTGAGTGTAAGTCTTTTGTGGTCAGAGAACAAACTGTGTGCTTTCTCTTCTTTAAAACTGTTGAGACTTGTTTTGTGGCTCAGAGTATACTCTTACTTGTTGAATGCTTCACATACACTTGAAAAGAATGTGCAGTATTTTAGGGTAGAGTTATCCTATCAACATCAACCGGGAAAGTTTGTTGAAAACATAATTCAGGTCTTATATATCCTTATCTATTTTTGTTTTCTCGTCCTGTCAGTTACTGAGAGGGATTTTGGGATCTGTGACTTCCTGACGTTTCCTAAATGAGCGTATGTGTATGTGAGTGTTTTTGTGTACATGTGTTGTACATCTGGGGGATCCCACGGACAGAGGAGCCTGGTGAGCTACAGTCCATGGGGTCACAAAAGAGTTGGACAAGACTGAGTGACTAACATATACATACATACACACACACATTGCACATTGATGTACAAACCTTTTTTTTGTTAAGAAATTGGTTCATATTATATGTAAAATTCTTTTTCTTGTTTTTTCTTTTTATATATCATGGTCATCTTTCTAACTCAGTGCATTTCTATAGGTACCTTTAATAATGATTGTATAGTATGCCAGTGTATAGCTACTTCCTAATTTATTTTAGCTTCCCTCTTCTGATAGGCACTTTGATTGCAATTCTTTGCTTACATAATACTGACTGATGGCTGACTTGCTAGAGGGCTCAGCATGAGCCAAGTGCCAGACTGAGCTTCATGGACACAAATCTCAAGGTTTCGTTTAAACTCCCTCACACTTTTCTGAGGCACACAATTGTCCTGTGTTCTTTCAGGTCATCAGCACACCTAGCATTGAGAAGTCTCGAGGCTTATGCTCATCCAATGTGTTCTCTCTAGGTCATTCCAACATCAAGCAGCCAGGTTCCCCAAAGTGCTGGTGCCAGAGCAACAATCTGTTTGTGTCTTTACTCCCTCACATTCTGTATTCATTGCAGGGTCTGTGTCCCTGCTCCAGGGCCCTCTCTTACCACTTTCCTGGCTCCCCTTAAGAGGGCAGGGCCCCTGGGACCACTTGAGGCTGGATGCACTGCTGTGTATCCATTTTGTGACCCTACAAGCAGATTGGTGATCTTGGCTGCTTAATTTCCCAGGGGAGGCTGCCATCAATGTGGTCCAGTGGAATGTAATCAGGGGCTTGACAGTGTCTGTGTCGGCTTCCCAAAAAGTCCCAGCTGCCAGATCTTGGCCTTGCATCCCGGGGGCGGGGGGTTGTGAGGGTGTTGTACACCTCTCCCTGGACAGGCCTAGTTGGGTGAAATTACCTCCTGGACTGCCTCTTTGCATTCCACAGTTCCATTATCTTTTTCTGAATATCCTGGTGGGTTTTCGACTTCTGCTGTTCTCTAGTGCATGGCTGGAAATGAAGCAGAGACAAGTATTATTTCTAGGCTGTCAGGGACCCAGAGGAGCAGGCAGAGACTCCTTTCCATTTGCTCAAAGACACCTCTCAGGGAGTCCAGGCCCTCCTCTCAGGCATCCCATGGCCTCCAGGCCACCGTTAGCCACCGCTGATTGCATTGCCTTCTCTCATCAGTGTCTTTGTTTAAAATGCCTTTATCAAGGCATATTTTTCATGCAATGGAACCCACTCATTTAAAGCATCCCCTGCTGTGAGTTTGGGGTAAATATGTGTACTCAGGTTGTGTGCACCCATGGTCAAGGGTGAATATTTCCATCCTCGCTGTGTCCTTGTTTGTTCCTGCTATCCATCTCCCCTGTCTCACCACCGCTGACCCAAGCAACCACTGATCTGTTTTTTGATGCTAAGGTTTTGCCTTTTTAAGAATTTCCTTTAAATGGAATCATGTGGTATGTAGTCTTCTCTGTCTGGCTTCTTTCACTTAGCAGAATGCATTTGAGATTCTTTCTTATTGTCCCCAGTAGTTCTCTCCTTTTTGTTGCTGAGTTGTGTTCCATCAAATGGATATTCTGTGTTTTGACAGACATGGAGATTTTTCCATTCTGTGATTGTTGTGAATGCTGCTAATGTGAACATTGGCATACAAGACTTTGTGTGGACATATGTTTTCATTTCATTTGGGTAAATACCTAAGAGGGAATCTCTGTGTTGAATGATAAGTGTGTATTTAACTTTTTGAGAAACTGCCAGATTGTTTTCTGAATAACCTGTGCTATTTTGCATTCCCACAAAGTCTGAGTTCCTGTGGTCCCTATCTTTGCCCAGCACTAGGTATTATTATTATAATTCTAGTAGTGTTACCTCATTGTGGCTTTTTTTTTGGTCTTTGTGTTTTGTCTTTAAACCTTCTTGTGAAGTAAGTTTAGATTCATAGGATTGTTGTCAACGTCATAGAGAGCCACCATCCTTTAACAAAGTGGTTCTCAAACCAGGGTGGGATTTTGCGCCCGATAGGCATTTGGCAATATCTAGATGCTTGACTATGCCAAAGCCTTTGACTGTGTGGATAACGATAAAGTGGAGAATTCTGAAAGAGATGGGAATACCAGACCACCTGACCTGCCTCTTAAGAAACCTGTATGCAGGTCAGGAAACAACAGTTAGAACTGGACATGAAACAACGACTGGTTCCAAATAGGAAAAGGAGTACGTCAAGGCTGTATATTGTCACCCTAGTTGTTTAACTTATATACAGAGTACATCATGAGAAATGCTGGGCTGGAAGAAGCACAAGCTGGAATCAAGATTGCTGGGAGAAATATCAATAACCTCAGATATGCAGATGACACCACCCTTATGGCAGAAAGTAAAGAGGAACTAAAAGCCTCTTGATACAAGTGAAAGAGGAGAGTGAAAAAGTTGGCTTAAAGCTCAACATTCAGAAAACAAAGATCATGGCATCTGGTCCCATCACTTCATGGGAAATAGATGGGGAAACAGTGTCAGACTTTATTTTTGGGGGGCTCCAAAATCACTGCAGATGTTGATTGCAGCCAAGAAATTAAAAGATGCTTACTCCTTGGAAGGAAAGTTATGACTAACCTAGACAGCACATTAAAAAGCAGAGACATTACTTTGCCAACAAAGGTCCGTCTAGTCAAGGCTATGGTTTTTCCAGTAGTCATGTATGGATGTGAGGGTTGGACTGTGAAGGAAGCTGAGCTCCGAAGAACTGGTGCTTTTGAACTGTGGTGTTGGAGAAGACTCTTGAGAGTCCCTTGGACTGCAAGGAGAGCCAACCAGTCCATCCTAAAGGAGATCAGTCCTGGGTGTTCATTGGAAGGAAACTCTAATACTTTGGCTACCTCATGTGAAGAGTTGACTCATTTGAAAAGACCATGATGCTGGGAAGGATTGGGGGCAGGAGGAGAAGGGGACGACAGAGGATGAGATGGTTGGATGGCATCACCAAGTCAATGGACATGAGTTTGAGCAAACTCTGGGAGAAAGTGAAGGACAGGGAGGCCTCGCGTGCTGCAGTTCATGGGGTTGCAGAGTCAGATGTGCAGATGACACCATCCTTATGGCAGAAAGTGAAGAAGAACTAAAAAGCCTCTTGATGACTGAGAGAGTGAACAACAGCAACAATAGCCATTTTTGATTGTCACATCCTGGGGAGGGGTAGCCAGGGGACAGTAGTGACACTCAGGGGGAGGCCATTTGAGATTGAGGTGGCCGTGGGATGTCCCTTGGAACCTTTTCCTTCTGCATTTACTGGTCACTTAATTTCCTCCCACTGTCATGGGACCTCTTCTCCAAGTCTATTGAGGCCTGAAGAATATGTCGGAGAAGGAGAAAAAGGTTTTCTTTTGTGCACATGGACAGTTTCGACCTCCAGAGACTGCCAGCCTGGAGGATATAGGTCCCCTTGCTAGAAGATGTGGAACCATGTTGAATAACCACCTTCAGACATCCCTTGATGGGCTTTTCTCCCTCTGGATGGAGGTGCCCCCTGATTGTATTACCTGCTTGGAGCACATGCCAGAGTGAGCACATGTAACTATGTGGACCCTTTCTCATCTCCACTGTCAGGTTATGGCCCGAGGGCTCCTTGATATCTTCCTGGACTTCAGTAACAATGAAGAAGACTTCCTAACAGTAATGGGGATCACAGTCAGATTTTCAGAAGATGAAGGTTTGTACAGGGACTGGAGGCTTCTACTTTTACCTTGTGCTTTTCCAAGAAAATGTGTATGAGCTTTGATAGCTGATTTAAAGTAAAACCTGTTTATTAATTGGGAAACTATACACGGTGTCTAACCATGAGTAGATTTTTGTCATGAAGAATGGCCTCTTAGTTGGCATCAGATTATCCTTATTTTTAGAAAATTAGAATGACTGAGGACATGGAACAACAGACTGGTTCCAAGTCAGGAAAGGAGTATGTCAAGGCTGTATATTATCACTCTGCTTATTTAACTTATATGCAGAGTACATCACACAAAATGCCAGGCTGGATGAAGCACAAGCTGGAATCAAGATTGCCGGGAGAAATATAAAAAGCCTCAGATATGCAGATGACACTACCCTTATGGCAGAAAGCGAAGAACTAAAGAGCCTCTTGGAGAGAGTGAAAAAGTTTGCTTAAAACCCAACATTCAGAAAGCGAAGGTCATGGCATCCAGTCCCATCACTTCATGGAAAATAGATGGGGAAACAGTGGAAACAGTGAGAGACTTTATTTTTTTTGCGCTCCAAAACCACTGCAGATAGTGAATGCAGCCATGAAATTAAAAGACACTTGCTCCTTGGACAAAAAGCTATGACCAACCTAGATAGCATTTTAGAAAGCAGAGACATTACTTTGCCAACAAAGGTCCATCTAGTCAAAGCTATGGTTTTTCCGGTAGTCATGTATGGATGTGAGAGTTGGACTGTGAAGAAAGCTGAGCGCCGAAGAACTGGTGCTTTTGAACTGTGGTGTTGGAGAAGACTCTTGAGAGTCGCTTGGACTGCAAGGAGATCCAACCAGTCCATCCTAAAGGAACTCAGTCATGAATATTCATTGGAAGGACTGATGCTGAAGCTGAAACTCCAATACTTTGGCCAGTTGATGGGAAGAACTGACTCACTGGGAAAGACCCTGATGCTGGGAAAGATTGAAGGTGGGAAGAGAAGGGAATGACAGAGGATGAGATGGCTGAATGGCATCACCAACTCAATCGACATGAGTTTGAGTAAGCTCTGGGAGTTGGTGATGGACAGGGAAGCCTGGAGTGCTACAGTCCATGTGGTCGCAAAGAGCTGACACGACTGAGTGGCTGAATTGAACTGAACTGAAGGACTCTGAATGCTGTTTGTCCTGGCAGTTAGGGCTTTTTGTATTTTGTGAGTTTTGCCAGACTACTGGTTGCTAAGAAATACCAAGTCAAAAGAAGTCCTTTAGATTAGAACAATCCCAGTTGTTAGTTTCCCTCACGATCTTTGTAGGCTAATCTTGATTTTTCTTTTGCTATCTTGGAAGAAAAGCACACTGCCTTATGGAAGATACTAAGACATTGTCAGTCTCCTCCCCCCACCCCGTCAAACACACAGAGTTGAGATTAGTAAAATGAGTGACTAGTAGAGTTGCCAGTACTGATGGCTGCTCTGTACCCCCTCACTTGTCCTTTGCATTTATAATGACCGGTAAACAGCTTCAGAAAGTTTCCAAAATCTTAGGCTTGCTCTAGATTTTGATCATTGTACTAGAAAATAGAAAAATAAGCCTTCCATATAGCTCTCATATTAGTGTAAAATATTCATATATTTTAATGTGAGACAATGCTTTTAAAAAGGCCCAAGAGGATGTTTTGAGTCCTTAAATGGATTCTCTTTGTAAATGAGTCACCATTTACAGTGCTGAAGCAATTATACATTTGTGTTAAATTTAATGTGGTATATTGGAGCTAGAGCTGCTCTTTTGTTTAATGCTGTCCCTCCGAAGTAATTGGGATGCGTGGATTGTGGGGGAGCACGTTTATGAAAGAATTGTTTATAATGTATACATTCTGGCTAGAATTTAAATAAGCACAACCCATAGGTCTGGCATATATGCCATTAGTTGTAATGGGTTTTGGACGCTGGCCCGGCACACAGACCTCCTGTTCCCACCTCGATTTATATACGGCTTGTTATAATAGAGTTGTCATTTTTTCTTCTTTTTATGTTTTTATATCACCCTATAGCTTATTAGCTTTTTAAGATTGTCTGTAGCATAAGGACTCTAAATGGGAAATGATTTTTAAACTGCATTTGTCTAATTTCCTTGATGAATTATTTTAGTAAGAAAAGCTTAGGAACTATCAGTATATACTGTATAAGATGCTTGGCTTATTCTTATATAATTCTTTTGCTCATATATATATATATATTTTTTTTATTGCCTCAGAGCCCACCGTGTGGACTGAGCTGATGGAGCAGATTCCTCCTCTTTCCATTTTTCGACAAGAAAACAGATCAGACTTTCCAGTGGTGCCCTCTGAATGCCTCATACCCATCATGGTGAGGTATCTCACAGATCCAGACAATCAGGTGTGAAAAATTACAACCGGAAGGTCTCTGCAGCAAATTCTCTTTTGTCTTACTTTAGTTGATATTCATAATTCAGAAAACAGCTACTTAGTATTTAGTGACTTCACAGCAAAAGGTCTGTTTTTGCCCAGTTTCTTTAATCACATAGGAAAGTACAAGGCATGCATTCTTATTATCATGAGCTATTTCTCTTTTTTTTTTAAAAAAACTTTTTATTATGGAAATTTTCAAACACATCCAGTAGTCCAAGAGGTATTAAAATGAATGTCCACGTACTCTCCACCCAGCTCCAACTGTCATTAACATTTGACGAATCTTTCTTCATTTTTCTTACCCAGATAAAAGCAGTCCCCAGACATTTCAACTGTATATGCATTAGTATCGCTCCCTAAGAAACACAGACACTTAAAAAACTCCCATAATGACAGCACCATTATCATAAGTATAAAAATTTTCAGTGGTTCCTGAATAATATCATCTAATATCTAGCCCTGTTCAGATTTTCCCAGTTTTCTCATACGTCTGCTTTTTGCAGACATTCTGTTCAAATCGGAATACTCCAAAGCTTCATATACTATGTTCGGTTGTTGTGTCTTTCAAATCTCCTTTAATCTGTAGTAGTTCTTCCTCCCCTGCGATTTATTTGTTTAGAATACTAGGTTACCAGTCCTAAAGGATTTCCTGCATTTGGGATCTGGCTAATTGCATTTCCAGTGCCATTTGAGATGTCCCTATATTGCCAGTGTTCCCTCCAAATGGGTGAAGTCTCAAGAGGCTCAGTCAGACTCAGATTTTTGTACAGTGTAGTGAGGACACTTTTTAGATGTTGCTGTGTTTTCTTGCTGCATCAAATCAGGAAGCACAAAAGCCATGTGGTCACTGGATTAGGTTCTGTCAGCCTTAGCTGTTTATGATAAAGGTCCTCATTGGCCTCAAAGCAGCCACTAGTGAGCCTTGCCCAGATCTAGGATTTTGTTAGAGGTTGCAAAATTGCAACACTCTAATTCCATCATTCCTTCTTTTATTTTTTATTTTTATTGAAGTCCAGTTGATTTACAATGTTGTGTTAGTTTCAGGTGTACAGCCAAGTGATTCAGTTATATGTGCATGCATATATATATATATATATATATACACATGTACTATACATACTCTTTTTCAGACTGTTTTCTGCTATAGGTTATTGCAGAATGTTGCATGCAGTTCCCTATGCTATACAGTAGGTCCCTGTTGGTTTTCTATTTTATATATAGTACTGTGTATCTGTTACTATAATTCCTTATTAATTTAATAGCTGGAATAAATAAAGAACTTCCCCTGTAGCTATTTGGCAACCCTGAAAAACTGTCTAGGAGAGACAAGTTAAATGCTTCACTCTCCCCCTTTATCTGCCAGTTTTTAGAATTAGTTGGTATTCTAATAATCTTCAAGGTTACCAATTCGGTTTTGAAAATTTATTTTGAGCATTATTATGAACTCGTGTATCTAATCCACTGTAATTGTTGTTCTTTTTGATAATCAAATTGTCCTAGTTTGACCAGTGGTGGAACCCCTCAAGGTGGCTCCTCAATCTTCTTAATGTGACCCAGTAAACTGCTACTAGCTCACTTCTACCTGGAATCAGCCATTTCTCCAAGAAACCTTGGTTCCTTTATGAGGGACATGATAATACGAAGCCAGAACGTGGATACCAGAAGTGCTCACTGTTACAAGACTGGTTATGGCTTTTAGTGACAGAGCGATTTATTTTCTTAAAAAAAAAAAATTCCTCATGAGTTTATATTGATATTTCCTACTCAAATTTAGGGTTATAGGGCTTTTGTACATGTGTGCTAAGTCGCTTCAGTCATGTCCAACTCTTTGTGACCCTATGGACTGTAGCCTTCCAGGCTCCTCTGTCCATGCGATTCTCCAGGCAAGAATACCAGAGTGGCGTGCTATGCCCTCTTCCAGGGGATCTTCTCGACCCAGAGATTGAACCTGGGTTTCCTCCATCTCCTGTATTGCAGTCAGATTCTTTACCGCTGAGCCACCGAGGAAGCCCTATAAGGGCTTTTACTTACTTGATTTTTTATTTGTATCTTTTTATTTGATTGTTTTTTTTTGCACAGTATAAATCTGCCTTCTTAATGGTATTTATGTGTGTATGGTGTATGTGCATCTAAAATAAAAATAGCAGTATTATTACTAACAGCCTGGTAGAATTACTGAGTATAGTTTACGGTTTCTTTGCAGTTCCTTTTGCTTTCAGGCTCTTTCCTGCTGGAGATGCACAGGCATATTACTATCAGTGTGCTTTAAAGTCACTTGCATTAACACTTCTTTTTGTGGTTAAGCTGCCATCTTGATACACAGTTAGGCTCGTTTGTTTTCATTTATTTTTCATTTTTAGGGATTGCTTTAGCTTTTACATGTTGATTTAATTTAGATGTGTAATTATTTAAAATGTTTTTACATGATTCTAAAGTCAAAACTGTAAAAGAAAGTACATTTAGAGAAATCTGATTTCCATTTCTGTCTCCCTCACCATCCTCTCTCTCTCCCTGCCATGGGCGGCCATTTTTATTAGGTTTTGGTTTATCCTTGCCTTTAAAAATTACCCACAGACAAACGGCTCGAAGCAAATATATGAGTGTCCTTGTACCCTGTACTTCCTTGTTCCTTTCTCAGACGTGATTACTGTACCTGGCACTCTGCCCATGGCCTTCCCCATTGTCGTGGGGTCCCCGTGGTTAGCCCGGGGTTGGCTGGGGAAGGTGTCCCGATGCTTTCTCCATCATCACAGTGCTCCACTGTGCTTTACCCTAGACCTGACGCTGTGTCTCCCCTTTGACATGTTAAAATCGTTGCAGCAAGTACCCTTGTGTCATTTCTATTTCTGTCAGTTTATTTGGGGGATGGATTTCTACAAAGGCTAAATGTATTTGTAATTTTTTACATGCTGAGTTTTTTGTTTTTTCGGTTATTGTCATCTCCAAGAAATTATGTATTTTTAAAAAATTGGTTTTATTTATTTTATTCTGGCTGCACTGGGTATTCACTGCGGCCCATGGGCTTCTCTAGCTGTAAGGGTAGTGCTTAGTTGCCCTGAGGCATGTGGGATCTTAGTTCCCCGACCAGAGATCAAACCGTGTTCCCTGCACTGAACCGTGGATTCTTAACCACTGGACCGCCAAGGAAGTCTCCCCAAATTCTGCAGTTTTGACTTGTGTTTCTTCCCTTGATCCAAGCATTTTTAAAGAGCAAATACTCCCCTCTAACTATTAGACAATGTGCTAGGATTAGGCATAGTTTTTAAATAAGTAAAGAAGTCATCCTGCCTGCACTCTCCTAACATCAGTATTTTGATTATTTTTGCATTTTCTCCTCGAAGGGCTTGCTTTTTTTTTTTTAATCCTCCTGCATGGGTCTAATCATAATGGGATGCGGTTTCCTCCATCCGTTCATTTGTTCAGACAGCTTCTGAGTGCCTATTATGCGCCAAGCCTGGCGCTGCGTGATGGAGATGAAGAGATGAGCAGGACAGGTTTTCTACCTGAGGAAGCTCGTCTGCGTGTCACAGACATTATACATCTTCATCTTCTCCATATTTTTAATTTTGTTTTGGATGCTTAGCTTTCTTTTGGCTTTTTTCTTGTCTTGTAGATGCAGTGAGCTTCATAAAAGGTACAGTTTTATTTTTCTCTTGGTTTGTTTTTCCTTTGGATGCACTCTTAAAATTGAGGTTCTGCTGGGTTGGGGGGAATTTGACAGTCTTGTTGACCTTTGTTCTGTGTCATGCTCATATTTGACTCCAGAGCAGGGAGTCAGGGACTGTGGTGTGTTTTTTTTTTTAAGATATTTGTTTATTTTTGGCTGTGCTGAGCCTTCTCCAGAGTGGGGGCTGCTCTCTAGTTGCGGTGTACAGACTTTGCTACAGTGCCTTTTCTCTTGTTTCAGAACATGGACTCCAGAGCGCAGGATCAGTAGCACAGGCTTATTCACCCCAAGGCATGTGGGAACCTCCCGGACCAGGGATCGAACCAGTGTCCCGTGCATTGGCAGGTAGGTTCTTAACCACTGGGCCACCAGGGAAGGCCAGGGACTGTGGTTTGGATCCCAGGCTCTAGTGTGGTTCCTGACACTCAGCCCGTGTCTCCTGAGGAGCCCTGTCCACGGCCAAGAGTGAGCACTGCTTGCTGTCACGGACCCCCACTGCCCTGGGCCCCTGCCCCGGGGGCCCCACAACTGCCTTCCCTGGAGATGCCGTCCATTCTCGCACAGTAATTTCCCACCACCTTGAGCTTGTCCACCCTGGAGACCTCCGTCTCCCAACTCCCTCTAATCCTGCCTTCACTTCCTGCTGTTCCTCAGCTGCTCCCTCTCTCAGCCCATCCGCCCTTTCAGCCTGTCTCCACCATCACTCTCCATTTTTTCTCTGTGGACCCTGTTCCCACCCTCGTGGCTCTGCCTGCCCCTCCCCAGCCTGTTGCTTCTTCCATCCTGGTTGCTGGTGGTGCACTGATTGGTGCCGCTGCACACGTGTGGGCTCCCGTTGGCGCTGGGATTGCGGTGCTGCCTGGCAGTCCTGCTTGTCCCTCCTCAGCTGCTTTCCACATCACCGAGGCGGCTCTTCAGACCTTCGCCACTTCCGTCAAGCCTCTTCCGCTAAGCCTCTTCCGCTCGCCCTACCTTGGCCCTGTCGCCTGACGTTGCCTTCCCCTTCCCAGAGAAGACAGTGGCTTGCGGTCTTCATCCACTGTCATGGGGAAGGGAACCACCGTCCACTTTATTCAGTCCCCCAGAACCACACCTGGGGGCCGTCCACTCCTTCCTCCTCTCTCCTCCCAGGTCTAGTCAGACCCAAGTCTCCATTGTTTCTGTGACAAATACAAAACCCTGTGAGGAGACCCCCTCTGCTCCCGCCTGTCGTCTTTAAACACAGGAATGAGATGCAGTCACAACTTACTGAGTAGTCTTCAGCCTCCTTACAGCCCTGAGGCACAGCCCAGCCTCCTCCATGGGCCCTCCGTCCTCAGCACACTGTGGACACCGCAGGCAGCCAGTCCCTCCTTTCTGCTCATGCTGACCTCCCAGCTCCTTCCACACCCCTCTCTGCTCCCCACAGCAGATACTACTCCCCGCCCCCTGCCACAGCCACCCTGGCAGGCTCGCAGGTCCCCCAGGAGGCAGAGATGCAGGTTTTGCTGCGTGCAGCAGGGGGGTGCCAGCTCCTAGCTGGCCTCTGCATTTCGGGCCTGCCTGCGGTTCTCTGTTCCTCATCAGGTACTTTTCATGGCCACTGAACATGCAGTAACTCTGTGAGGTATGAAATTCACAAAATTGGGCATGATAGCAGTATTATCACCATGACTGCCGCGATTGCCAAGAGCTGCAATTTCTTGAGCTCTCACACACATCTCACCGTGTGATGTACGCCGCCTTGTTTTCTCTTCTTACCCACCCCAGGGAGAACGGGCCTGCTGGGAGTTCATCCTCGCTTTAGAGGTGAGGAGGCCAGGGTGCCGAAGTGTGCGTTCATGTGTGTTGGGAGTCTGGGCTCCTGAGGCCCATCTGGTGGAGGACGACTCTGGGATCGCCCCTTGTACTGGATATCATAACCAGTAGTTTCTCTCTCATCCTAGTCTCTGAGCCCCTGACACCAGAATCTGGGTCATCTTTATCTCTGTGACTGGGCACAGGTCCTGGTAGCTGGTGGGTTTTCAGAACTGTGCTGGCTGTGAACTCTCCCTTCGGTGATGTAGCTGTACTGGCTACTTGTCTCTGCTCGGGGTAAGAGCCATCCCACCCCCTTTTCCGGTCTGATGTCTCCCTTCCCCTCTCTGGTCCCTTCTCTTGTTCAGAGCTTTCCAGTCTCTGCTGTTGGCTTTTCTCTTCTGCTTATAGTCATACTAAGGCTCCCTCCTCTTTGGGGTCTTGACCTCAGAGTGGGTGTGCCATCACTCCTTTTCCGAGTGCCCTGTGCTGCAGCCAGGACCCCCAAGGGGGCAGGCTCCTGTTCAGAGCTCTGCTCTGCGGCTGGTGGTGCCAAAGCCAGTGACAGGTCTCTTCCCACGGACTCAGCTAATCTCATTGTGAAATCTAAGGTTTTTACTTTTTTTCAAAAGCAGTTTTAATTTTTTTTAAGGTTATAAAATATTTTAATCACGCGGGAGGATTATGTCATAAACACCCATACACTCACTGCTCATATGCAGCAAGTGTTTACATTTTGGAGTTTTGCTTCAGACCTTTTTGTTTTCGTTATAGGTCACAGATATGGTGAGAACCACAGTGGGCTCTCCTTCACCCCGGTCTCCCTCTAATGTAGGAGACACTGCCCTGGCTTGGGGTGTCCCTTCCATGCAGGGAGTTATGGTCGTACCACACATGTCAGAGTCTCTGAATAAGAGAGTGTCTTGTATCAGGTGCTTGAAAATCTACTTCCATTCTGCTGCCTGCCTTTATTCCTCTGTTTCTAAGATCTATCCACAGTGATCCAGAGAGTCTTGGTCACTCATTTGGATTGTGTTGCATTTCTGTGTTTTCAACCAGTTATTTATCCAGTGACTTCCTTTTTCCTCTGCTTGTTCCTCTTGCCCCTCTGTCACCATTAAAGACTTTGGCGGTTTTGAAGAAGCCCTTGTTGGCTGCCTCTTTCTGCAGGTCACATTGCTGTGTCCTGACAGTGCAGTGGGAGGTTCTATCCCGGGACGCGTTCTCTGCTCCTCCTGGAGCCCATCCTCCGGTGGGTCTGGGCCGGGGTTGTCCTGACGCTTCCCTTTCCCAGCTCCTAACCCTGTGACTTCCATCACCAGCAGAGCCAGCTGGTTATTCACTTGCGGCCCCTGTGCCCCAGACACTGCTTTACACATGTGAGGTCATTTTAGCCTCATGGTACCCGCTAGATAGCTGCCACTGCCCACCTCTGCACGTGAGAAGACTGAGGCTCAAAGAGGCTGATCCCCTGCCAGAGGCCACCGCACTGATCATCCCTCAGTGCAGATCAGGTGCAGCTGTTCCCCTGCAGCAGCGTCACCTGTAGGGCTCTGCAGTGTGATCCACCCTGTCCCTTCCCTCCTGCCTGTGTCCTTCCACTTTCCATCACCAGCCTTGGTCCTCCCCGAAACTTCCCCCTTCTGAGTGTCATCTGGTCTTTTTCTTGTGGTTCTGGGTCTCTTCTGCTCCCCTGGGCCTGGGGAGGTCTCTGTGCATGTAGACACCTGGACGCTGCTTATCAGCAGGTCCCTGACCTTGCCCCTCCCAAGCCCAGTGACTGGCTCTCCCTAGACGTGCCCTGCACTGCATGGAGCTCAAATGCTCCACTGCTCAAACCTGTTCTCTTCACCTTCAGTCTTCTCTCCTATTTTCTCCATCTTGGGCAGAGAGCCTGAGTCATCTTTGGTTTTCTGGGACCACGTGCATGCAGGGGCACCTTCCTCTCTGTCCACCACCCCTGAGTCCATGCTTGGTCAGAGTTAGAAGCATCACTGCCCAGGAACCCCTCACTTGCTCTCAGCATCTAGAACCCTTGGGGTTTCTGCACTTTCATTCTCACTGAGGCTGAGAGGATCTTGTCATGCCTCTGC
This sequence comes from Antilocapra americana, assembly GCA_007570785.1. NCBI lineage: Eukaryota > Metazoa > Chordata > Mammalia > Artiodactyla > Antilocapridae > Antilocapra > Antilocapra americana. The sequence continues at coordinate 4,248,048 of ML660204.1, read as the reverse complement.
TTTTCCTCCCTGGACTCCCTGCCACACCTGAGTGACCACCACAAATCTCAGTGGGACACTGGAAGCCTTGCCCATCTGACTTCCCCGACCTTCCAGCCTTCACTCTGCTATCCAGCCGCCGTCCCCGTGTGTTCTCTGGGACTTCTCCGCAGGGCTCATTTCTGCATGTGGACATTCTGCCCTCTCCCCTCTTCTTGCTTGGTGCATTAGTTTTCTGGAGCTGCCCGAGCAGTGTTGCAAACTGGGTGGCTTAGAACAACAGAAGTTTATCCTCTTACAGTCCTAGAGGCCAGAGACCAAGATCCCAGTGTGGTCCAGGTCATGCCTGCTCCAGAGGCTCCAGGGGCTCCATTTCTGCCTCTTCCAGCCCCTGGCAGCTGCTGGCTTTCTTGGCTTGTGCCTGCGTCACTCCAGGCTTGGCCTCCATCTTCACACGACATCTCTCTTCTTGCATCTGTCTCCTCCCATCTTTCTCTTCCTGTGGTATAGGTAGGGCCCTCCCTGATGACCTTGGGTGACAGCAGGATCATCAGCTTAGTCATATTGACAAAGAGCCTTTCCCCAAAGGTCACCTTCAGAGATCCCAAGGTTTGATGGGGACATAGCTTTGGGGGGCATCACTCTTCATCCTGCCACCTCGCTTTCTCAGTGCCTTTGACATCTGGCTCTGCCCCTGCTTGGGGCCTCCCCCTGCCACCCTGGGCTGCTGCCTCTGGCCTCTGAGCTGCCACATGGGACTGCAGTGGGTCAGGCACTTCTGCTTTGTGGTCTCTCCTGTCCCCACTCTTGGCACGTACTAGACACTCAGTCACTGTGTGACACCTCAGAGTGATTGGGGGATTTCCCTGCCTGTAGTCAAACACTGAGTACTGTCACGGGCGCTGAGTGATATTGCTAGGGGTCCCCTCCCCACCCCCCAGCCCGGTCCCCCTGGCTTGTTGCAGCAGCTGCCTAACTGACCTTCCCGCCCCAGCCTTTCATCGCTGCCACTGTTGGAATGATGTTTCTAAAACACTGTTTTCATCCTGTCACCTGCTCAGAAGCATGAATGTTGCAGCCTCCGGGGCTTGAGTCTCCCAGGCTCGCCCCCCCTTATAATTACCTGCGACTCTGCTTGGCACATTTCTGGGTCCTGTTGCTGTTTCTCTGCTCTCCATCACTGTGATGAGCTGCCTGTTTCATTAGTTGCTCCACAAATTGGAGCTTCCCCTGCTTTCACGTCTCCAAAAAGTTCTCTTTCCAGTTCCTTAGGAGCCCTCTGAGCTCTGGTGTCTGCTCACCTGGTGCAGAGGACAAGGGGCAGGTAGTGCCTCCCCAGCTTTCCCTTCTCTGGCCTGAGGAGCCTTTATGCTTGTGTCCTGCCCCGAGGGGCAGATCCTCCTGGCCCATGCTTTACAGAGTGTCTGGGGACGGCGCTGCCTTTCCACCCCCATGCCTACGTGGTACCCACCCTCCGCTTCACTCTTTGCAGTGGGAAGACAGGCAGCAATGTGTCATCATACAGGGAAAATGCGTGTGTGTGTGTGTGTGTGTGTGTGTGTGTGTGCATATGTGTGTGTGTAGAACTCTTGCGTGGGAGATGTGAGGGCAGAGTGGGGCCTGGTTAGGCCATCAGAGTACAGTGGGGGAACCTGACCCACATGGGGAGGTAACGTGGGACCCGAGCACTGAGGAGCAGCAGGTGCCATTGGCAGCCTAATCTAAGGCCTCAGGGAGGAAGGGGGACTGAAGGAGACCTACGAGCCGCAGGGGAGCAAGAAGGGGCCAGCTCAGCACTCGACTTAGGGAGTGGGGTCTGGTCTTGATTGTGGAAGCACTTGGGCTCACACTGTGCTGCACCTTTTCACCTCTTCCAGGTTAGAAAGTCAAGTCAGGAGGTGCTGTTGATGCTGCTGGAGCAAGATCTCATCTTTCAGCACGATGCTGAAAGCAAAATGTGCCCAGTGCTGCTGGTGCTGTTGGCAGAAGGCATGAACGCTAGTCTGTGTGGGAACAGCAGCCCCACGTCTCTGCCGACCGTCCCAGAACTTGGCGTGAGTGTGACTTAGAGCATCCTGTGCACACAGTGGTGACCAGCACCGTTCCCATAAACAAGGCAGCTGGCAGTGCGGACTCGGTCAGAGAAAGCCCACAGTTCAGATCCAAGTGATTATCCCTATACCCAGTTGTTTCAAGAAGGCGAAACTTGGAACTCAGTGTAATTCTGGCAGAGGTGAGGCAGCTGGCGAGGTGGTGAGGTTTATAGGTCAATTCTTGAGCCACCTGGGATCATGGGCCCCTTTTCCCAAAGTGAGGACCCGAGGTAGCGTGGGAGATGCTTTTAGGTGCCACTTGGACAATTTGAAAAAATGGAATAGACATGGATGTCTGTTTTATAAAGGAAGATGAGACTGAACTGGGCATGTCAGCAAATAAGAAAGAGTCTCTCTGGAGAAGACAGTGTCCTGTTCATCGCAGTTTGGGAAACACCATGATATCTGTGCTTTTACCAGTAAAGGTATACAGTGAAAGGATGAGTATAGGTGCTAACGTCTTCTGCTTTTAGTAGCAAAGTTTGCGGTATCCTTGGGTTTGTAGGATTCTACACCCATTATGCAGTGATCATATAAGCAAGGACTTTCTCCTTGCCTCCAGAGCCCTTATTCACAAGTCAGCTGCTGGGGCAGCAGGGCTGGCCCTCACTGGCCGCCCTTGGACTACGAGCCCCGCTCGGCCCTGCGCTTACCCTTCGCAGCTCAGGGAACCGCCATCCAAGGCCGCCTGCGTTGTGTACCTGCTGCTCCCTCCCCAGGGACTCGGGCAGCGGTGCTGCACAGTCCATCTCTTTGTGTTGGCATCACAGGACTAAAGGTGGTGCTAGAGATAAAGAACCCACCTGTCAATGCAGGAAACTCAGGAGATGCGGGTTCAATCCCTGTGTTGGGAAGATCCCCTGGAGGAAAGCATGGCAACCCACTCCAGTATTCCTGCCTGGAGCCCGGCGGGCTACAGTCCGTAGGACTGCAGAGTGGGACGCGACTGAAGTGACTTAGCACATCCATGCAGCCCAGAAGTAAATAGCTCCAGGGTTATCCCAGCATTTCGAGGGAAATGTACAGGGATTTAAAAAATCTTAAGCCTTAATTATGAGTACAATAAGGTACAGTTGTTTCGTTGGTTGCAAAAGAATGATGTTCAAGAAAGGAGTTCTAGGGTGGAAACATGACACACCATGGAGCTAAAAATTTGTAATATAGCATCAGAACATTTGATCATTATTCTTCATTTATGTGAAAGTTGTTCTCAACTATGAGTTAAAGGTCTGGCTTTTTAAACTAATTTAATTTTCTGCATAATCCATATGTTTATAAGATGAATCAGGCTGAAGAATAATTGATTATTAAAATTCAAATTCTCCAGGGTTCTGTTATAAATTTCAAGTTTCCCTGTAAGAAATTAAATTTATTTTGCAAAGTGAACCTAGATAATATCATTTAGTTGGTATATCTGGCGGCTGAGTGGTGAACTTTGCCAACTAGATCTTCGTTTTCATTTGAAAGTTGGCTAGGCGAGTTTCCAAGGCTACAACTGACAACTGAATACCTTATCCCTAAAGACTGATAATAGGATGACAAATAATTCTAAAGGCATTTTTTGCATGATTTTTATTTTGTTTTGTTTCCAGCCACTCCATTCTTGTCAACAGTATTCTTCTATTTTTTTTTGGCGAAAATATTTGGAAAATATAATGTCTTAAAAAAGCTCTCTTCACATGTCACTTGCAGAACAAATTAGTTCAGATAAATTGTATTTTTCATTCAAAGTGGGTTGCCGATTTTATTCCTTGAAATGTGCAGGCTTTTAAACGTGGCTGCGAAAAGCAAAAATGATCTTGACCGTGCCCAGGTGGAGGCATCTCTGCATTTTAGAAGACTTCTGGAAGGCTGTCCCTTCTCTTCCCTTGGAACCCCAATGGGAGCAGGACTTGGGGTGCCTTGCCTGGCCCATGTATGCTCAGATTGGACTCAGAGGCTCCCTCCCTTGTTTCGTGGAGGGCAAAAGTCTAGGAGCAGTCTCACTCCTTGGGACCCTGGAGTCCTGGAGCACAGAGGTGCTGTTCTCTTTTTAGCGAGTAAGTAACAGTAGGATAGGAGTGGATTTCATTCTTCAAGGAACAGAGAACACGTGTGTGATCTGCAGAGCTCCGTCAGAATGACAGGTTCTCATTTAGCCGGTCTGAGTGACACCCTGAACACTGATGCTATTGATATGTATTTGTGAGGAGGTGATAGGAGAGAAAAGAAGCAAGCTGCAGTGCTCCGATGCTCTTGTGTTTTGGGCTTTCTTTGCAGCCATGTGGTGTGAATATTGCGACATGCGTGTGTTCACAAACACATGCACTCTTGGAACAGTGCTGTTTTGAAGAAATTGCTTCTGCTCCGAGGCACCTGCACGCCTCCGTAGACAAAAACGTGTATCTATTCATTAGACTTTACATTCTCTCTGGAAGTTACAATCAGTCGATGCTGATGCCAGCAACCGTAGTGTACACATGACTGGGAGTATCAGAGCTCACCAACTGGACGTGTCCTGGGCATTTTAAAACTGAGTTATGCAGTGCAGATTATGTGTACTGTGTGGCAGGTTTCCTATGTCCTGGTTTCTCGCATAAATGCGGTTTGTTTTGTTAAGTCTGTCTAATATGCCAGGTGACGTTAGCGACTCCCTCCTTCACACAGTCAGAAGGCTGGGTTCCTATCTGTCTTGTGTCATTTAGCAATTGAATCGCAAATGTCATTTGTTTGTTTATATCTCCTTCGAAATGGTGCTCTTCTTAAAAACACAGGTGGCTTTCCACCACCGGCACCCAGCACAGTGCCAGGCCCAGAGCCAGCACTAAATAAATGTTAGTTGTTGAATGAATGAATTGGTAAAACCTGGAAGCGCCGTATCCTGTAATTATATCTCGACAGCATAAACAGGCCACCGGAGACCAATTACAATTCCTCTTGTTTGCAGGAAGGCCATTAGCATTCTGAGATTATAACTAATTGTCAGAAGCCTATTTTTCTCTCCCAACACGTTTTTGCATTAAGGCTTCCTCATTTTTTGTTGTCATTCCTATCTTTAAGCTCATTTTTATTTGTGCATTCACTTAAAAGGAACGCTGTGGTTCCCTGCTATAAAGAATAGCTGGGTCCCAGCAACAACGTGAAGGTGGTCATTCCACACACGTGGTTCCCAGGGCCATGGGAATGTCATGTCTCGTCACGCGGTGTGCTGACTTTCTAATGATTGTGAATTTGTTTTGTACGGGCATTAATAAGGTCCTGTGGGTGTGGCCAATGGAGAGAGTGGTTGGAGATGCCGGCCTATTGCCCGTTACCCTGGATACGGAGCCTCTTGTCTCATTTTTGTGGCTGTCACTTCATGCAGCTCTGCCGAGCACCAGATCAGAAATACGTGTCTCCTAAGTCCTGAAGACACAGCCTTCTCCTTATTTGAGTTGTGGGGCTAGTTTCCTCTTTCCCCACCCCATTTGCTTCTCTTTTCCCTCTTGTCTGCAGGGTGCAGATTCCAAAGAGAATAGCTGGTGAACTGCTAACCAGGAGCTTGCTTGGCTGTAAAATACATAAATAAATGAAGGCAGTACTGTGCAGTGGGCAGAGCAAATGAGCAATGGGAAGTTTTTCCTTCTTTCTTTTTCCCTTTTTCTTTTCTTTATTTTGAGGAAGATGGGAGAGTTCTTTAAACATTTTTTGGAATAATTTTTCATTCTGTCTTAATTTCAAACTTGTTGAAGAGTTGCAGGAATGAACTGCTGTATACCCTTTGTTCCATTTCATCCATGGTTTATATTTATCTCTGTTTGTTTAATCACATCCTCTCTCTTTACACATGTGCACCCCCCCCACACATCTCTCTCTTTCTCTCTTTATATATATATATATACACATGGACATATGTGTGTATATTTTTCTGAGCCACTTGAGAGTAAATTGGAGACACTGTTGCCCCTTTACTCCTAAATATTTCAGTGGATGTTTCCTAAAAACAGAAAATTTTCTCTTAAACATCCATAGTACATCGGTCAAAATCAGGCAGTTTAACCCTGATGCAATACTAATACGTCCTCCATGGTTCACATTTCATTGTTGTCATTTGTCCAGGATCACCTCTGGAACTGAATGGCTGCATGTCCTTTGTCTCCTTGGGCCTGGGATGGATGTGGAGTCTTTTTCTGAATTTTGTCACTTGAACATGGGAAAGGGACAGGGCAGTGCTTCCGGTGAAAGAAGAAAAAGTGAAAGTGTTAGTCGCTCAGTCGTGTCTGACTCTTTGTAACCCTATGGACTGTAGCCCGCTGGGCTCCTTTGTTCATGGGATTTTCCAGGCAAGAATACTGGAGTGGGTAGCCATTTCTTTCTCCAGGGAATCTGCCTGACCCAGGGATCGAACCTGCATCACTCACATTGCAGGCAGATTCTTTACCATCTGAGCCACCAGTCTCCCAGTTTAGTTCATCTGACGTTTCCTGGTGACTGTAGAGTCCAGCTTGGCATTTCTGGTGGGAAATGTAGGGTTGTGCTCTTGTGTGTGTCACATCAGGGGGCCCAGGACTTCAGTTTGACCTGATATTGGCGACATGAACTCTGGTGACTTAGACAGAGGTGGTGTCTGCCAATTCCTCTGCACTTCTTTTCCCCTCTGAATGTAATAAGGGGAGTTGCTTTGCAGCCACACAAGTTTGTTGTTCATCAAACTTACACCCACTCCTGTTAGCATCCATCGATGATTCCAGCTGACATTCTGCTGTGAAGTGTCCCTTCTCCATTATTTGCTAACATTTTGTTGAGATTTTCACATCTATATTCAAGAGGAATATTGTAAGCAATTTTCTTTTCCTATTATGTTTCTGTCAGGTTTTAGAATCAGGGTTATTCCAGCTTCAAAAAAATGAGTTGGGAAATATTCCTTGCTCTTCTATTTTCTGAAAGATTTTGTTTAAGATTGGTGTTATTTTTCCCTTAAATATTTGTTAGAATCCCCCAGTAAAACTTCTGGCTCTAGGGTTTTCTGAGATGGTTTTTGATGACAGATTCAACACAGATATGGCCTGTTCACATCTGTTATTTCATCTATGTCACTGGGTAAGTTGTATATTTTCAGGAACTTATTAATTTCATGTGAGTTGTTAATTTATTGGGATAAAGTTGCTTACAATATTCCCTTATTCCTTTACTCCCTGGGAAGACCTGCAGTATTATCCCTTCCATTTATGATATTGGTAATTTCTGCTGTTTATTATTTCCTTTATTATTTCAATTTGCTTGTCGTTTTCCAGTTTCTTAAGGACAAAGCTTAATTTTTCTCAATCTAGCTTGTTTTCTACTTTAAGGGTTTAAACCCACGCATTTAACGTTAATGTCTTTGTCATGTATTGGCCCTTACTAAAAGGTGACTTTCTCTATCACTGGTAGTAATCTGTCTCTTGCAGTCCACTGAGATAGTACGATTAATATAACCACTCCAGCATTCTCGTGCTTACTGACCATCATAGTGTATCAGTTTACATCTGTTTACTCATATGTCTATATATGTCTTTACATTGAAAATGTTCTTCCTTTCATTGACACAGAGTTTGGTCTTGCTTTTATATCCAGTCTGATAGTTTCTGCCTGTTAATTGGAGTGTTTATTGCACTTATGTTTAATGGAATTATTGATACATTTGAATTTAATTCTGCCACTTTTTTTGCTTTCCATTGGTCTGGTTTGTCCTTCTGTTAATTCTTTCCTGTCTTCCTTGGGCTAATTGACTATTTTTGTGGTATTGCATTTTAATTTCTCTATTGAGAATTTTCAAAAAATATAGTACCTTGCAGCAACACAGTTCCACTCACCCCCCTTCCTCTGTGCTATTGCTTTCACATACATTATGACATGTACATTACATGACAATCCTGATAATATGATATTACAATTTTTGATTTGAACAATTCTAAGTTTTAGAGCAAGTAAGAAAAGAGGAAAAATAATTCATAGCCTTTTATACCCACATTTTTACCATTTTTGATGCTTTTGTTTCCTTTCTTTGGTCTGAGTATCCATCTGATGTCATTTCCCTTCAGCCTGAAGAACTTACTTTAGTACTGTTTTTAGTTTGGTTGGCTGCTGATGAAATCTCTGTTTCATCTGATAATGTGTTTTTTTTTTTTGCCTTCAATTTTGAATGATAGCTTTACTAGATATAGAATTAAGGTTTGTTCTTATTTTTCCTTGCAGCACTTTAAAGACACCATCCTGCTATCCTCTGGAGAGGTCAGCTGTCATTCATATCATAGCCCTGTGTAGAATATCCTTTTTCCTCTGTCAGCTCTTGACATTGTTCTCTTTGTCTTTGTAGAATGGGTGTTTTTCCTGCTTTGTGTTTCTTAAACTCCTTGGATTTGTGTGTTAATGCCCTTCACTTAATTTGGGCAGTTTTTGGCTATTGTTCCTTTAAGTGCTTTTAAAAATCTCTTTTTTCCTTTCAGTCCAGAACTTGGATTACATAAAATTGGGACCCTTGATATTGTCCCGTTAGGTGTTTGAGTTTCTGTTTTTGTTTACTTTTTTAAAGTAATTTTTCTGTCTGATGCTCAGATTTGGTGATTTTCATTGCTCTTTTTTAAGTTCAGTGAGTCTTTTTGTCACCTTCAATCTGCTGTTAGGCCTCTCCATTACATTTTTTTTTTTTACCATAGTTATTATGGTTTTTAATGCTAGAGCTTCCATTTTTGACCTTTTTTGTAGTTGACATATCTCTATGATATAGAGATTCCCTGTATGTTCTTTATGCTTGTATTTTTTTTAATCCTTGAATATGTTTATAAAAGCTCCCTGAAAGTCCTTGTCTGGTGCTTGCAACATTTGGATCATCTTGGTGTTGATTTCTGTTGACTGTTTTTTTCTTAACTATAGGTCACTTTTTCCTGTTAACACATAATTAGTTATTTTTAATTGAATGTTGTTGTTGTTGTCTGACCAAGCTACTGTGTCTTGGTCAGAAGTCTTGATTCTTTTTTATAGTTTCCATTTCTTTGATGAGATTCCCTATTGTTTATTTGTTATGAGTATTTTCCTTTTAGTTAATAGCTCTTTAAAGTCCTTTTAAAGTTCACTACTTCTAACATCTGGATCTTCTGTGGATTTGTTTCTATTGACTGAGGTTTTCCTTGAAGGTAAGTCACATTTCCCCATTTGTTCTCATGTCTATGAATTTTTATTATCTAACGTGTCTTCTTGACGAAACAGTGCAGAAACTCTGGACTCTGTGTTTTTCTTCTGAAGAGTGTTGACTTTGTTCTAGAGTCTGCTCTCTCTTCAGCCCTCAGCAGCTGAAACCACACAGCTCCTTCTGCCTTCCAGCTATTGCTTCACTCTCTGACCCTCACCGCCTCCCCAGTGCCCACATGGTGCCGAGATCAGCCGAGAATTAGAGTAAGATTTAATCTCAGGCAGGTGGGGGCTTTCCCTTCTTTAGCTCTCTTCTAGGATTTCTTCTTCACTTCCCAGCTGCTCTGGTCACCTCTGTCTCTGTCCTCTGACTTCTCAAGCCAGTAAAGCAGTTACTTTTAAGTTCAGCTACCCTGCCTGCTGGTGCAGAATGAGAGGTGCCTTGGGCAGTAAGACAGCAGGAGGTCATGTGGTGTCCAAGATCTGCTCCCTTTTAGTCCTGCCAATGTTTGGTGTGTCTTTGGTGATGGCTTGCAAGCCAGCTATTCCTATATATCCCACCAATATTTGGTTTGGGTAACAGGACTTCCCCTCTATGAGCGTTAGTTTCCTCATCTGGAAAAATAAAGATGAATGATACTTATGTCGTAGGGTTTGAGGAACGTGAAAGAGGGGATGTACATAACTGGTTCATGCATATGTCGGGCACACAGTAGGCATCTGGTAAGTGGTAACTCTCAGGCTTTAGACAATCTGAGTAAGACTTGAAAACTGTTGGCCTTCTATTGATGTAACTTGACAGAATGCAAAAGAAGGTGTTCTCTGTTTTGACTCCTGGGGTATTCTGGTAATATTTTGAATATTAGCTTCAGAGTCTAGTTAGTGATCCATGTGAGATCGTGCTGTGGTATCTCAAGTGACCCAGGTTTTTTCTTGTTATCTGTAGGTAATCTGCAAGCTGCCATCGGTGCTGAGCAAGAGCACAGTTGAACGCCTGCTGTTCGCTCCATTCTGTGAACTGTGTGGCTACGGGAAGCTCTTTCAAGTTTGGAAGGTGGGAGCATGTGGTTTCAAAACTCAGAAAGTTAAAACATTCAAAATCGATTCCTTTAAAGTGCCTGGGCTTCCTCGGTAGACACAGTCTGGATGGAAAGCGTGGCCAGAGTGAACTGTGTAAGACAACAGTGAATGCCGCTGCCAGTTCTCCCTGCCACTCAGGCCCCATGGAGATTCAGGGAGGCACAGGAGGGAGAGACCTGCTGAGACCTGTTGGTTTGTGCTTAGACGCCGGGCCAGGCATGCAGGGCCTCTCACTGTCTGGGCTGAGGGGCTCTAGGACCCTCTTAGGCTTGCCGTTGCTTCCGACTGCGCTCCCTGCTCTGCCCTCCCCTTTTATGGCTGGTCACTTGGTTGTCAGAGTCTTCCTTCTGAAGGCCGTTGCCTCCCCAGCAGCCTCCCCCTCCACCTTGCTGTATAACTGCTCATCTTCTCTATGGCTCTCCTCATGACACGATGCAGAGCCAAGGAGACAGGGCTCATTTACCATGCAGAGAATATTAAGGGTCTCTTTTGCTCTATTGCTGACCAAATGCATTATGTATTGAGACAATTAGGAGCCAGAACGTCCTAGCATGTGGTGCTCCGTTGTAAATCTTCTGTTTCCAATGCAGCAAAGGCACCTGGGTGGTGCTGAGTGGGCATCGGACTCGGTAAGTGCTTGTTAGCTGCCCGAACAGCGGAGTAATTGCTCTCAAGCTTCCTGCTTGTTGGTTTTCTCAATTTGTTAAGACAAAAAGAAATCTGAGAATAATGAGCATGTGTTTGCCTCTTTAAGGTGTGTGCTACAAATTTTGGTGATATTTGTCATGCTGTTAGACAAAAAGGCCCTAAAAAATTTTTGTACATGACGTTTTGCCAATTGTAATTGCCAGTGCACATCTTAGGGCACTTTTGAAATTAGTGGTAAAGTTTTGTCTTTATGAGCCTGTTACTTTGGAATGGCAGCTCAGTTTTAAATTCATCAGTTTCAGGTTTCTTGACCCAGGAGCTGAGGTTTCTCTTAAGCACGGGGTAGCTGGTGTGTGGGGTTGAGCAGGAGCAGCTCCCGCCTCTTTCCTGGGGGCTCCTGCTGTTGCTTCCTCACTGGTCACTTCTCCCAGTCTCTTCTTGCTGTCTAAGCCACCCTCTTTGTTCCTTCTTGACTGCTCTTTCTATAACACAGTTTCACCACCTCACTGCTGGGCTTCAGTACCTGTGGGACTTTTCTTGGTTTACAGATTAAAATCCAGACTCCCATTTCCTCCCCCGCTGCCCAGGTCCGTTCACAAGTGCCTTTCCTGTTTGAACCTCCATCACCTCCCTCGGGTCTGATTGCTGCTCTAACCATTGGTCATGCATATGAATTACGGGGAAGGCAAAAGAGGGGGTATTTTTGATAAAGTCCCTGGTGAGTCTTGGCACAGCAGGGTGGAGAACCATGTCACCCTTTGGCTGGGGGACTTTTCAGGGCCTCAAGGCTTTCTGCTGTTGCATACCACCTCTCTCCCCTACCTCCCCTGCTCATTCCTACCCACGTCCTTCCAGAGGCTTCCCTGCCTGGGAGAACCCTGCTCAGAGTTCACACCCAGCTTGCAGGTGCATTTGGTTTTTCCATGTCTGGATTTACCTGCCACTGTGTCAGGATTAGTTTCTCCCTCCTTGGCATTCTGTAGCATTCTGTTCAGGGTATGTTCCTCACACGCCTCTCTACAGTGTTACTGATGGGGACCTTCACCTGGTCATGTCAGTCTGTTTCTCCACTGCCCACTGAGCACCAGGTCCCCAGAGAACTGCTGTGTAAGCACTTGCCACTTTTATATGCCCGGGTGTAATACCTGTATGGTTTGAATTTAACCTCAAAAAGTATCATCTTTAGGTTGATTTTTAAATTTAAGTTTAGAAGCTCATTTTGTTCTATTTAGACTGTAGCCATTTAACATAATTCTGAAATAATTTTTAGTGGCCTGTTGCCATGAACACACAACGTTATCTCCTATAGTAGACAGGCGAAGAGCAGTGACCAACATACTAATCCTTCTGTAGGTGGATATTTCCACGATCATATGTTTCTATTTGTGAAGCATTTTGGCTGATTATTTTACCTAAGGATATTAAAAAACCAAAGCCTTATTTTTAAAGGGTAACTTTAAAAAAAGGTCATAATCATGACCTCCCTACAGACACAAGATGAACACGGGTCAGAGCTTTTACTGAATGCATCGATTAGTGAAGGAACCAGTAAGATCCAACAACTAGCTTAACTGAAATGCCATACGTTCACAGTCACACTGAGGAGGACCGACGTGAGCTTGTAAATTGTCTCACCACCGTCCATATCCAGGGTGATGATAACCTATTGCGTTCCATCTCTCCCAGCTTGCCTTCTATGGCTCCCAGTTTGCCTTCTGTGGCTCCCAGTTTGCCTTCTATGAACAGGAACAGTTTGCATTACTATCAGGTTTTGACAATCTGCCCTCTATGACTAAAAGGGAGTCTGTGGCTCAGACGTAAAAAAAAAAAAAAAAGAAAAAATCTGCCTGCAATGCAGGTAAACCTGGGTTTGATCCTTGGGTGGGGAAGATCCCCTGGAGAAGGGAATGGCAACCCACTCCAGTATTCTTGCCTGTAAAATTCCATGGACAGAGGAGCCTGGTGGGCTATAGTCCACGGGGTTGCAAGGAGTTAGACATGACTGAGCGACTAACACTTTCACTTATGACTAAAACATCCCCAAAGACCGTCTTACCCTTGGTGAGTGTGCTGCTTGGGGAATCCAGAATTTCAAAGTCATCCACAATTTTTCTCTACAGTTCACATAACAGATACCAGTCATTCAGCCTTTGGGAGCTTTTCTGTATTTATCTTGTTGGATTTAACCAGGTCATTTGCTGGGATTAAGGGGTAAAGGAAGTTACTTCTCGTTATTTCTGTTTGTTTCAGACGCTTCCTTTCGGACTCATATCTGGTCCCCTTTTCTGCGCCCTTAACTTATGGCTCTGCCTCCACGGCATCACTGAGTCAGGCCCGCCCTTGCTCAGGATGGCTGAGTCTGAGCAGCATGGTTCTGTTTGCTTTGGTAGCTCCCGAAGGTTTTTGAGCTCTGCACGGACAGCGTGTGGGGGATGCGGAAAGCTTGTGCTGAGTGCTTCCTGGCTGTGGCCCACAACACGTCCCCTGAGATCTGTAGGGCCAGGCTTCACCCCTTTTCATCACACTGATCAGTGATCCCTGCCGATGGGTGAGTGTGGCCACTCTGGGGCCTCAGCATGGCCTCCGGACTTGTCACTGTGTCCTGTGTCTTTTCACTAATGGACCAGCTTATTTAGACTTTGTGAGGATTATTAGGGGACCTGAAATCTCAGAAGCCTGGAGTGTTGGTTGCAAACAAATATTCCAAAAATGAAAATGAGGAGGAGAAAACTATAACTGCCAAGTTACCTTTTCTGTTATAGTCATAAACAAGCCCACAGTGATTAATAAATGCTGTTCACATGCTTTACAAAGTCTGGAATTATTTGATAGAGAATTAATATTCTGGAAGCATACAAACTACATGATGGTACTACATTTTTCCTGATTTTCTATTGAAAAATAGTTTATTCGGAACTTAGGGACTGCTTTTAGAAAGCAGTACCCTGCTGAGACATGATTCAGTGGACAGCGAGTTGTCTGGTGGTCAGCCATCTGTCCCACCTGGAATCAAGTGAATCAGACCCCGTACCCACTGAGCCCTTCTCTCTGGCTTCAGGTGCTCCAGGCTGCCTTCCAGTCCCTGGGCCCCTTCATCGCTACCTTTGCTAATCCCTCCAGGGCTGGCCTTTATATTCAGGAAGATGGTACCTTGAACACCTGACTACCGGTTCTGGGTTTGGACTTGGACACCAGCTCCAGGCTACCAGGTGAAGGCGGCTGTGGGGACACAGCCTCTGCCTGGTGAGTTTCAGCCGGATAATTATCAGGGTCCCCGCTTTACCTCAAGCGTCCACCTAAAATTCTAGCAATTATCTCGTCTGGAGTTTTAGTAACGGTGACCTTCTGGGCAAGATGGAATATTAGAGCTTTAATTATGTAAAGAAGCAAAAAGTAATTGCAATAATGATTTTGAAACATGACTACTGGGTTATAAATAATGAAGCTACTGTCTCCTAAATTTAGATAAAATATTCATTGAGAGTAGTGATTAAATAACCTATAAAGAAAATTTTCTTTTACTTTTTGATTAATGAAGTTCTCTGGACAATTCACATGGGGAAAATGTGAAGTCTCCCAAATAGACTCTTGTGCCATAGGATTTTACATACACATGAAGGTGATGTTCCTGACCCATTGTTTGTTGGCCCTACACTGGATTTCTTGTATGTTCTAATGATTGATCTTGGGTTTTTGGCGTGTTTTTGGTCTTCCCTCTGAAGATGATGGATACACTCTAAGCAGACCATTCGAGATGGTTCACGAGCATCTCTCCAGCGTTAATGTTACTCAGCAGTGTGAGAGGAGGTAATTCACATGTCAGGTGGTATGGATGCTCAGTAAGGGTGGTGGATCTTTCCCTCCACCTTTCTTCACCAAAATTCACGGAGTTCTTGCTGAAGGTCAGGCCTGGGGCGCCACGTCTTCCTCCTCAAGACTTTCCAACTGGCTTGCGAGTCTCCAGGTCTTACAAGGCCCAGCACCTTTTGTTTTCTAACGCCTGCCCCCGGTGGAGGGACTGATGAGCAGTAAGTGCAAGGAGTCTTGCCATGCCAAGGCGTGCCAGCGTGCCGAAGCCAGGGCTCATGCACCACTTGGGCATGGTGGAGGGGTTGGCTGCACCTTCCTGTGCCTTTTTCAGTGCACAGAGTACCCCCCAGTGGATCCGAGGGTACTGACTGGGCCTCTCGTCCCCTGTGAGGTTAGTATCTTCTGGCCCCAGGGGACCAGGAGAGGTTGGGTCTCCAGGTCAACGACATGGACCTTACCTTTTCCCATTTTCCTTCCAGTGTATTGTTGCTGTTTGTTGTTCAGTCACTCAGTCATGTCCAATTCTTTGCAACCCCATGGACTGCAGCACACCAGGCTTCCCTGTCCCTCACTATCTCCTGGAGCTTGCTCAAACTTATGTCCATTGAGTTGATGATGCCATCCAACCGTCTAATCCTCTGCCACTCCCTTCTCCTCATGCCCTCAATCTCCAGTCTATTGTACTGTGCTAAACTTGCTTCCCTCAATTTAACCTAGTTCAGCACAGCCAGGCCAGACAGAGCCAGCTCTGCTCAGTGAAGGCCCGTCCAGACACCAGCACCTTCCCACATATCAGTAGCTCCTTTGGTGGCCTGGTGGAGAACTCAGTGGAAGACTCTATCTTGGCTGGAGCCAAGCTGACCAGGCTTCCCCCAGAGGCCATGAAGCTCCCCAGTGTTAACTACCTCCCCATCCATGGCCATCTTGGACCAGATTCCTGGGCCCGCCCAGTGTGTCCTGGGGATGCTTTCAATAATTTCCGTTATTGGCGAACTCCTCTCTCTGACACAAGCTATACGATTTAGAGCTGCTGCTGGGTGAGGCTGCCCACGGGAGGAAGGTAGGATTTCACCCGGGGCCATGCACAGGGGCTATGTGGCCAGGAGCGGGATCCAGAGAGTTCTGGATAGCATGCAAGAGCACGTGATGAATGATCCAGGCATTCAAGATAACCATTGTCCATCATGATGAGAGAAAACGGCATCTTTCTGGGTTGTGTGTCTCACAGGCCTCTGTGTGTGCTCCCTTGTGTCCACCTGGGGGGCAGTGCAGGGGAAGCCTGGCTGAGTCTTCCTCCACTGCTGCCACCTTGGGGATCCCACTGTTGCCACCTCGAGGATCCCACTGTGCAGGTCCCAGCAGGGGTTTCACCTCCTTGCTCTTCAGCCATGTGTGCAAAACTGGAGCTGGCTTTCAGGTAAAAGTGGGCAGTTCTCAGGCATGTCCTAAGCAGTGGAAATTTCATCAGCTCCTTGGACGCGGTTCTGTCACTTCACAGGGGACAATGCCCTTTCTAGGTATGAACAGCTAAGGACAGGGCTCCTTTCAGAGCCTGTTAACTCAGCCCTCACCTAAACCTGAAGATGTTTGCCTTTGTGCAGCCAGGAAAAGTACAACTTCTTCTCTGAGGTATTTTTCATGCTGTGACTAGTGTTCCCACAGAGTGTCTGATCTGGGAGCCAGGCCCTGCGGTCCATATCCATCATCACGCCTCTTCTTTCTCTAAACACGGCTAGATTTGTATTCTTCCCTGAGTTGGGGAAACTGGAAAAAAAAAAAACAAAAAACACTTGCTGCTGTTGCCAGGCAAAGATTTGTGAAGCCTTTCGGGAAAGGAAATGTGAAAATCCAGTTAGCCCTGTGATTATTCTGTGTCTTTAAATTCATAAAGGAAATTAAGTCAGCGTTTGCTGAAGGATCAAGCACATGTAACATATCGCTCCTAATAGTTATAGACAAAGGTCTGTTTTTGGAAAATGCATTTCTAAAGCCGAGTTATTCAGTGCCTGGATCTGGGCTGGGTGCTGAGGTGGTGATGACAAACAGATACATGAGCCTGTTTGAGGGGACTGTGGAGCATAGAGAGTGTCAGGGGCCGGGGCAGGGGTGGGTGCTCAGGCCAGGAAGCTGTCCCTCCTGGGGGCAGAGGAAGGGACTGGGAGAAGACCTGGCAGAGCAGCTGACATGTGAGGCGGGCTTTAGGCAATGGCCAGGACTCCAGATTCTCAAGAAGTCGGGGATGAGTTCAGAGGTTTCTTCCAGGTTCCTTAAAGCATTTGTGAAATCCTACGTGCAGATGCAGACTGAATCTCTTTGTGAGAAAGGACCCACAACTTTCATTAGTGCTCAAAGGGGTCTGGGACCCCCCAAAATTCAGAAAGAAACCCCACGTTGGGGATTCGTGCCCTAGCCATGGTGGGGTGTGGTCTTTGCAAGCTCCAAATATTTCAGTGACTCTCTGGGATTTGTCTAGTAGAAAACAGGATGCAGGCAGTGCTATGTGTGTGGGGGCTGAGGCCTTGGAAACATGGGTTTGTTTTTATAGAAAGGCATGTGAAATATGTCATCTTCACTGTTAGGAGAGTCTCAGGTTGTCGAGTCGTGGACAGAAAGAGCGAGTAGCCCTGGGGGCTCGGGAGCGAGGGCTTCACTCTTCCATGAAGATCGCCCCAGCTCACACATGTGCCTGTGTGTGCAGCAGGGCCAGCAGCTGTCCACTTTATAAATGGGGGCCCCCCGCTCACTGTGCTTCTGGGCCTCCTGGACAGTGGTGTGCAGGACACTGTGTTGTCTCTGTGTGAAAGATGATGAAGTTAAACTCTGATTTTCCCAATTGAGGCTTTTCGACTTCGGGTTTGATGCTCTGTGCATGGCTAGTGTTTAGCTGGAATAAAGTTAATGTCTGTAAACATCAGCATCTCGGCGAGAGCTCGTGCGGGGGGCAGGGTGGGGGTGCTGTGCTTGTGCATTGCATTTGCATCCATCCTGTCTTGTTGTAAAGCCAAATCCAGTTCTTAAAATTCTCGAGACTTCTCTTCCCACAGCTCAAGTTCAGGGATTATCAGCTGCAATGAGAGTTGCCCAGCTTGACTCTGTGAACAAGGCCTGGCACCAGCCAGGAGAAGGGCCAAGTGAAGCGTCCATGCCAGGTCCCAGCCCCGCCCCTGACAGCCAGGGGCCCCAGCTGACCTCACCACCGTGCGGCAGCTCTCCGCAGCCAGGATATTAGCAAGCTCAGTAAGTCTCTGCCCTGTCCCTCCGTCACCGAGGATGTGACAGAAATCACAAAGCCGCATTTTCTTTTATTAATATATCCTGGCAGAGATGATAAATGGCAAATTTAATTTTATTCTTAAGGTCATGTGTTGGATAACTAGACAACCAATCAATGGGGTGATTGATAACACTGACTCTCCTCCACGAAACAGAGGTGGGAGACCAAAAAGCGCCTTCCCCCCTCCCCAGAGATGACAAGACCTGCTTCTTTGGGGGGGAATTAAATGTCTAAAGGCTCCATCTCACTGCTGACTGACATTCACATCTTTCAGTGATGAGAGGAGGTGAGTTCATGCAACTCCTGGAATATAAAGTTGAAAGCGGCCTTCAAGCTGTGTGTCACCTCCAGCCTGTCCTGCGGTCCTCCTCTCACACCTGGCTGCTCAGGATGGAGTGGTGGATGCTGTTTCTTGGAGGAGAGATTTTGAAAAGCCAGTAGCTCATCACTTTTTCTCCTCTAGTCTGGAGCCAGGCCTGGTGAGACCCGGACTCCATGTCTGGGGCAAGGAGGAAGCCCAACACTTCTTTCTTTTTTTAAAAAAAATTTTACTGGACTATAGTTGATGTGGGTGGGCTTCCCTGGTAGCTCAGATGGTAAAAAATCTGCCCGCAATGCAGGAGACCCAGGTTCAATTCCTGGGTTGTGAAGGTCCCCTGGAGAAGGCAACCTACTCCAGTATTCTTGCCTAGAGAATCCCAAAGATAGAGGAGTCTGGTGGGCTACAATCCATGGGGGTCACAAAGAGTCAGACATGAATGAGCAACTATCATAATTGATGTGCAATGTGTTAGTTTCAGATGTATAGCAACGTGAATGTTTAACATATACATGTATCTGCTAGTTTTTAGATTCTTTTCCCACATAGGCCATTAGAGGGTATTGAGTCGAGTTCCCTGGGTTACACAGCAGATCCTTATTAGTTATAGTAGTGTGTATATATCAACCCCAGTCTCCCAATTTACCCCTCCCCCTGCCTTGTCTCCTGGCAGCCATAGATTTGTTTTCTATATCTATGACTCTACTTCTGTTTTGTAAAGAGGTTCATTTGTACCTTTTGTTTAGATTCCACACATAAGTGATATCCTATGATTCGGTGTTTATTTCTCACTTTAAGTTTCTCCAACTTTCCAGCTTGCTTGTGGTTAGAGGCTCTGATGCCTTCCTAATTCCTACTAAGCTTGCACACGGACCCCCTTGAGCTGGGGTCCTTCCCAGGTAATGGTAAGACTATCGAATTAAAATCAGTGAGGAGTCTGTGCTCATAAAGTCATGGTGTGTTGGCACCCTTTCATTTTTATGTGCTGTGATGGGGAATCTTCACTATTGTGGTCTCCAGGGTTAGAGTACCAATTGTTTGTCCATTCTCACAGTTTATATTTTGGTTTTCATGATTAGACTAACTTATCACCTCCCTTTATCCTCTTGGTCCACTCCAGTAAAGCAAAACAAAAGATGAATGAAAGTGGTCCAAATCCTAAATGTTTAAGAGTTCATTAAGGTTGCCTTTGACTAGTAAGGGATGAGACGATATCCTATTTCGCTGATTTGTTTCAAGAAGTAGGCAAGAAAGCTCACGTTGTTACCCTTGTTGCCTGGAGTATAAAAACCATCTGTGTTAAGTGGAAAGGTGTGGTCACGTTTACCTTGGTGGGAGATGTGGTACTCTTCAGGCTTCTCTGGCATACCTGGACACGAGAACAGATACTTCCAAGCTGGCGCTCTTGAGTGAGGGGTCTGTATAGTTAGGCTTTTGGTTTATGGTGAGGTATGTCAGGGAGCTTGAACTTGACTCTTAGTTTCCTAAAGGGTCAGTCAGGATGCTTCTAGTTGTAAAAGAAGAAAAAACAAACAAAAAATCCTCAAAGAGCTTAAGCAATGAGGCAGAAGAGGAGGTGAAGCTGGGAGACTGGTCATCTCAGCCCTTGTATTGACCCTGGTCCAGCTCCCACTCTGCCATCTTTGTGTGCGGACTCAATCCAGAGCTGTCCGGGGGAAAGAGGGTCTTGTTTCTTCCCACTTGTCTGTTTTGACTGCCTGGTGATTTTCTGGGGAAATGACCTCCCAGCTCCTTCTAGGGCTGCCTTGACTTGGGGTGGTTTACTTAAACCTTAACGGCTTCGGGAGTAAGTTCTGTATGCAATGATGGCACTGAAGACTTGGGAATAAAATTAATTCCTGGAGGAAGAAAAATGATCTGTTATTTATTAATCTCTGTGAATTTATTAACTTGGAGAAATTGAGGTCTTAGGTTATCACATCAAAATATTTCTGTTTTATCATGTTCCTCTATTAAAATGAGCAGTACATTTCAGTGAAAACCTTGGGAATTGAAGGTTCTGGTAGCATGCCTCTGAGCAAGCGAAGCATCTATCGGTGTATTAATCGACTTTCCCGGATCATATATTGAGCTGATTTGTCAGAATCCATTAAGCTGGTCGACAGTATGACATTTCAAGCGCAAGTAGGAAAATCCATGTTATGGTTGAAGGAGAAGGTCAGGTCCATCTCAGTTAATCAATGATCAGAGACCAATATGTCACTGCCGGACGGTCCTGCTCATTTTAATTGTTAACCTAATGTAAAGGTTCATCAGCAAACATTAGAGATATTTGTACATGTGAAAATTGAGAACAGCTTCCTAAGTAAATACTCTTTTATCAGCTGTGTCTCTTCATTCAGATTAAATGGGTCCTCCCCTTCCCTGTCCACCCTCTTTCTCTGGAGTCCAGCTGGGAGGCACTCTCCCATCCCTGAGACACACTGGGGGTGCTGGTCACCATTTCCTGCAAACCTTGCTCTGCCTTCTGGAGTGGTCTGTGCTTTAAACATGTGACTCTTTATCAGTTAACCATACCAGGGATCCTGGGGCTTAAAGAAGGGTAAATGCAGACTCAGGTTGTTGGTACCCACCAGCGGGAGCCTGTCTTTTGTAAGAGCCTCAAGCAGCCTTGAATGTAAGATGCATCTGCAGTGAGTGACCTGTGCGATATCAGATATAAGCTTGCAAATGTATTTTTTTGCAGCTAGAGAAATGCCACTGACTTCAGGGGGAGCTCTAGCCTTGGGTTGCAGAAGTCATTTCTGACCTTGAAAGAGGGTTCTTTTAGGAGGGCTTCCTCCTTTAGACTCGGTTGCTAATCTGCACACTCTGCTCTGCAGGGTGCAGGCGAACCCGGAAGTGGGATGAAGGATCTCTGGGAGACTGATCAGAGAGAGGCATGACTCCAGCCCCTTTGAAGAGAATAAATCTAAATTATCGGTTTATTCCTTGACAAGAAAAGGAACTCAAAATTTTATGTTATCTGGAAGTTAAATTTAAGAATGGCTGTTGGAGCCAAATGTTTTTCTTCCATCAATATTAATGACATATCTTAGTTCATAATCTGGGTTGCTAATATTTCCTCTTCAACTGAAAAAAAGTAAATTCTCAAGTAGTATTTAAAGTATTCTGAACAATCTAGAATGGTATCTTAATAAAACAAAATGAAATATGAGAAAAGAACTTGACATGTATACATTAATGTTTAATGTCTATACAAACCATTTAAGTCCTTTTTTTTGGTCTGAAAACTTTTTGACAGCGTCCTTTGTTGAACCATGTTTGGTTTTGTTCTATCTCAGGGCTTAGTTTCTTGTGCTATGGAAGTTCTCTTAAAGGTTTTTAATCACGGAATACCATTGTCCTTGTAGAGAAAATGTTAGTGGGTAATGTCTTAAGAAGGCAGCGTTCCATCCATTGGAAAAAGGTAGTATTGAGCAGAGTAAGGGCCTCAAGCCATAGAGGCTGGGATAGTTATAGGAGAAGAGGAGAGTGTTTGCATTCTCCAGAGCTGCCTGGATCAGTCTAACCAGGTGTTGATGTTCTAGACCATGCTCTGTGACATGGTGTTGGACCAGTTTGGAAACGACCCTGCTTTAACTTGCATCCAGGTTGAAAACTCACCCTCCCTGCCCCGTAAAACAGGAAGTTGGTCCAGGCCTCTCATCCCTCTTATGTCTCTACTTGGCTATTTTCACATTTAAGTTTCAACCACCTTGTCTTTCATGAGTATTCTCCCTCTCTCCTGCAAGCATGATGGTTTCCTTTCTCTCCCATTTCCCAGGACATAATACCTCAGCCCCTGCTAGATCAGTACGTGTCCATGACCGACCCAGCTCGAGTGCAGACCGTCAATACCAACATAGCCAAACACTGCACCTGCAGCCTCCCCGGGGGTGGCACTCACCCTGGGACCAGCAGAATTTGCACTGCTTGAAAGATATGTACAAGACGCCGGCCTCCGATGTGCAGGTAAAAGGAGCCTTTGCAGAGGCTGGCACAGAACACCTAATTAGGAGATGGGGAAGCTGCCCACTGACTTGTGCTTTTTGTGGCTGAAGTTAACATGTTTACTGGCCTCTGATGAAATAGAGCTTTAAGTGGTCAGCACCTGGCAGTATCAGTTTTGCTCCAGAAATGCCACCTACGTTCTTGATAACACTGAGTTCTGCTTGCCTTCTGCGGTCTACCCAGGGGAAAGTCCAGCGCACCCTGGCCTTTTCCTTCCACGAGCTTGCTGTGATCCTCGGGGATCAGTTAACAGCAGCCCACCTGCTACCCATCTTCAATGGATTTCTAAAGGATCTGGATGAAATATGAATAGGAGTCCTCAAACACCTGTATGACTTTCTAAAGGTAGGGAAAAGGGTTAAAACAAAAAACAAATCTCCCCTCTTCAATACAATTTTTTAAAACCCTGGGTATGTATAGCATCAGTTAAAAAAAAAAATAGCAGCTGTCTGGGTTTCTTCAGTTGAAACATATCATCCACAGTCTTAAAGTGGGCATTCTTTCAGTGATGGGTAAATATTTTTCTGTCTTTCTTCCTAATCTTGTCCCTTAGAGTTCTAATGCCATGGAGAATTATACTCCGGGAAAGGAGAAGCTGGGCTCCTGGGAGGCATGTGCCTTGCCTGGGGTCATCTAAGGGAAGAGCCCGGCTGAAATCCAATCTCAGTTCTGCATGAAGAGCTTTTTCTTGCAAGATGGTGCTGATTGCCTCCTTGCCTGTTTTTTCTCCCCTCCTAAAGGAATGATGAGTGTAAAACTGAGAGTTTAAAAATGACCTCAAGAAACTAATTAGTCGCATCTAGACGACCGGGAGCTGCCCTTGACAGAGCTGGGCGCCTGATGCTTGGCTGGTGTGGGCACAGAGCGCAAGAGCAGTGCCTCCTCCCCGGGAAGCAGCGTGGCATTATCTCCCGAGCACACACAGGCCTGGGTTTTTTTTTTTTTTTCAGGCAGGAAATTGTGAAAGATGGAAGAGTGGAGGGCGTGTAGAAACACACAAGCACATACATGAAACAGGGGAGAAAGGGTGGAAGCAGTCAGGGAAGCACTGTCGGTGTGTTCACAGCAAAGCTAATTCATAGCCACTCTGGGTAATGGAGACCCACAGCTATGGCCAGGGACAGATGTATAACCTGAAGTTTATAATAAATCAAGAGTATTGGGGGGCATTCTGGAGGATTATATATTCTTATTTATATATAAATTTTTAAAAACTAATTGCTTCATGAAGACAAGAGGAGAGAATATCAGCTTCAAGAATTTTTAGTGACCGATATCAGCAGGAATTGGAAGCTTCAATATGAACTAGCAGAGTAAGTAAAACCTGTTTGGGGATATGAGAAGGCAAATTAGATGGAATAATTCTTAATTTCCCTACCTTATAATTGATTTCTAAAGTAGCAATAAGAGTCTTCTTCTGAATAAAGAGATTATGTTTTTATTAAGGAATAAACTGAATTCCAAAGCTCTAAGTTACAAATACCACAGTCTCCGGGGAGACATTCATTTTCAGAGGCAGACAGGGCGAGAGTCACTTTGGAATTACAGTGTTCTGCTGTTCTATAAGGCAATTTATTCGAACCAAATAAAAGATGAATCACCCTCTCTTCAATATTCTTCTATTAATCGGAGCAGTTTTTGCCAAAGCTTTCTTGAACATTCTGAGTGTAGCCCTCTGTTTAAGGACACAGTGTGGTTTATACACTTGAGCTCCTAAAGAAAATTATGCTCCAGTGAGAGAGATGAGAAAGTCTAACCCAGATGAGGTGATTATTGAATAAAAACGTCCCCCAAGGTGGCTCAGAGCTGCACATCATTTTCTTTGTGAAGGGGTTATTTAACTCTATTGTGTGCCGGCAAGAGGAATGTTCAAGGGTTTAGTGATGCCAGAAGTGTGAAATCGTCCCCTTAAATAATTCCCCTTCCCTGGGTTTAGAATGTGCTTTCCGCAATATTGAGTAGATTTGTTTCTGGTGGTGTTGTTTGGGTGTTAGTTTTCCCCTCCTCAAGATTTATTTCCGTAATCTCTTGTTTTCATTTTTCTTGCCCTCAACTAGAAATCTCTCAAATAATTGTCTTCCCTGTAGAAATCCATCAGGCTTTTGCAGCTCTTCGGGATAAGATTTGGCCGATGCCAGGGGCAAACGAAAAGATTTTCTCTTTGCTGTGATCCTTAATCATTATGCTTAATTTGAGAGATTGAGGTTTCAGTCATTATGCCTTGTCCCCAGCGCATCTTGTAAGAAAAACAGGCCCACGTTTTTTTTTTTTTCCATGAAGGCATCGCGCCCTCTAGCGGCCGATGCGAGAACTCGGTGCCGTCCGCCTCGGGCTGGGCTGAACCGTCTCCCCCGGGTCGGGGGGCGCGGATAGGGATGCGGGGACCGAGACCCCGGGTGGGGTCGGGGCCGGAGGCCGGCAGGAACCCGGAACGGGGGGCCGCAGACCGAGGACGGAGTCGGGACGGGGGGCCGGCTGATCCACTCCCGGGGCCGGGGACCGAGGCCGGGCACGGTGTGGACCCGGTGCCGGTGCCGGCTGCGAGGACCCGTTTCCCGGGCCGGGACGGGCCGACTGGCCTCGCCCGACGGCGTTATCACCAACATCTGTGCGGTGGTTATTGAAGCCGAAGCCCACCGATATGAATTCTGTGTTCCGTGCCCACGATAGTGGTATCATTTTTCTGAAAACAGTGCTTTTTTTTTGGATATGAAAGTATTCATCGGCACCCCTGGCTTCTGGTTCTAACTTCCACGCAATCACTGTTTCATTTCCTTTCCTTTACCAGGGTGGAAATCATGCCGTTTATTGCCGTCCCCTTCACCCCTTCCCCACTTGGAGAGAGCTCTCTGGCGGTGGCTTCTTCCCACCGGCGGGTGATGAATTTTCCCGGGAGCGCGGAGCCCGGCTCGGTTCTCCCCAAGCGGACCTCGTGCGAGCGCGCGAGCCACAGGCAGAGCATTTAGTCTGCAGCGTCTGGGGCTTCCGCGACCGGGGAAACCTCATTTGCTTTCCTCTTGATCTGCTGATCTTTGGAAACTTCAGCGTCCTGGCTATTTTTATGTTATCTGATTTTTTAAAGTTTTATGTGTTTTCGAACTGATAACCTAAAGTTGAAAGATTAAATCCCTTATTCATAAATTTCTCAACCTCTGTTTTACAAAGTCTAACTTATTTTCTTTTGGTTTGATTTGTGTGCGTGAGAGAGATGAAGAATTAAGATTTCTTTGTTTTTCTTCACTGTTCTTTGCGTAGCCATTTCCCCTCAGCGTCCGTTGATCTCACGGCCCGGCTATTTTTATCTGTAAGATGAAATGAGAGTAAAGAGAGAGAAATAATGTTTTTCACATTTCATAATTTCTTTTCTTTTTAATTTCAGACAGCTGATACGGATTTTGGAACTCCATAATTCCAATGATGTTTGTGATTATTTAATGCATATTGCCTTGAAATTGTGTGCAGATAAAGTTTCTGAGGTTCGGTGGATCTCCTTCAAATTAGTCAGGAATTGTGGCCTTTTCTGTTTATGATTTTTAGAAAAAGGAATATTTATGTTTCTTCCATTTTAACTCCTGTATTTTGTCTGGGCTTAATTTGTCCATTTACTCATGAAAACAGCTTTTAGTTTGAAATTAGAAATTGTATTATAATTTTATTAATATATAAGTTAGCTCTTTGGTTTAACTGTGTGCCTGAGCATGAAAATTGTAGGTAAATTACTTTATGTATCACACCCTTTAAACAGTGGCTTAGTGTTTTCTTTTAAACATAGATTGGGTTGATTCTCTAGCATGGTTTTATAAAACAAAGTAATTAGTGAGCAGACTCCAGCAAGGAAAAGCCGATCCTGTTTTATGTGAGCTTATACCAGCTGAACACTGAGAAAAAAAAAAAAACAAACTTGAAAATATTGATGTAGTAAGATACTTTGATGGTGTTAAAATGTTACTAAAATGACATGTTCTGAAAGGTAATGATTTAGTTAGCAAGGGGACATTTTCCTCAGATTTGGAATCTTAAGATTAATAATGTATTTTTCTAATGCCATTCCCTTTTTTAAATTCCATTTTTTATGAAGGGTTTTATGTGTGTGTGTGTGCAATGCCATATATTTAAACATCTTTTTACCTCTGTGTTCTAATGATCACTGTGACAAAAATTACTTTCTCCCCAGGTTTATAAATTCATTTTAAAAGTGGAAGGGTGCATAAAAACGTCTCGTTTCCATGTAGAGTAGTATTCATAATTCAAGTAGACAGCAGCATTTTAAATTTGCTCTTCTAATATTTTTCACAGGTTGTGGCAATTCTGCAGAGGTTCTGTTCAAACAGTGAAAGTGCACTGGGGTTCAGTTTCATCACGAACTCATCCTATGGTTCCGGCACTGTTCTAAGTGGGTCGAAGGCAAGTGTTTGCTTTCATGTGTCAGGTTAGCAGGGGTCCCGGGGGAGCATCCAGCACGTGCATACGTTTCCTGTGTGATGTCAACACACAGCACCAGGCAAAGGATCTCAGCCCTGGAGGACTAGCCAGAAGCTTGGGGATCAGCGAAGCGGGCCCCCTCACGTCACAGCCTGGTCAGGCAAAGAACCTGCCCAGGGTTCCCCAGCCACTCTGTGCAGTCCTCTGTAGATGGTGGCCGGGCACCTCCTGTGTGCCAGGCGTGCTCTGGTGCTGCAGCAGGACGGGAACCACCTCCTGCGCTCCCAGCAGCTGCTCTCCTGTGCATGGGGGCTAGGCCCAGACCCTGCTCCAGTCATGCCCAGTCCTACTTCCTGGGGAAGTGGGGGATGGAGGGGTGAGGAACAGAGCAGTAGGGCAGAGACCGCTTCATCTCTTTAAGGTGAAGTTCAGGTCCCCAGGGAGCCCTCTCTACTTGTTGCTCAGTCATGTCATACTCTTTGCAACCCCATGGACTGTAGGCCACCAGGCTCCTCTGTCCATGGAATTCTCCAGGCAAGAATACTGGAGCGAGTTCCCATTTCCTCCTCCAGGGGATCTTCCCAACCCGGGGATGGAACCCTCGTTTCTTTCGTCTCCTGTATTGGCAGGCGGTATATTGGCAGGCGGGTTCTTTACCGCTGCGCCACGTGGGAAGCCCACCCTGTCTACACAGCATCTTAGAGATGAGGGCGTGATTTGTGCTTGGCTGGGGATGACGGCTGCCACTTTTGATCGCCTGTGTGTGTCAGGCCTCTGATCCTGCATCTAATGCCAACACATCTGATGCTGACAGAAGGTCCCCCAGGTGTGGAGCTCGGTGTGCCCATATACCTCCAGTTTTTAGCTGGAGGAATTGAAGCCCAGAGAGGTTAAGTAATTTGCTCAGGATCACATAGGAAGTATAAAACCATGATTTTGTTTGTTTGTGATCTGCTGAAGTGCTGTTTTAACAGTTGTAACTTTTCCTCATGCACATATACTGTGGTACACAGAGGGAGTGGGGGGAGCATAGTGAATTCCCGTGTGCCTGTCACCCAGCGTTGTCAGCAGAGCAGTAAAAGCTGGGATTGGCTTCCCCCTGACCCTGGCCCCAGACCCCTCTGTCTGTCTCTGGGAACCGCCCCCGCCTTCCCCAGTGAAGAACTCACGAGGGGCTGCCGCAGGCCCACAGGGGTTATCATAGGGGAACCCTGGCCATTTACTTGTAGAAGGGCCAACGTGGGACAGAGTTAGTGCCAAATTCACCAACCACAGGCCTGGCAACCCAGGCTTTTATCAAGAAGAAGTCAGCGCTACACCTTATTTTGTGGAGAAAGGGTAAATGACAGATATTTGCTTTTATTTTAAAATTCTTTTTTCTGAGATTTAGACAGTCCACGATGAAATAAAGGGAAAAGGGATCAACTAATTTGGTCCACGAAAAATCAGTTTTCTTGTGTGTGCTTTCATTAAAGGTTTAGAAAAACCTACAATAACACAAACAGAAGGACAGGGGACTCGGCCAAGAGAACCTCCCAAGGGTGATGTGGATTATCATTTAAAGGTGGGGAGAGAGCATAACCTGGGGTTAGCAGGGCCACCTTTGGAGTCAAAACCGGTTAGCCTGAAGCCCGAGTCTCCTGTCTCCCTGCTGAGGGTCTTAGGCAAAGCCCCCTCTCTGCACCTGTGCTGCCTCTCTGTCTTCTGTGAGATGGGGCTCCGGTGGCACGGGCCTGCCTCCCAGCGTGGTCCTGAGGCTTCGATGAGCAGATGTGCCCGTGTTACCCAGCACGGCGCCAGCCTGGAAGGCACTGGTAGATGTCAGCTGCTGTTGCTCCCCTGTAGGGGGAGGAACTTCAGGATTCAGAACCCACTTTCCTGGTTTAGAATCCCCACCTCGCTCTTGCTTATGGGTCAGGAACCTTTGGGTATCACCATCACAGTGGACTCACCCGTAAAACTAGGCTCGCTCTGATTTCCGTGACCGGCTGTGAGAATGAGATGGGAGCATACACGTGAGACTCTCTGTAAGCAGAGCAGCAGTGAATGCTGATGGTTTATCACAGAAGCAGCATTTGTTACCTGTGCACAGACAGCAGGGTGCTGGATTGGGGTCTGGGGTTTGACTGTCATGTGACAGGCGTGGCCCCTGTCCTCAGAACTTGAGGCCTGCCGAATGCCAGGCGTGAAGGTTCTACTCACCCTTACTGCTAGACTCTGCAAGGATGTCTGCATTCCCATTGCTGCTCCATTGTACAGATGAGGAAACTGAGGCCCAGAAAGGCAAAACCACTTATTTATGGCCACGAAGCCAGCAAGTGGTCAGACTGGGTTTTGAACCCAGACCCATCTGACTCCAAAGCCTTTGCCTTCTCCATCAGATGTTACCATGCTTGGACCCCAGTGCTTGGCAATGAATTAGAAAGTGGTAACTGTGTTTCTAACCAAATTCAGTGGTTGAGATTTTAAAATTCACACACACTTCTCAGACCAAAAGATCCTGAAATTACTTCTTTGGAATCATGAGGTGTGTGTTTTTAGAAAAACCATGCTGATCCCTGTTGAAGAATGTCCACTTTTTGGCTGTGGTTTTCTTTTCATTAGAGGCAGTGGTGAGCAAGGAGTGTATCCCCATGGACCAGTCTGTCAAACACTTACTGCCCAGCCTTTTAAGCCTCATATCAGATCCTGTACCAAACGTGAGGGTTTTGCTTTTGCCAAAGCTCTGAGGCAGATGCTATTGGAAAAGAGTATGTGGGCCATTTTTCTGAGCATACAGATTTTAAACTTCACTGGACAGCACCTGGCTCTTGTCTTTCAGGAACTGTGGCAAATTGTGTGATATGGCATACTTCAGATTAATTATACAGATTGATGTATTTTATGCATGTGTATGTGTCAGGTACTCTGTCATATTCTACTCTTTGCAACCCCATGGACTGTAGCCCGCCAGGTTCCTCTGTCCATGGGGTTCTCCAGGCAAGGATACTAGAGTGGGTTGCCATTTCCTCCTCCAGGGAATCTTCCTGACCCGGGGATCAAACCCGAATTTTCTATGTCTCCTGCATTGCAGGCAGATTCTTTACACGCTGAGCCATCAGGGAAGCCCTACTTTATGCATAAAATGTTATTTATAAAATGACTAGTAAAATTTGATAGCTGTTTTATATTTAATAAACATATGCTAAAATACAAAACATTATATAGTCTTCTAGAAATGAGAGAAACTTTTATGAGTTTTAAGCTATGACATAGAGATTGACTTGAAGGGAAATCAATTTAAGCATGAACTTTGATTGGGTTTTAATGGTATTAATTTTGTCGTCAATCAGAAAAAGTTTATACCACAACTTAGTCAGTTATTTTAAGCCTGAACAGAGCCTAACATAAGATAGTTCAGTTCTACACCAGGGGTACAGGCAAATGTCTTAAAGCCTGCCCTGCATACACCTGTCTTGCCTCTTCTCTCCCATCCTCTACCCTAGCTTGCCAGCAACCTGCCCCCCACTTTCTGTGTTCTAAGTTGCCAATTCTTTTGTATTGGAGGGAAGAAAAGATAATATTAAAAGATTTTTAGTCATAGTTTTAAAACTATGCCTATCTATTCTAAAAAGTTTGTGTTTACAAGTTAGGAGATACTCTTTCATTAAAGCAATTTTATCACTTTAAAGGACTTTATGAAGCATGGTTTATTGTCCTGAGCTGTGGTTTTAAAAAAGAAAAAACCCAACCTAAACCAGCGTATGTTTTAGAACACAGTTCATGGCACCTGTGATTCAGTTTCCTGTCTTTTCTCTTTAGTGTGTTTTAGAAATGCCGGTAACCCTCATCTTGGAGTTGTTGAAGAGACTGTCCTGGCTTTGCAGTCTGACCAGAACCAAGATCTTACCTTTTTCGCTGCCCTAGAACCGAAGCGGGCCGGCATGCTGCAAGAACAGAACTAACCCATCTGTGGTCCCTGGCAAGACGGTCACTTCGAGCTTGGCATGTGCTGCTTACCGTACCTTGAAGGGGAGCTGACGGTGTCATACCTGCCTGGGGAGGAAAAGTTTCTGAGACTTTGATATTGTGTCCTCTGGGGACCCCATTCCTACCTGTGGTCACAGGGACCGCTCCTGGGACAGGCGCTAGTTGCAGGCAAGCACCGTGCTTCTGTGCCGCCACCTGCCGGATCAGGACGTCTGTGCAAAGGTGGTGGAACCAGCTGGCTCGCTGAGTGTGGGAGCCTCTGTGACCTCAGACTGTCTGGCAGCAGTTTGTTTTGTCTGTTACTGATGATATTATTTGACCCCCAGTTACCTCTCTCTCCAAAAATAAAGTACTTTACTAGAAGCTTTTACGTCTTCAGTAGACTTGCGTATTTTGCTTCCGTCATGCTTTCCCATAAAATATAGTTTATGGTTTTATATTTTATTTTTAACTGAAATATTGTGCATATGTAAATAACCCTTGACGGGAAGAAAATATATTAACACAAGATTAGTCTCCTATCAGTGAATAGTACAAATACATCATTTAAATTTATGTTCTACTTGGAGTTGCTGCAAATATAGCCCCATTTTTTTTTAACTTGTGAAAGATGTGATAGTTAAAGAAATCTACTAAAGCATGATTTATGGCAATCTTTCTAATATTGTACTTTTGTTATAAATTTTACTCAGACCTCTTTCTCAGGCACTGACCCCTCCCCTTCTTGCAGGAACCATTTCCATAAAGTGATATATTAGCCTTTGATAGAGGCATAAAGCAGGAAGATTTTCATTCTTATATGGCTTTAAGAAACGGAAGAGAAATTGATCACTGAGATGCATGGATTTGAACTTTGTATCTGATTCTTTAGAATCTTAAAAATAGGAAAGCACAGTTCTGATCAGTGTCTATAGTTGGCCACAAACACCAGTGATGTAGGGGCTTACATTATGATATGCTTCAAATCTAAGTACATAGGACTTAAGAGTTTGTGCTTTTAAAATTTAGACCAAGAGAAAGATGCTCTAGAATTTAAAAGGTTTTTGATTAATAGCTCAGGGTTCTAGAAACATCTGATTAAATCTTGCATGCATGTATGCTGATGTTATTTTTCTTTTTTTCTATTTTTATCTTCTCAAAGGCCAGCAGGAGTGGAGGAAGGAGCAGCCTGTTTGGGGTCCGAGAGCAGGCTGCAAAGAGCACATGAGTTATTTCCATTCTTCCCTGGGATCTTTTTCTTATCTTTCTTTTCTTTTTTTTTAAATAAAATTTCTTGAGCTAATGTTGAGTTTCCTGGTATACAGGATGTTTTCCCCTTCCCCAAATTCCATTGGGCTGACTCTAAAAAGAAAGGAAGGAATCCATACCATGCCAAAGAAAATAAGGCACATGTATGATAATTTCAAATTGTATTGATAACCCAGGAGAGAGCATTTTGGCAACTTCAGGAAGGAGTGACTTAATACATTGGAGACTACATATTAAGAGAGAAAAAAAAATCAGCCTATCTTGTATTCAGTGCTTGCTTAGAGTAAAGAGATGCAGGTATTGTTTTGCTTCAGTAACAAGCAAATTTTAATTTTTTATTGCCTAGAAATTGAGATTGTCGTGTTGTTGAAATCTGTTGATCCAGCAGCAATGTAGAATTATTCAGCTGGAATCTGGTCTTCTGTGCAGAGCTGCACTTTCCATTAAAGAAAACAAATTCAGTTTGTGTTGTGATGGGTAGGATTTGCCTGCCGAATCAGCTATGCTGGTAGGGATTGGTCAAGACTCTTTGGTGAATACCGTAACCTTTAAATTTTCAGTTTATACGTGTTAAAATTTTCTATAGTTTTATATGAATGCCTTTCCAATCCAAAGATTTTTTTTTTATGACTGTCACTTTTCTGCAAAAAGTATGTTTAAAGCTCACATTTTATCCTTCTTTTGTAACAACTGAGACTTTTTTCTAAGATTGTTCATGTTGCCCTTGCTGTTCTCTCCTGTAGGTTTCTCATCAGTTTAGATCTTTACATGTTAGTTCACAGATGCAGCGGTGTCTGTGATCTCTGCTTGCACTTGGCCTCCTCTGGCGACATAATGGAAAAGCACAAGCTGGTTTCTCACCAATAGGGCTGCCTTGAAAGGCATCTCAGCAACAGAACTGGCTCAGACCGTCCCTAAGTGGACGTGTCTTTCACTGTCCTTCTCATAGTGTTTTCTTCGGCACTTTCTCACTCCCAGAATCCCAGAGCGTTTTCAGCACTGATGGATTTCAGTGCAGATGGCAAATTTTCAGGAAGGTCCATCTCCCACTTCGGAGTGGCCCACTATATTTAATTCCCCCCCCCCCCCCCTCACTGTCAGGTTGGGTCCAGATCTGCTTGAAAGGAGTCATACTTCTGCAATGTTGCCTTTTTCATTCATGCTCGAAATATGATTTTTAAGCATGACAAGACTGCACTTAACAACTCTCCGTAGACGATACATGCAAAGATGATTTAGAGAGATATTCAGGCATAATTCCTACAGGTAGTTGGCCCCGAATTGTGCAATGGCTGTATTTTAAACAGACAAGGAGAAGAGGCTGCAGTTTTCCTGCTTAAAGGACCTGACGTTCAGCTGGGAAGGGGAGTTGGGGATGTGGCGCGGGGGCGCATGCCTCCTGGCGATGCCTCTGTGTTGATCTCAGTAAATCTCCTCACTGTTTTAGAAGCGCCCATTCCCCTTATTTAAGAAGATGCATCAGGTCCATGGGAAGCGCGCTTTGATTAACTGCGGCCCATCGGCCCACTGCGGGGAGGGGGGCTCAGCTGTCCTGGGGAGGGACGGGGGCGGCGGTGACACGCGACCACTTCGCGCAAGACAGGGCCCAGCGGCTGGGATGACGCGAGCAAGAGGGACCAAGCGGCTGAGGCTGGGCGTGGGGCCATGAGGAAGGGGGGGGCGGAGGCAGCGACGCCGCCGGGGGGCACCATTCGCCCTGACCGCGCTGGGAGCTGGCCGCCCAGGCCGGGGGCAGACTCGGCCGGCCTGCGGCCCCGCTCCACGCAGCTCCGCGCCTGCACCCGCGGCCGGAGCCACATCGGGGACCCGCAGGCTGTGAACCAGGAGCTTGACGTGGTCCCGGATGTCTTCGCCATGAGGGTGCTGCTGGAAGATTCCGGAGAGATGTTCCGAGTGACAAACTGCCGCAGCAGCATGACGGTGCGGGAGCTCAAAGAGGAGCTGGACCTAACAGCCGGCATCCCCTTCAACCTGCAGCGGCTGCAGTACCTGGACCAAGGTGGCCCCTGCCCGATCACGTGTACTCCTCTCCACCCCGGGGGGCCAAGTCCCCTCTGAACCTACAGTGGGGGAAGGGAAGCCCGCCCAGACGAAGACCCCAAATGGGTCAAAACAAATCCCACCCCGTGAAACTCCAGGTGGAAAAGCCAACCCTGGCCACCCAGGGACTTCCCAATTCCAGAAAAGCCAGGTTAACGTTAGACCTCAGATCTCCAGGCAAACCCTGTCCACAGCAAGACCCTGATCTGTAGCAAATCCTCCAATCTCAAAGCCAGCTATATAGTCCATCCTGCCAACCTGAGCCAATCCCATCCAGGTCAGAGTCCCCAGTCCTAAACCAGGCACTGCCCACTCTGCTAGGACCCTCAGACTCCCATGTCTTTCCTCATCAGGGACCCAAGTCCCAAAGCTGGCAGTACCACGCAAGAACTCAAGCCTGAAACATTTGTCCTCAGCAGGACCCCGCAAACCTGCTTGTGTCAGGTCCCCAAATGGAGGCAAACTTCTAGTCTCTGTGCTGGGCTGTGGGGCACCAGGACCCTCAATCCTCCACCCAGCTGTATCCATGCAAGGACCCCAGATGAAGCCTGCCCAAAATTTACCACAAATCTCCAGGGTTACCATGACTACTTCAGAAGCCCAGATTCTTTGGCAAAGATATCCACATAAGGACACTAGAGCGTGGAACAAGCCCTGCTTCACTTCAGGGCCCTCAAGCCAAGAACAAACCTTCCCAAGACTGAACCCCCTAATCCCCAGACTAACCAAGTGACAATGAGAACCCTGAATCCTCCAGCAACCATGTAGACTCAAGGACACGAGAGCCTTAAACAAACTCTGTGCACTTCAGAACCCATCTCTCTCCACAAACCATACTCAGGTTTGACCCTCAAATACAATCCCCAGGTGACCCCCTGCTCATAACAGAAACCTGAATCCCAGAGCAGGTGGACTTGAACTTCCACCCACAGTAGGACCTCAAAGCTCAAATCACGTTTACACTCCAAGGTTTAAGCCAGCCATATGCGTGCAAGGAAGCCAAAGCTCAAAACAAGCCTTGCCTACATGAGGACCCCCCAGACTCAAAGCAAACTCTGCTTGTGTTTGAAATCCAATTCCACATCAGCCTTAGTCACATCTAAACCCCAAGTTCAAGACCAAACCCTGCTTATATCAGGACTCCGAATCTCATAGCAGAACCTGTCGCCACTGAGACACCCGAATCCCAGGGCAGACCTGTCTGATTCCTCAGCCCTATGCTATCTAGGACCCCTCCCCCTCAAATGCCAAAACAAATCCTTCCCACAGAAGGACTCTACATCCCAGAACAGATCCTTCTCACACCAGGACCCCCAGGCAGAGTGCAAACCTTGCCTCCGTCAGAACCCCAAATCTCAAAACAAACCCTGTCCACATTTGAACCTCAAATACTGGCACTGACCCAGTCTGTATCAGGACCTCGAATCTCAAGCTGCCTTCTTGTCCATGTCAGGAGCTCAAAGCAAGCCCAACTGGAATAAGAACCCAGCACCCAAAGCTCACTGTGACTGACTCAGGATCCCAAGGTCCCCTGCCCAGATAAACCTCATGTAGGAGACATCCAGTGGAGAGTGAGGGCCCAGAGCACATCCTCTTCCCCTAGGGTCTCCTTCCCTCAGCCTGGCTGTCCCCATCCCATCCCTATGATATTTAGAATATAAGAGCAGGATTAAAGCCCCCCCAGCCTCTGCCATCTCCCCACCTGCTTGAAATCAATGCAAAAACAAGAAAACAAAGGTAGAAAAAAACTCTCTGGGCTGCTGCACAGAGAAAGTGAACAGCCAGTGGCGCAGAGAGACTGCAGTTATACTGCAGGGGCCGTGAAGCGACAGAGATGAAGATGAAGCAGCCCGTCTCCCCGAGCTCCAAGCTCCCAGACATTGCTCTTCTGGGGCTCAGTTTCCTGATCTGTAAACCACAGCCCCATTAGCTCCAGAAGCCTCAGTGCCGTTTCCTCCTTCAGGCAGAAATGACTCCAGAAACTCAGAATGCATACTGAAGACCAAAGTCCTTTCTTTCCTTGGCCCTCTTGGAAATCGGTTAAGCATTTTTCATGATGTATTTGCTTTGCTAGAGCAGTATTTGGAAGATGCTTAAGAGCATTTTCTAGGTTTTATGTGGAAAGAAATGTACCTGGATTTAATGTGTTAAAAGTGAAGTGAACTATGGAAGTACTTAGCAAGAGTTCCAAAGCAAGTAATTCGAGAATTATGTGTCCTGAACTGCAGATGTCTGACACCCCTCCTGTTAATTTATTTTCACCCATGAGCTATGCTGAGTGATACATTCAAGAAAGCTAAGAGGGAAAGAAAGAGACAAAGTGGCCTAACACTGATGTCACAATCCTGTTAGTCAGCAAGCACTTAGCAACTGCTAGAAGCTTGACCTCTCTTGCAGTTGCCATCCTTACTGTTGACAGCAAACAAGAAAGAGAGAAGGTATACCATGGGGATGGAAGAAATTTGGGCTTCTGCCAATAAATAATCAGTCTGACGCCTCTTTACCCACCTCAAAGGTTGCCAGGGAGGATCAAATGAGATAATGTGTGTGAAAACCCTGAAAGACTTAACTATAAAAGGGGGTGAGCGTTCTCCTGGAGGCGGGTCGCCTTCCCACGTCTGTTGTCAACTCTAATAATTTATTTAGCTGGTGATAATTAGTATTTGTCTAAGCCGAAGGCAGTTGCTGCCTGCCTGTAAAAGGAGAATGTGCTCTGATTTCTCTAAGAGCTGTTTAGCTTGTGTGAATTGTGCTCTTGTCTTTCTTGGAGAAACACAGCCTTGCTCCAGTTTTTTCAAAGTTGATAGGAAGTCGTGGAGTTGTCTTACTTAGACTAATTACTGATTATCCTCAGTGTGAGAACCACAAATAAGACCCTGATTAACAGATTTGCTAATCGCTATTCCATATTTCCATCCAACAACTGGAGTTGCTGGGAACCAAAGGGTGCCAACAAAGTCTAGAGTGAGTGGCACAGGGCATCAAGGAGAGGCAGGGCTGATTGGAGTCCCGGCGCTGCTGTTCACTGGCCATGTGAGCCTCCGTCCACTTCTGCGGCAAACGGACCAGCCAAACCCGGCTTGTCGTGAGGATTAAAGAATGTGGGTGCTGAGTACTGGCACTTAGTAATCGCTCAGTCATGAAACCCAAAATGCTCACAAATTCTACTCGGGATAAATGACAATCCAACCTGGGCAGAGTTGAGACATTCATTCCATTCTTAGGTCTGCTTTTTGTAACCTAGGTTACAGCTGGCCAGTAGGAAGATGTGTGTGTGTGTATTTCCAAAGGTAAACTGAAATCAACTTCATTTTCTTAAAATGTTCTACAGTCCTTTTCTACTAATTCTGACCATCTTCCCCCAAGGGTATGAGTAAGGGGCAGTTTTGGGTGATGACACATAGACAGGAGGTTCTTCCACACCAAGTCCACATTATGGTGGGGGTTGACATGTAGATGCTCATATTACCATAGGGTCTCCACTGGGGCAGTTTTGTCCCCCTGGAGGCCATCTGGCAATGTCTAGAGACATTTCAGTGGTCACTTCTAGCTGAGTGGGCTGCTGCTGCCTTGGGGGTAGAGGGCAGGAATGCTGTAAAGACCCTGCAATGTCCAGGAAGACCCCACAGCAGATAGTCATTTGGCCCCAAGGGTCACTAGTGCAGAGGTTGAGAAATGCTGCCATAGACTATAATGTGAAAGATCCAACAATTTTTCTCATTATTACCTCTTTAAGCTAACTGATGACAACATTAACCAGAATCAGTATTTTAGTTTGAATACTAAATCAGTATTTTAGTTTGTATAGCCACATTGTGCCCTGTCTGTAATGTACAGTTACTTCAAGTAGTTCTACTTAGAGTTGGCCTCCTGAAATGACTTTTGTTCACTTCATGTATTTTTTTTTGTGATGGGTCAAGTTATAATTGGGCTTCCCAGGTGGCACTAGTGGTAAAGAAACTGCCTGTCAATGCAAGAGACATAAGAGGTGTGGTTTGATCCCTGGGTTGGGAAGAGCCCCTTGCAGAAGGGCATGGCAACCCACTCCAGCATTCTTGCCTGGAGAATCCCATGGACAGAGGAGCCTGGCAGGCTACAGTCCATAGGCTGGCAAAAAGTTGAACATTACTGAAGCAACTTAGCATGCACACATGCAAGTTATAATTATAGAATTTTATGATTTATTGCTTTTTTTGGCAGGGGAAGGTTTGGCTTCTCTTTGAGTTAAGCCAGATTAATTTTCTAAAAAATATCAGCTACCCCAAACAGACATACGTGGTTTTATCAAATGAGACTAGTGCTCACGTGCCTCAAAGTATTTTTGCAATACCCAAATATCACAAATAAGGTAATCTCTTAACTAAACCAGTGTAACAATTTATCTTTAATGCCTGATTTTTCTTTTTAAAGATAAAGATTATTCTCCATAGGAATTTTGATGGATGATGCTACGCTGAAGTTCCATGACGTTATTCCTGGTGGAATTATTTCATTACGTATCTGGCACTATGATGGATGGACGGAGCTGGTTTTGGCGGCTGTAGAAGGGGATTCCAGTAAGGTGTTTTCATGCTTCTTCAAATGGATATTATATTTCATGAAGCAACTGTAGATTGTGTGTGTGCGTGTGTGTGTGTGTGTGTGTGTGTGTAGGGGGAAGTTGCTTGTTCTTTAATGTGAATATTTGTTGAAAGTTGCAGAGTAGAGAGAACAATAATGATGGCTTGTCATCATGATCAAATCTAGTGTTTCCATTTGCTGTTTGGCTTTGTGGTTTCACCCTGTTCATGGACTTGTGATTTGTAACCCAGTCAGTCCACGCCGAAAGGAACCAGGGCAGCCCTTTTTCTATTCACGTGTATATTTGTGTGTGTTCTAAATCACTTCAGTTGTATGGGACTCTTTGCCACCCCATGGACTATAGCCCAACAGGCTGCTCTGTCCATGGGATTCTCCAGGCAAGAATACTGGAGTGGGTTGCCCTTCTTTTCTCCAGGGGAGCTTCCTGACCCAGGGATCGAACCTGGGTCTCCTGCATTGCAGGCGAATTCTTTACCACTAGCACCACAAGTATATTTGGTAAAGTTGAAAACCTAATTTAACAGTGGAGGATGCCAGATAAGTTGGAAGTGCGTGGTCCAGAGCATTTGATGCTGCAAAAAATAAAAGTCTTGGAGGTCTGCCCCCACCTGACAGGGAGAGGCTTGGAAACACAGAAGGCACCCTGACCCTTGGCCAGGCCTTGAGCAGGGCTCTGGTGTGGGGTGGGGGTGGGGGCAGGCAGGGGCGGGAGTGAGACAGGAGGAGGAAATGTCTGCCCAACTGTGAAGGTGAATCCCTCAGACACAGGGGCGAGTGCAAGTTCTTTGTAGAAAATAAATTTGGATGAGAAGCTAGGAACTCGTGGAGGAGACAGTTCACTTCCAGCTGGGAGAGGTGGTTGGGATGGGGTTCTGGGGAACAGTGGTGAGCTCTAGG
Source organism: Antilocapra americana (assembly GCA_007570785.1). NCBI lineage: Eukaryota > Metazoa > Chordata > Mammalia > Artiodactyla > Antilocapridae > Antilocapra > Antilocapra americana. The sequence goes on along the minus strand of ML660204.1, from coordinate 4,208,528 downwards.
AAAGCAGGGCTGGGACCCAGCAACCCTGCTGCCTTGGAGCAAGAGCCTGAGCGCCCATGCCCTTCATGTTTGCACAACTCTCTCTCTGGTTCCTTCTCGGAGTTTCTTCCCTGCCCCTGCCTTCCCTGGATTCCCCTCAGGCTATGTCCATTCTGGGTTCTCTGACTCTTGCTCTTAATGTGGGGTGAGTCCCCCTCTGCCCCTTGTCTTGGGCCAGAACTGTCATCACCCCCCTGCATCAGGGACTGGGTTCCTCTCTGTGGGAGCCGTAGTCTTCCTCCGGGGCTCAGAGCTTTAATTCTCCAGGAGAAGATTACGTCCCTGGGCTGTTATTCACCTGAGAGCAGAGTTCAGAGTGTCCCAAACGTGAACAGAGACAATGGGCCTAAGAATAGACCGGAAGGCCAGGGTTCGTCAATTCTCCCTAGGAGTGCGTGCTCCCTTGGAGAGGGGGGTGTTCGTTGTCGGCGGGGGTCTTCCTTCAGGGCTGCAGCCCCCTTCCTTTAGACACCCAGAAAAGCTATTTTTCTCTCTTCAAAACATGGACAGGAAGAATTTCCTGCCTCCCGAGCCTGTCTGGTGGTAAATTTGTGTTTCCTGGACGTGCAGAGAGAGCTACCCCTGGCTGGTTTCCAGCTTATCCCTCCCCTAGGGGCTGCCACCCCCCGCCACCTCGCCCTGACCCGACCTGTCCCACTCCCTTCTGCACGTGGGGTCTGGGCTGACTTCCCCACCAGAGTGTCCTGGGACCCACCAGCCAGGTGCCTCTGTGCTCTTGAAGTCACTGAGCCTCACGTGTGTGACTGTGTGTCTCATCCAGCTGGCTTGCCTTGGTGTTGCCGAAGACACTTACTACCGAACTGCAAATTCGGGGCATTTTGATGACAGGCAGTGGAAGAAGTGGATTTCCCAGAGAGCGTTCGTGGCCTTGTATGTTGCCTCACACAGGGGTCACTCGGAGGCTGTGCAGTACCTTCTAGAACACGGTAAATCTCATAGCGGTGGGTATGTTCATGTGGTTGGTGTTCAGTCACTAATTTTTGTCTGACTCTTTGCAATCTCATGGACTGCAGGACGCCAGGCTTCCCTGTCCATCACCATCTCCCAGAGTCAGCTCAAATTCATATCCATTGAGGGGCTTTCCTGATGGCTCAGATGGTAAAGTGTGTGTCTGCAATGCAGGAGACCTGGGTTCAGTCCCTGAATCAGGAAGATCCCCTGGAGAAGGAAATGGCAACCCACTCCAATATTCTTGTCTGGAAAATCCCATGGACAGAGGAGCCTGGTAGGCGACAGCCTATGGGGTCGCAAAGTATCGGACATGACTGAGCGGATCAACTTCTTCACGTGCATCGAGTATGTTCAAGGGTAGGGGTCTTTTGCAGGCAAGGGAGACACAGTGGCTTGTCGTCCTGGTCCACTCAGTAGTGGTTTCCTGGACCTCAGCTTGTCAACCACCAATTAAGGTCCCCACTGGGCTACTCGGTCACTGCCTGAGGTGTCTGAAGACATGCTAACCAGAGGCTGTGTTGCATCTCTTGGCCAGGGCTCAGGAAGACAGAATTTTTCAGGATACCAAGTCACAGGGTTTCATGGTTCATAGTGTTCAACCAGACCCCGCTGGGGATATTCCCAATCCATCCTGTTATTTCTTTCCCACCTGGGGTCTCCTTTCTGCCCAAGGAGTCTATCCCTATGCTGACATCCCTCTCTTGGTGGCTGGCAAGCTGGCCTTTGAATTATTTGTTCCACATCCTCATTTTCAGCTCTCCTCCACCAAAGGGCAATTACTCTCTCTGTCCACAGACACAGAAGCCTTAGCCTGGCTTGTCTCCCAATTAAAGGGCTTTGCCTGAGGTTCTTTGGGAGTATGTTTTATCTTTCCTGGATGTATAATGTTTTGGGGAAAAGAGGCCTGGGATTGAGCTGCAGACCATTCAAAAACATGAGAAAACCATGTCAGACACCCCAGGCCACCAGCTTCCTCCAGAAAAAGCACATAGTATTTGGTGAATGGTTTCCCAGGTGGCTCAGTGATAAAAGAACCTGCCTGCCAATGCAGGAGACACCTGTTTGATCCCTGGATCAGGAAGATCCCCTGGAGAAGGGAATGGCAACCCACTCCAGCGTTCTTGCCTAGAGAATCCCATGGACAGAGGAGCCTGGTGGACATGGGTTTGCAAAGAGTCAGACGTAACTGAGCATGCACACACTACTTGGGGCTCAGGAGGGGGCTTCATCTGAGGATCTCCCACATCTACTTGGCTCCAGATTAGACCCCCTCTTCCTAGCCTTTGGCCTTGATCCCAGGCTCTCTGTGCTATTTCCCCCACTTTCACCAACCAAGCTGGGAAAACACCTCCTATATTTGGGCAGGATAACAGGCCGTGTGTCTGTGATGGGTAGGGGTTTTTGTGACGGTCCTCCCCTCTTTCTGCACTTCTCCTGTTGTAGGATGAAATATGGGCTTTTCACAGCCCAGCAGTCCTTTAAGCTCATAAAAAGTCATTTTCACTCTGATGGAACTGTGATGTATTTGAAAGCACCAGTTAAAAAATTACAGCTGGTTTGGCAAAGTTTTCTGTCCTTTGCAGACAGTAGCTGTAAAGAGGTGCTGGGGCCAAGGCAGGGTGTTGTGAGAACCCATTTAAAACTTTACCTCACTGACCAGTCATAGCTCATAAAAACTGGCTACTGAAATGTCAGCTGCGTGTAATTGAATTGCCTTGTTCTCTCTGTCATGGTATTTGTTACCCAGAATTTGATTCAATTCAACAAGTCCATATTGGACACCTGTCATTAGCCCACCCATCTGCGGGAGGCAGTGAGGGATTCAGTCCAAGTGAAGTCTGTCCATGAGTCAGGCTACCCAGCCTCTGACATCTTCCAGGGGCCTGTCTTCTCCAGGTATCGCCCAGGCTACGTTCCTGGGATGAAAACAGCAATGATCAAAACAAGCGTGTTTTCTGCCCATGTGGAGTTAATGAAGGGAAGTCAACAAATTATTACAAATAATGAATTCCATAGTCAGTCATGCGTGGAATGTTCTGGAGACGCAGAACATCTATTGAACAAACGCAGGGGCTCCCCGGGTGGCTCAGTGGTAAATAACCCTCCTGCCAACACAGGTAGATGTAAGAGACGTGGGTTTGATTGTTGGATTGGGAAGATCCCCTGGAGGAGGGTGTGGCAACACACTCCAGTATTCTTGCCTAGAGAATCCCATGGATGGTGGAACCTGGCGGGCTGCAGTCTGTGGGGTCACAAAGAGTCAAACACGACTAAACTGCACAGGGGAATTCTTAGGGAGGAGGACTCAGGAGCGTTTTCCTGAGGAAGTGAATGAAACCTTAAGAAACAGGGTTATCCCAGGGTGGGGGTGGGGGGCGGAGAAGATAAGAGTGTTTTTAGCAAAAGAAACAGCATGTGCAAAGATCCTGGGGCAAGGTGAGGGAGCAGGAGTGTTGAAGGGATAAAGCTAGAGGGCTGGTGTAAGAGAAGCATGGAGTGGTGGGGGAGGAAGTTCTCTGAGTGGGAGGCTGGGTAATGCTGGCCTGATAAGGCGAGGTGGGTAGGACAGAGCAGTGAAGACCTAGAACATTGCCCCAAGGATTTGAGCAAGGATTGTAGAAAGGTCTTTGTCTGCCACAAGAGGAGCCTGGGGGTGAAGCAGGGCTGGATGCTGGTGGGGGCGATACAGGAGTGACCCCTTTGTGGCACTGGGTACAGGGGTGGGGAGCAGTTATTCATTCTCCCAAGCATTCCTTTCCAAACCTCGGCCCCTCCCCATAAGTCTCTTCTGGAACAGGTTTCTGAAGCTTGGCTCTGGCCAGCGGGGTGGCCCTCCCTGAGCCCACTCTTCTTTCCCAGGTGCCAACTGTCAGGGAAGATCCCCCGTGGGCAGGACGCCCCTGCATGTGGCTGCAGCCATGAGCCGGGTGGACTGTATCAGCCTCCTGCTCAACTATGGGGCCTCCATCAATGGCAAGGATGCCAAGGGGGAGACGCCCATGTCCCTCGCCCGCCGCCTGAACCGTACCCAGAGCGAGCGACGGATGTTCCTCTTCTACTGGCTGGTGAAGATGGGGACTAAGGACCCGCTGGACCCTGTGGTGAACAAGGCTTTTCAGAGAGTCAAGTCTGGGTTCGGCACCAAAAAGGAGAGCAAAGTGTAGGAACATTTGCATGTTGACACTGACTCGGGGTAACTTTCCCGAGTTCAGGTCCATGGTGACCAGTGGCTGTGAGTGAGCAGAAATTCAGAGAAACATGGCAGTTAATCTGAATCAGACACGAAATGATCTGTCCTGTTTGCAAATGGCGTGGGGAGAATATTGATAGAAGTGGGTGACTTTGTGTTCACTTCCTAACCCATTATGGACCTAACAGACTCCCACGCCAGCCTTTAGTTTCGAGCTATTTGTTCATTATACCCAGTAACGCTGCTTGGGGTGATGGGGACCAATTACCTCCTCTCCTGTCCGGACACCATCTAATGCATCCGCATAATAGGAGTAATGGACACAATGAGAGTAGCTCTTGTTGTTACGGTACAAAACCAGTACGGGCAATTGTCGCCGGGTGGTGGGCAGCGTCACCTGTGAATTCCAGCTTGTTAAATTCATGGAACAAGATGGTCTGTGAGCTCGCAATGTTCCAGAAGTTTTCCTGAACCTTCCTGGAGGGGTCTGCTGCCTGAGTCAGAGGTAGGGCTGGGGTGAGAAGCTAGGCTGGCCAGGGGACATCTGAGCTTGGCTGTCCACCAGGGGCACTTGGTTACTCTTGGTGAAAGGGGGTGAGTTGACATTGGATGTAAAGGAGACCAGTGCATAAAATGACAATGAGCTAGTAAAGGAGAGAGTTTGAACTGGCAGCTTCTTTTTTGCTTTTGTCCCATCCCGAAAGGTCCAAGCACCCTTCTCCCCCACACTAGCTTTCTCTTTTCCTGCTAGAACTGGGGGAGCTCCAGCATCCTTACTAGCGGGCAATGTCTATGCTGGACTCTGGGCTCGACAGCCCACGAAAGCTGCCATGTGAGTGATGAGCTAAGTGTGGGAGACCAGAGGGAGGGGTGAGGACTGGAGCAGACTGACATGTACCCCCCCCCACCCTTGCCTGAAGAAGATGCTGCCACTTAGCTCCAGCAGTAAGTGAGCCAAAGGGAGCTAGAGCTTTCCAGAGCTGGGAACCTGGCTTTTTAATCTAAATCCTGATTTTTAAGTGTTGGCTTGAATTATCCCCTGGAGAAGAGAAGGGCTACCCACTCCAGTATTCAGGCCTAGAGAATTCCATGGACTATATAATCCACGGGGTTGCAAAGAGTAGGACAGGACTGAGCAACTTTCACTTTCTTTTCTTTTGAATTATTTTAAGATCAGCTGCTGCTGCCACTAAATTGCTTCAGTAGTGTCAGATTCTGTGCGATCCCATAGATGGCAGCCCACCAGGCTGCCCCGTCCCTGGGATTCTCCAGGCAAGAACACTGGAGTGGGTTGCCTTTTCCTCCTCCAATGCATGGAAGTGAAAAGTGAAAGTGAATTTGCTCAGTCGTGTCCAACTCTTCGCGACCCCAAGGACTGCAGCCTACCAGGCTCCTCCGTCCATGGGATTTTCCAGGCAAGAGTATTGGAGTGGGGTGCCATCGCCTTCTCCGTTTAGATCAGCATATGGTACAAAAGGAGAAGATTTGAGGCACATGGATGGGACTGCTGAGTGTCATCAAACTAATTTGTTTTACCTGGGAGATGGGTGGAAACAATCTAGGACTCCTCGGACAGTTCCCTGGCTCTAAAACCTCATGGTGGGAATGGCCGTGGTTGTTCCTGGGCGATCCGGTCCCCCCTTGCACCCACAACCACACGTGTTTCTCTGAAGCCCTGAATCCTGACGCAGTTTCCAGGGTCAGTCTGTGTGGCAATAGTCCCTCTACTGTTGCAATTTTGTTATGTGCTTTTGCAGATTTTTTTTTTGTTTTTTGGTCTCAAACCTGAACTTAGTCATTTTCCAAGGAACCCTGGTTCTGAAGTTCTGATTTTTAAGGAGCTGGAAAATGGCACTGCATCCCAGCTGCCCTCCTCTTCAACTTACATCCCAAGAACTGGGACTAGATTCAGCTTTTACTGAATAGGCCACATTTCCTGCTGTCTTTGCAAGGAAGATCCGTGTTGATGATGTGGCTTTACGCTTGGTGGACGTGGCTGGACCCAGCTCAGCAATTTGTTTGACAAATAATAGTCCGGGGTAAAAAAAATATAGCTCGGCATCAACTATGTCAAAACAGAGATCTTGTTTTTGGCAGATGTTCCCCAAAGTCAATAGGCAGATATTAAATAGCCTCACCCAGTGGGGTCAGTTCATTTAGCTAATGAGGTGTGTTGGCAGGGGGACCTGGGCACCCTTTTAACTTAACAAGTGGTGTGACTCACAGTCATGGATTTTCCGGGAGTTCTGCTCCCCTGTCTTTATTGTTAGGAGAGTCAACTGCCTGACACTTGTCCCCAAAACTTTGGAGGGAAGCTCTCTGTCTTCATCGCCCCCAGTTCAGCTAAACACCTGGCCAGGAACTGAACAAGTTCCAAACTGTGATGATATTTTGCTCGGTCTATGGCAGGGTCATTAAAACACTCCTGTAGGTCCTGACTCTTCCTTTCAGACAATCTTAACATCCAAGGTGTTCTATTCAAATAACCTTGCATTGCTTTGTCAATAAAATTTGTCCACAGCCTCAGAAGAGTTGATTTGCAATTGGTTGCAGTCATATTACACTTTGCAGATAATTTTATTCAGCATTTGAAGTTTTGTGGGGTCATACGTTGGAGCCAGCAGAACTTTTTTTTAAAGGGGTTGATCTTAAACATTTGTATAGGATCCTGAAATCCTTTTAGGCCCACCTTACTGGGGGTGGTCTCTGATGCTGAAGCAGTGGTGGTCTACCATGGCCCAGGTGGGCCTCACCTCTGTGTGGAGAGCGACTGGCTTCCTCGGAGTTATGGTCAACTGTCTGAGGATAATATCCCTCTCCCTGCTCCGTATCTCGTATCTCCTGTGAGGCTGGACTCAATTGCCAGAGGGGGATTGCTACTGGGGTAGTGTGGACATAAGGGCTGGGGGTCAGAGTGGACCCCAGGTTGCATCGTGGTGGCTCTGCCCTATGGCCTTGGGGTACCAGAGGATGGGGGGTGGTCATGGTTTCTGGCCCCCCAGGTTGTTGGGAGGGGGCACTCAGTATGTGCCAGCTCTTCTCAGCTGAGAGCTTGGTGCAGACTGGCCAAAGTGAGCTCCATTATTGATGATCGAGGAGGGGGAGGAAAGGAATATTTAGGACATTTAGAGCCATTTCTTGGGCTCTCAAGTTCTGATCAGCAAGAGACGGATGATCTCTGAGCTCAGGCCCCCCATGGAAGAGCTATCCAATGTCCTCGGATCCCTTAGCGCCTCCTGGCCATCGGGGACCCTGCTCACCAGGGTGCTTTATGTCAGCCAGAAAAACAGCTGTTGGAACCAGGGGAGCCTTTCTGGAGAGGTGGACAGCGCACGCTAAGCACAGCTGTGCCCCCCCCCCCAACATGGCCACTTGCGTTGGCCACCCCTCTGGACCCCTGGCCGCCAGGTCACTGCCTGGGTCTTGGGCATGTGGCCATCTCTCTCCAAAGACTCGGCTGAGAGGCTGCATGCCTGGGTTCTGCCCACTGGGTCCTCCCTCCATCTCTGGTCTGGCACTCCCTTCTCTGCAGCATAGACACTGACCAGACCTTCCCAGAGAAGCGGAAGGGCACCCACTGGTGGCGCCTCAGGGGACTTTAGGTGGCCCTGGTGCTACAGCGAGTGCCATGAAAACACAGGGTGAGAAAGTTATTCCCTTTGCAAATCTCTCTCAGTCCTTTAAATTCCGACAAGAGGAAAGTCTCTGCTTGGTGTTAGAGGGTCAGGTTCCCCCCCGCCGAGTCCCCCAAATCCCCTTTTTATAACATAAACAAATAGGGCCACCTTCTGTATGTAGCAGTGTTTTTCTAGCACTTAATAGCATTGTCTTGTTTTCAGTGTATCTGTGGGCCAAGATTCTATTCTTATTTCCACTCCTAACTAGGGTATGACCTCAGGGCAGACTGTCATCTCTCCAGGGACCCCCATCATCTCCATCCCAAACCAGTTGAGACAACCAGTGTGGATGGTCCTCAGAAAGGGCCTGGGCCGATCATCCACTTTGGATTTCCCTCTGCCATCAGATGGGCTGCCTTGGGCCAGGTAACTGCATGTCTCATAGCCTCCGTTTCTTCTTCCATAAAAATCTGCCCCCTCCATCATGGGAGGGGTGCAATGCCTGACACAGAGCAGATGCTTGAAAAATAGTATCCATTATTACTAATATTGCTACCACCACTTAATTTGCTTAAAATGTTTACTCACTGGGGAATCAATACACTCCCCACGTGCAGAAAGCCTCATAAATTTTCAGCAAACCTTATACCAGGAGAGTCTCCATCCAGAACTAATCATTCCCAGGGTGAGAGAGAAATAATTTCCCTCCAACTTTACTGATTTTAGTATTAAGTACAGGGTTTCTGCAGCAACTTCTAGAAAATCTTTCTGAACTTAAAACTTCAGGGCTAGTTCCGCAGGAGAGCCAGAAAAAAAAAAAAAAAAAAAAAAAAAAGAAAAGAAAAGCTCTAGCGCGAGAGGAAAATTCCAGTCTCTCAGCTCAGCCTCCGCAGTGCGTCCTGACTACGCCAGCACCCAGCAGAGGGCACAGAAACCCATTAACATTTAGAAAAACGCTGCTGTTTGTGCTCATCGGAAATGTCAGAGCTGCGGCAGCCTGTGCCCCACTGGAAACTCGAGAGTGGGGCTCAGCCACGGGGGCTCTCAGACTGCTTCTTGGCCTGAACCCCTGAAATTGTCCATCAAACGCACATTTTCTGAGAACATTCATTGTGTCCAGCGAGGGTCCGTGGATCCCCCAAACCTGGGTGGGTAACAGGGACACCAGCCGCCCCCGTTGTCGAGTCAAATCAGTACCTCCACGCAACATCCTTTCTACCCCTTGGGTGGGTGCGCACTGTCAATTTGCAATTCGAAAAAAATGATGGAACACGGGTCCCATCTGGTGGCGATGTGTGCGTGTGCCCCTGTGTACGCAAGTGTTTGGGTCACAGCTCCCTCTAGTGTTGCAGAGGGGAACTTGCAGCGTCCTACAGCCTCGCCAGATAACAAGCTAGGTATTCAGAAGGCCCATCTACCGCACTGTGTAAATCTCTAGGTATTCAGAAGGCCCATCTACCGCACTGTGTAAATCTCCCCTACAGAGACGAGAAGACCCTGACGGTGGGCAAGATTGAGGGCAGGAGGAGAAGGGGGCAATAGAGAATGAGAGGGCTGGATGGCATCACTGCCTCAATGGAGATGAGTTTGAGCAAACTCTGGGAGATGGTGAAGGACAGGGAAGTCTGGTGTGTTGACGTCCACAGGGTCACAAAGAGTTGGACACGACTGAGTGACTGAACAACAACACAGACGAAGCCCCCCCCCCCCCCCGTCTGTGATGAGATGCGTGTGTCAATGTTCATGGCAGCTGTTTCTGGTGGCGAGTGCCTAGAAACCCTCCGGGTGCCCACCACGGAGGAAGGATGGGGCCACATTTTGCAGCCATTAAAAAACAAAACAACAACAAATGCTTTGATGTCCAGGCCAAGGGGTGGCCATGAGGGCTGTCTGTGATGCGTCATTACGTGAAAAGCAGCAAGTTGCCCAGGAAATGTGTATGAGCTCATGGACTTAGAATCCTAAAAAGGAGGCGAATCCAATAAACGTGGACATAAGTTAATTTGAGCGAAAAGGATGATGTCAAAGGTCCTTAAACTCTTTGCATTGCCGACTTCAGGGCCGCAGGGTTGCTCTGCACAGCTCTGCAGGATCACAGCAGGCCTGTCTTGTCATAAAAATGGTGGTAAAAGACACGTGATATAAAACTTGCCATTAATGATTAGTGCATTCACTGTTGTGTAACCATCACTCCTATCCAGTTCCAGAACATTTTCATCAACCCTAAAAAAAAAACCCCAGACCCAGTAACAGTCCCCTTGTACTCCTGCCACCCCTCGACAAACACTAACCCATTTTCTGGCTCTGTGGATCTGCCCATTTTTGGATATTGCACACAAACAGAACCCCACAATGTGTGACCTTAGGGAGTCGCTTCTTGGCACAATGTTTTCAGGTTTCATCCATGTTGTAGTGTGTCCCAGTGTTCTATTCCTTTTTGTGGCTGAATAATATCCTGCTATGAATCCATTAGTCAGCTGATGAACATTTGGGTTGTTTCCATCTTTTGACCATTGTGAATAATGCTGCTATGAACATGGGTGTATAAGATTTGTTTGAATACTTGTTTTTTTTTGAGTATATACCCAGAAGGGGAAATCGCTGGGTCATAAGGTAATTCTATGTCTAACAAAATGTGCTACATTTATAACTTAAAAAATACGAAAAAAGGAAAAGAAGAGAAACCCCTTCCACCTGAGCTCTCCAAACTTTGAGGATCACAATAATCATTTATTGAGCAATTATCCTGGGCCAGATATTCCACATGGCTTCCCTGGTGGCTCCAATAGTGAAGAATCTGGCTTCAATGCAGGAGATCCGGGTTCGATCCCTGGGTGGGGAGGATCCCCCGGTGAAGGAAACAGCTACCCACTCCAGTATCCTTGCCTGGAGAATTCCATGAACAGAGGAGCCTGGCAGGCTACAGTCCACGGGGTTGCAAAGCGTGACTGAGTGACCAACAGACATTCCGAATGCTTTGTCTCATTTAGCAGTTTTAGAGATGCCGAGAGTCACAGGTTCTCAACCTTGAGTGCAAATTGGTCCCAGGAAGGGCTTGTTAAGACACAGATCGCTGGGCTTCCCCTCCTAAGATCTGGATTCAGTATGTCAGGAGCAGAGCCAGAGATGTCTAACAGATCCCCAGGATGCTGGTGCTGAGCAGCACTGAGCATGAACTAGTCCATCCAGACCTGGTTTTCACTAAGGAAACTGAAGCTCAGAGAAGTCAGCAACTTGCCCAGAGTCACACAGCACATAAATGGCAGGATGAGGATGTCTGACTCTAAACCACGGTTCTAGCAAGCACTGGACTACTGAACTCGCCTGATCACAGACCACGATACTTCTCCAGGGTGAACCAGCCTGTCTGGGAGGACTTCCCGGCTGAGACCTCGGTTACCTCTCTAAGGGCCTCTTTCCCTGCTTGTGAAACGCACAGAAGACATCTCTCAAAGTGGTGCCTACCTAGAGCCTTGTTGCCAGGATAGACCCCTGGGCTGGGCACCACCAGGCAGTGCAGAACACAGGATGGAGACCAGGTAATCCCACCCCACGGACACCTTCTTGTATCAGAGCCTTAGCAGGACAGGCCCCCCAGGGGTCCTGAGCATTTTTTTCCTATCTCAGCCTTGAATTCAGGAAAAAGACCCTCCCCAAGTCTCCCGGGGTCAACTGGAGGTTGCCCGCCAGGTGGCGCTGCAGAGCGCTGCTGCCGCTGGTGGGTGGACGCAGCGGCCACCAGGTGGCGGAGAGAGACCGCAGATGGGCTAGTGGCCCCCAAAGTGTCCCTCCAGAAGTCAGTGTGTCTGGAACCACCCTTACAGGTTGTAGACCCTGCTGCATTTAATTTCTTCCTCTCCTTTTATTTATTCATTTTATTTTTTAAAAAAATTTTAAATCGGCAGATAATGATTTACAGGAAGTGTTGGTCTCTGCCATACATCAACATGAATCAGCCCTAGGTATACATATGTCCCCCTCTCTTGAACCTTCCTCCCACCTCCCACCCCCATCCCACCCCTCTAGGTTGTCACAGAGCACTAGGTTGAGCTCCCTGCGTTGTTCAGTGAATTCCCACTGGCTGTCTTACATATGGTAATGGATATTTTTCAGTGCTACCCTCTCAATTTGCCTCCCTCCTTCCCCACTCTATGTCCACGAGTCTGTTCTCTATAGCTGTGCCTCCATTGCTGCCCTCTCCTCTCCCTCTAGACGTTATACCCCCAAGGACTTTCCATTCTATTATTTCATGCTGTTTTGATCTTTGCCTAGTATAGGGGCTTCACTGGTGGCTCAGATGGTAAAGAATCTGCCTGCAATGTAAGAGACCCAGGTTCCATCCCTAGGTCAGGAAGATCCCCTGGAGGAGGGAATTGCATAATATAGAATATTTTTTTAAATATCTAACTTTATTTCAAATAAAATTAATGAGACAAGACTTATAAAAAGAAATATGGCCTTCCAAAGATTCTTCCTCCAGGGGATCACCAATGGTCTTAGGGTGAGGAATAAAAGCCAGCCAGCTTTAGAAATAAACTTTATTTAAGCCCCCCACCCCAAAGGGAAGAAAAGTCTAGGACCTTTCTTGCAACTCTCATGAATGTCTTATCACTAGGGAGGGTCTGTAACAAAAAAAGCAAAGAATTTTGCTAAATTAGGTAGATCCTACATATTTTTCCCAAACAAAGTATTGATACAGAGTAGGGGTGAGATTAAAAATGAGCACACATCAGAATTGCTATTTTTTTTTTTTTTTACCAAATTACACCTTCAAAGAACATCATGATTTATCTCCACCTTTCAGCAGATTGCATATATTTCATACCTGGTTCTTCTCATGTTTTAGGAATTCTATTTAAATGATGAAAAAAATGTATATGGTCTACGTTAGCCAGCGCTATCAGGTATCTTATTTGCGTCTTGTAAAGACCCATGATGTCTTATTCCTGGCTCACAGTGACAGAGGCTTGGAGAGCAAAGCCACTTCCTTTAAGGAGAAATGAATGGGTCCCCTGAAGCTCGGAGCCCTGGACTTTTAGATGGACAGATGTACTGATGATGAGCTGAGACAGAGCTGTTACACACCCTGCGTCCCGCGGATGCTGTGACTGAGCCTCACGGGTGACAGAGTTCCGCCAGGCTCCCGGCTCCTCGGACCAGGGGCTGTTGTGGATGGTCTCACGGATGCTCCACAGTTGCCCTGCACGCCCACCCTTTCGGCTTCCTCTTCCTGCCTCAGGGAGTTACTAGGTTCTTCAGCCATCTTTTGCGAATCTTAAGAAGTCCAGCCTGGCCCCAGTAGAAACCATCTCCTCCACTGTTGCTCCCCCAGCTCAGGACTAGCCCGGGCCGGCTGGCGTCCTGTGCCTCCAGCCCCCACACTCTGCCTGTCATGGCTTGGCACTTGCCCAGATGTTCCTGTGTCTCCGGGGTGGGCCCAGGATGCTGGGGGGAGTGAGAAGGGCTGCATGGTCCCCTGACTCCCAAAGACCCTCCATCAGTGGGGAGCCAGGCACTTGTGGGTTTTGGGGACCCTCCACATGACCTCTCACAGTGGCAAACCTGCTCCCTGGCTTCTGTGCTCTTGGGGACAAGGAGAATGTACCTGCACGGTGCCCCCCGCCCACCTCCCGGCCTGCCTTCCATGTGTCCACTTGGCCTGCGGGAGGAGGGTCCTTGCCCTTGTCCTATGGGGGCAGAATAGGACCATCCGGTCACTGGAGGCCAGGCTGGTGGCCAGGTACCAGAGGACAGTAGCTGGACTCCACGCTGATGGCCAGGAGGATGGCGTGGAGCTGGTGGATGTGAGATGCGGGGGTGGGAGAAGGGGTGAGGAGACCTTTTCCCAAGTAAGGTCACGTTCACAGGCCCCCCCACCAGGTGGACACGTCTTTTCGGGGGCACCGTTTCACCTCTCTAGTGGTTCTGTTTGAGGTGTCCACACACCTGAGTGCATGGGTCCACACGAGAGAGACTTGCTGGACACACAGGTTTGGCAGTTGTCAGCAAGCAGGTGGAATCGAGAGGGTGCCAGGAGAGGGAGGGGAGGGTGGAACAGAGAAGGCGCAGGGACTGAGCCCTGAGGGTTGCCTCTATTTAGAGTTCAGGTCAAGGGGGGCTGGCAGATTAGGAGAGAAGGGGCGGGGGTGGGGGTGGGGGTGGGTGGGGGGAGGAGGGAAACGCTGAGGGGGTGGAGGGCGTGGCTACTAGAGCTGAAAGCTGCTGAGCAGTCAGCAGGCTGGGTATGGAGAGACCAGTTTCAGTGGTGTCTTTTCACTTGTCTCCTGCCCCTTGCCTTCCTGTGAACTGTGACCTCCAGAGGGGTCAGCTTCAGGTTGGTCCCACCATCAGGAGGAAAAATTCAAGCCTGGGTTGAGATCCTGCTGGCTGCCCCTCACTGGGACGTCAGTTCTGTTTCCTCCTTTGGACTAGCAAGTAATTTTGAGATGATCCCTTCTCACTCTGAACACCTGGTCCCTACCTTTTTTATATTATTATTATGGTAAAGCAAGCCTAACATGGAAGTTACCGTGTAGTTCAGTGGAATTAAGCACATTCACAGTCTGTAACTGTCAGCCTCATCCAGCTCCACACCTTTCTCATCTTCTCCTACTGGAACTTTGTCCCCAAGAAATACTAACTCGCATTTCCCTCTCCCCCAGCTCCTAGTAACCACCATTCCTTTTTTTGTTGCTATGAACTTGACTCCTCTAACTTTCTCATGTAAGTGGAATCATCCCAAATTTGTCCTCCCATCTGCCTTTTCAAAGAGCAGCTTTATTGAGATTGAGTTTTAATTCACAACCTGTACACTTCACCCATGTAAAGGAAGGATGCAATTCAATGGTCTTTAGTATGTTATTATTTAGTATATAACCACCACCTCTGTGTAGTTTCGAAACATCATCATCACTCCCAAGGGAGACCCCATATCCATGAAATACTCACTTCCCATCCCTGGTCGCTCCAGGCCCTGACAACCGCTAATCTTTCTGTTGCTATGGATTTATCTATTCTGGACATTTCATATCCATGGAATCAATACATGGCTCTTTGTGTCTGGCTTCTTTACTTAGCATGATGTTTTCAAGGTTCATTCATGTAGTTCCCTGTGCTTTAAAGTAGAACCTTGTTCTTAATCCATCCTATATATAACAGTTTGCATCTGCTAATCCCAAACTCCTAATCCACCCCCCTTGGCAACCACAGTCTGATCTCTATGTCTGTGAGTCTGTTTCTGTCTTCTAAATAGGTTCATTTATGTCATCTTTTAGATTCTACATGTAAGTGGTATCATATGGTATTTGTCTTTCTGTTTCTGACTCATTTCACTTAGTCTGGATCCATCCATGTTACTGCAAATAGCATTATTTCATTCCTTCTTAATGGCCAGGGACTCACATTTTAATATGGTGATTCTTGTGCATTTTCAGTTACCTTCAATTCCAAGGTGTGCAATTCTGGTGAATGTGTGGGAAGTGCCCCTTAAGGTCAAGAAGGCCTTGACTCTCTGACCAGCACTCAGGCCTGTGGGCAAATCCCTGTGGTTTGGCCAGTGGATTCTGGGTCTTTAGCACCTTCTAGGAAGTAGATTCTTTCTTTGTTGTTGTTGTTGTTTTGGCTACATTACCCAGCATGTGTGATCTTAGTTCCCAGACCAGGGATTAAACTGGCGCCCCAGCAATGGAAGCGCAGAGTCTTAACCACTGGACCACCAGGGAAGTCCCCTTTAGCACCATCTAGAACCTCCCTATTCTATTTAATAGCACAGTCCCGGGATGAGCCTCATGGTCTTGCTTTGGAGTTTGTTAGGAATGCAGAACTCAGTCCCCACTCCACACCTATCGATCAGCGTGTGCCTTTTAACGAGGTCCCCGGGAGTTTGCAGGGTGTTCTTCCTGAGGTCTCATCATGTTGGCATCAAGGCAGCCCCACCCTCAGAAAGCCTCAGCACCGAAGGGTGGGTGTCTGGTCCAAGCTCTCCAGCTCCCTGAGACGGGGGAGTAATTTTCTTTCACATTTCTGCCCTGGGGCATTTGTGGAGTGCCTGAGCATCAGGGCTGGGCATCTGGCCTCTGCTGGGACGTTTGGTCCTCCCTGGCCCTCAGACTCTGGTCTGGGCAGTGTCTGCCCAATCCTTGTGATGTCTGCAGGGTCCTGCCTGTCCCTACTCTCCCTCAGCCTTTCTTCTGTCCTCAGGGACAGAGGGTGAAGAGAGCTGCTCTCGCAGCACTCGGGGCAACTTGGGGGCCCACCTTGCTACTCCCCCAACATCCTGGGGTTCCAGCTCCCCTCTGCTGTCCTTTCTTCTGTCCCAGCAGCACATCCTCTCTACCCAGGCACCCCAGGCAGCTGTAGCCTCAGGGGGAGCTTGTGCCCTCCAAGGGGTCTCTTCCTGGAAAGTCCCCCCTCCCACATACCACCTTAGAGAGAGACTCTGTCAGTCTCAGGGATGGATGAGGTGGGAGGGCACGTTTTCTAAGAAGCTTTTCTCTCCTTCATCTTGCTCCCAGCTCCATTCTTCCCAACTTCTCACCCTGTTCTATGGATGAGGCAGAGTTTTTGTTAGGTTTTCCTCCATTTCATGGAGCATCTTTCTTGCTCAAAGGCAGTGACACCAAATGCTTGGTTCTCATACTGGGAAAAGGGTCATGAGAGAGCAAGAAGAGGGACAAATATGATTTTATGCAAATTTAACTGGGACCCAGGGCTCTGTCCCTTTGGGGCTGGTGGTAAATTGAGCTTTGGTCAGTCTTATGGATTCTGCCGCTCTGGAGGGTGGGATTGTAGTCATTGATCCTAGGACACTTGGTCCTTCCATGACCTAATGGTGCAGGATCTATATACCTATTTGTGGGGCAAGGCCAAGAACCCTCGTGTCTGCAGCTCTATTCCCAGGCAGTGACTGATGGGCTTGGCACGGCAGCTGCCACTTTCCTGACTTTACCCTGGTGCCTGCCACTCCCTACTGCCTCTGCCACCCAGCAGTGCCACCCATTTACACGATTGCCGGGCCCCTAAAGGCATTTAGTACTAAATGAACGATTCTCCCTGACTATAGCCATTTCTTTCCCAGTCAGCTCAAACAGAGGGGAAGTGAAAACGGTGAACATGTCAAATAACTTCGTATTTCAATAAATACAGCTGTCGTGACCTGCTGGTGATTTATTCTGAGAAAGGCTATAGGTTGAGTGAGCCCTCCTGCTGCCCCCCTCCAGGAAGTTTAGAATTAGAACCAGAGGATATGATTCTATTGAGCTTTTGCCAGAGCAAGTTCAAGAGGGGAGAACTTGACCTCATATATTTGGTTTCAGACCCCATGACCCTCCTTTTGGAAGGGAAAAAGTCTTTCTGGCATCTTTTTCCATTTTTTTTTTTTTTTTGAGCAAAAGTTTTGCTAAATCCTTGGGAACTAGAAACCCCAACATCCTGTTATTATACGTCCAGAGCAAAAGATAAGGATCTAATTTAAACCCTGATCCTATCTCAATAAGACCCAATTCATACAGAGCACGTATGCTCTCCCATTCCCAGAGTCTGTTTTTGCCCAGATTAACACAAAGCCTTCGTAGTTTGTGAAACACTTTCCCCCCAGGGAGTCCTGAGGTCAAGGCCAGGGCAGTTTGGGAGCTGGACTGCAGGGCCCTTTGGGCAGGGAGAGGGTGTCTACGGAATCTGGGGGTCTGATGGATCTCAGGTTGGTTATTTGGATGCTCATGCTGGTTTGCCATGCGGTGGGGCAGGCCCATCCGTTTGGGGTTTGGGAGGGCACCAAAGTATAGGAGCAGGAGTGGCTGTGTGCATATACCAAACACCCCTGAGGGCTGAATCCCCACCTGTATTGATTGAATCGAGCCCTAGTAATACATTGTATAGAAGATCATTTGGGAATTAAAGCAGGCACAAGACATGCTGGTTACAGAAAACATGGGAGTTTGACACATGGGCCAAGAGCAGAGCATCATTTCATAGTGGTGCCTGCTTGCTGAGGATATGAGATGGCCAGGTGGCTGCTGCCTGGAGGAGTAGGCCGGGTGCATTTTTCAATTACCTGGCAGTGCAGAGGGGCTGGTGAGCAGCCTATGAAAGTTCATTGCCAAGCTGCATTAGCTAGTGAGGTTGGGGCCTGAAAGTCACTGGCTATTTTGGCCAAGAATTAGGAGGAATAGTGATCCAATGGTGCCCAGCCCTGGATGCCCCACTGGTTGCTGCAGCTCCACCCGCCCCAACTCAGGATGGAGCCCCAGGCACCCCTTCCTCTCTCCCACCCCTGTGTCCAGCCTGCCTCCGAGGTCTGTGGCAAATCATCCCCCTCTTCCACTGCAGAGTCTCACCTATCCCTGCCTTCAGAACCAACTTGCAAATCAAAAGTGTGATGACATCTCTCCTCTGCTTTCAGTGGCTGCCCATTGCCCTTCAGATAAAGTTAAAGCACCCGACCAGAAGTTTCAAGGCTCCCCACTCCCTATGACTCCATATGGATCCCATTCTAGGCCATATTCTTTCCTGTGGGTCCCCAGGCACGTGGCCTTCTATTATTTCCTTCCTGGAGCAGGGCCTTTGCACATGCTAAGTAGCTTCAGTTGTGTCCAACTCTTTGCAACCATATGGACTGTAGCCCGCCAGGCTCCTCTGTCCATGGGGATTCTCTAGGCGAGAATACTAGAGTGGGTTGCCACGTCCTCCTGCAGGGGATCTTCCTGACTTAGGGATGGAACCTGCATCTCTTATGTCTCCTACATTGGCAGGAGGGTTCTTCATCACTAGTGCCACCTGGGCCTGGAGCGCTTCTCTGGCCTCTGCTCATCTGGCTGATTCCACCCACCCTGCTGTTTGGCAGTCTCATTGGTATGTTCCTGGCCTATTCCTGCTCACTGGCCTGGAGCTCACATTCCTTGGAGCACCCCCTGAGCTCCCCTTATCAACATGGTAATGAATGATCTGGGCCATCGTTACTGTTCTGTCTCTGCCTCCTTCATAGAGGGGAGCTGCCTGAGGGCAGAGACCAGAGCTCATCTGGTTTAACACCATGTCCTCATGGGCAGTCTGAAAGGCAGAGCCTCAAAAACATGTTGCTGAGTGAGACATGGTCCCCAAGGGCCACGTCCTATAGGAGTCCACTGACACGAAATGTCCAGCCTAGACCAGTCTGCAGAAGACAAGAGCCTTGGAGGCTTAGGGCCACGAAGAATGAAGACTGACTACAAATGGGGTTTCCTTTTGGGGTGATAAAAATATTCTAGGATGAGATTATGATCGTGACGGGTAATTCTGTAAAAAGACTCAAAATTATTGAACTGTGTACTTTTCTATGGGTGATCTTCATGGTGTATAAATTTATCTCAACGAAGCTGTAAATTTTTTAAAGACATGTTTTTTGAGTTTTGCTTGTTTTACAGTGCTGTTAGTTTCTGCTGAATGAAACTGTATATTTTTAAGGCACTCAGCAGATATATAACAGATGAAAGTTTGTGAAGTTCAAGAGAAGCAGAGAGTTTCTTCTGCAGAAAAGCAGTCGACTTAATCTGCGAACATATAGGACAACAACCTGATGGGCTGGAGAGGGGGTTCAAATGTGGTTGTGTCCTCACTCATCTGCTGACCTGGCAGGAGGGAGGAGGAGGCGAGAGGAGGACGCTGGTGAGGGGTGAATGGATGCTGACGATGCGATGGGAATGCTGGGCACGGTGGGTGGGCAGTGGTGGGTGGCGTGGGAGGGCGAGGGGCCAAGTGCCTTGTGGATCCGCTGAGTCTCAGGCCAGGGGGACATGGGGGAAGTAGCACTCACGTGGGGTCTCCGAGGCCTGGGGATTTTGGGACCTCAGGAAATCCTGATGGGAATCTGGAGGGTGAGGAGGAAAGGGCCGAGGAGAGACTGGAAGAAGCAGGCTGGGGAGGGAGGCGAAGAGAGGAGCTGGGGGTAGGGTGTTGAAGAAGCCTTTCCCCACGGCGTGGCAAGGGTTGCTCTTCCCTGCTGTGGAGCACTCTTGCCTGGTAGGCACTGAATTCTGCTGTCAACCATCCAGGCATCCTCCCGGGAAAGCCCCTATGCCCTCTACCTCCACATTTCTGGGGGACTCCAGGTTGACACCCAAGTACTCCTGAGCTGGTCTGTCTGTGGGTCATCACTGCCCTCTGCTGGTGCCCCTGGGTCTGCCATGGTGCCAGCAGGTCTGGCTGCAGGGGAGGGACAAGACCCTGACCCCTGCAGTGCTGTTGGGCCGGGGCAGGGATGGGAGTCCCCATCGGTGCTGATGGGCCCCATGTCTCCCCATTTCTGCTATGACTGTACAGCTCCTGGCTCCTTTCTTTCTGACTCAGGACCGGCAGCTCTGATTCCAGCAGCTCGCAACCCCTCCTCGCGCCAGGTCATGTCCTGTGCTATGACCGTCTAGTCCAACACTTCATGCAGGGCTCATGCCCCCTCCCTCACGAGGGCAGCACTGCCATCTCCACTGGGTACAGTGAGGCTTGGGGGCTCAGGGAGGAGCTGGAGTCTGGATCCTGTTTGTCTAGCACACCCAGAGTGGCTGAAGTCTGGTCCCATCCATGCAGGGCCCCAGTCTCCTCACACATCTGCTGGGCCGAGGGGACCCTCAGACACTCTCTTCACCTCCGGCCTGCTTTCTCCTCACACCTCCTCATCCTCCACACCCCTCTGCTGTGTGTCTGTATGTGAATGTGGGTGCAGGCTTGTGTCTCTGGGCATGTGTGTGTATCTGTGAGTCCAAGTGTGTGCTCGCCTGTGTCTGTATGTGTCTGTGAGTGTACTGTGTGTGCACACTGGTGTGCATGTGTGTGTGTGTATGTACTTGTGTCTCTATGTGTGTGTGTGTTGGTATGTGCATCATGTGTGTTTACCTGTGGGTATGTGTGTGTCTGCTTGTGGGCACATGTCTGGGTTTCTTACCTCTGGTGAGACTGCAGTGGGGCTGGCAACACCCCCCACCCCCAGGAAGGTTTTCTGTGTGTGACCCTGCATGATGTGGGGGGAATTTTAAGCCCCAGAGGGGAGCTGGTCCTGGGCCTCCGGCCTGTGGGCCTCCCATGCATCCTCTTGGGAGATGCTGAGCAGTAGGGCCTTGGAGGGTGGGGTGGGGTGAGGAGAACGTGGCTCCCTCCACGCATTGTTTCAGGGGCTTGTCTGCACCCCCTCCACCCCGGCCTCTGTGCAGCAAGGAAAGTGTTTATCTCTGCACAGGAGGAAGCAGAGGCTTCCCTCCAGAGACATGAGTGACAATGTTTATTTCCCCCAGAGGAGCTGGTATCCGTGATGACTTTAGAACTCAAAAAAGAAACCCTCTGAAACAATAGCAGAGAGTTCAGGAGCTGTGGTCATTTCTGGGTCATTTCTGGGGGAGGGTACCCAAGTTCCCCACTGGGGGGCCCTGCTTGGCACATGCCCTGAAAACCCCAGTTTCTCCTTGGTGGCCCTCATCACCCTGTCAGGAACCAACTCTCTGGGCCAGTCTGTATAACGGCTGTTGTCTCTGCTCAACCCTCAAAATTGGGACAGTGTCTTTTGTGTTTGATTGTGTGTGAATGAATGGCAGAAATTCTCTGTATCACTCAGGACATTTTTGGGTGTAAAGGATACAAAGTCAACTCAAACTTCATACCCTAAATTGGACTTTGTTTGGCAGATGAAACCTAGTGGGCTCAACCCCTGGGCTGAGGGGCTCCAGGGATCAAATGATCCCACCAGGTTCTCTCTCTTCCTCTCACATCTCCACTAAACTCTGCTTTTTTCCCCCTCACATGTCCTTCTCTTTTCTTGCAGTTGGGTCCCTCCGTGTACCAGGGGACAATGTGCCAGGAAGCTCCAGCTTATGTGGTCTTCATGGCTTGAGAAAGAATTTCCTCCTTTAGCATAAAGTCCCAGGGAAGACCCTGATTGGTCTGTTTGGGTCACATGCCCAGTAGAATGGAGCCTTCTTATTGGCCAGCCCACAGCTCAGTACATCTGTTGGGGGTGGGTACCATTAGTGACACTTGATTGTGGATTCACAGGTCACAGGAGTATGAGATGCAGTTTGCTGAAACAGAGTGTTGAGCAGAAAAAATACATTTTTCTATTCAGTATGTTCTTTGATATTTAAACAAAGGCAACATCCTCTTTTTTACCTAGACTGACCTAGTTTGGAAATCAAACTTTGTGTGTGGATTTTATGTAACTTTGAGAACTTTCAGAGCTCTTGTGATACATGGAACTTAAAATGAAATTAAAGCAAAAAAAAAAAAAGTAGAATTTGATAGTAATCTTCTAGCTGCTGCATTTTTGCTTTTAGCTGTCCCTCCACTAAATGAGTATATATCATTAACTCAAAATGTGACTCCCAATGGGTTCTCCCTACCATTATAGTCTGAGAATTAGGTTCAGGACACATTACCCCAGATCTCACTGGGGACAGCGAATGAGCAAGATCTGTTCCCCTATGGGCTAGTGAGCAGAAATGCATGGCTGGTTACTAGAAGCATTTGTTCAGAATATTTTTTTTCCATTAACATGACTGAAATTGTACTGAAAGCCAAGGCGTTATGTTTGGGAGGGGAGGGCATGTCAGGCAGGAGTTGGGGAAGAATCGTCAGTTTAGCATGCAAAGTGGGAAATTTGTGGGAGGCAGGTAGGGGGGTCTTGGCCTCATTGCCTGTGACCACCTAGGATCCCGGTGGAGTCACTGGGGACCAGTGTGAGCCAGGCCTGGCCTGGAGGAGGGCTGGGGGCTTCCCTGTTGTGCAAAGAGGGTCTGGGTGGCAGGGGCTCTGAGCTGAGATGGGGAAGGGGGACTGGACAGGGGGCTCTGAGTCTTACTCCCTCTCTCTTCCCCTCTCCTTCCTCTTCTGGGGCCCTTCCCCTTTCCCATTTAGGGTCCAGCTGGATAATCCAGGATTATCTCCTCATTTTAAGATTCTTTTTTTTTTATTAGTTTTGCCAAACAATGACATGATATCACCATGGGTTTACATATGCTCCCCCTCCAGAACCCCCCTCCCTCCTCCCTCCCCCCAGGAAATCTCGTTGCACCAGCCCCGAGCATCAATCCTGGGCTGGCGATTGATTAGACATATGATAATTAACATGTTTCAATGCCATTCTCCCATATCATCCCACCCTTTCCCTCATCCACAGAGTCCACAAGTCTATTCTATACATCTGCGTTCCTTTTGCTGTCTCGCATGCTGGGTTCTCGTTACCGTCTTTCTAAATTCCATATATATGCGTTAATATACTGTATTGTTGTTTTTGCTTCTGGCTTACTTCACTCTGGATAATGGGCTCCAATTTCGTCCATCTGAGTAGAACTGATTCAAATGAATTTTTTTTTAATGCTGAGTAATATTCCATTGTGTATATGTACCACAGCTTTCTTATCCATTCGTCAGTTGATGGGCATCTAGGTTGCTTCCATGTCCTGGCTATTGTAAACAATGCAGCGATGAACATTGGGGTACACGTGGCTCTTTCAATTCTGGTTTCCTCCGTGTATATGCCCAGCAGTGGGATTGCTGGGTCATATGGCAAGTCTATTTGCAGTTTTTTAAGGAACCTCCACACTGTTTTCCATAGTGGCTGTACTAGTTTGCAATCCCACCAACAGTGTAAGAGAGTTCCCTTTTCTCCACATCCTCTCCAGCATTTATTACTTGTAGATTTTTGGATTGCAGCCATTCTGAGCGGTGTAAAGTGATATCTCATTGTGGTTTTGATTTGCATTTCTCTGATAATGAGTGATGTTGAGCATCTTTTCATGTGTTTGTTAGCCATTTTTATGTCTTCTTTGGAGAAATGTCTGTTAAGTTCTTTGGCCCACTTTTTGATTGGGTCGTTTATTTTTCTAGAATGGAGCTGCAGGAGTTGCTTGTATATTTTTGAGATTAATCATTTTAAGATTCTTAATTTAATCACACCCGCAAAAATCCCTTTTGTCCACTAAGGGTACAGAGACACAGGTTCTGGGACTAGGAGCTTCACTCTTTGGGGGCCATCTTGCAGCCTCCAGAGCCTCCCACAACTCCTCCTGCCCACCCCTTCAGTGTGCACACCCTTCCTCCCATCCACGGGTGGGGTGCTTTCCCACCCTTGAACCGAGGCTAGCCCTGGTCTGCTCTGACTGGCAGGATGCGGGGGCCACGACACTGCCTCAGTCTGGAGCCCGGCTGTGACAAGTTATACCCTCTTGGGTTCTTTGAGCGGGTGTGTCAAGAAACACTTGCATGTGACGTGTTTATACCCGATGCCAGCTCAGGGGCACCCGGCCTGCTGTGTGAGTTGTCATTCTCCAGGTCCTTGTCTCAATCAGCGTTCAACCAGAACGTGAATCAGCTGCAGGTGAATGTCAGGGAGGGGAGTTGGCTTAGGTGCCTGTGGGGCTGGCTGGGCAGGCCTGGAATCATGGACGTGTCTTCAGGAAGGGCTGGAACTCCCAGGCACCAACTCAGGCTGCTGTTCACGGGCAGGATTTCCTCTTCCCCAGGGAACCCCAGTCTTGCTCTTAAGATCTTTCAACTGATGGGACCAGGCCCACCCAGATCATCTGGGACAATCCCCCTTGCTTCAAGACAACTAACTATGGGCTAAGACCACATCTGCAAAATATCTTATCAGCAACACCTGAATCACCCTTTGACTGAATCCCTGGGGACAGTAGCCTAACCAAGCTGACACAGCAAACTGTCTTCCCTTGACAGTCTTCCTCTGAGAATGTGCTCTTAAATTCTGGGAGACTGAAGGTGGTGTGAAAAAATATAATAATATGTGTATCTATATATGTATACACACATACATATATATATTCATATGAGCATGTATGTATATATAAATGTGTCTGTATCTGTATAATTTAGATATATAAAATCTATATATTAGATGGGCCCACTGACTCTCTTTTCTTTGGAAATCAGCCCTGCACAGATGATTGAGTTATAATTTATATGCTCCCCTAAGTGACAAGAGTTTGCTCATATAATTAGCAATAATGATAAATAAAAATAAAATGTGGGCTTATATATGGCCAATTATACATCATAAAGCTATCATTCCATCTGTAGGGATCATAAACCACCAAGAGCATGTGGGGAGTCCCATGAGGTTGATTCCTGTTGCTGGAAATTATATGAAATGACAGCTGACCATGGGAAGAATAATGGGATGAATCTCATGTTTCAACGATGCAGTGGTGCATGGTGGTGCAGGGAGTGGTGGGGGAGCTGAGCTACCAAGGAGGGGAGAGGCCCTCAGTTCTCCCACCATTTCCCCTGGGGTCATTCTCCTCCTGCGGGCAATGGGGGCAGCAGGGCAGCCCCTCCATGCATGGGCCAGGCAGAGAGTGCAACTTTCTATGTGCATCATGTCACTTAATCTCACCAATGAATGTGTCATGTGGTCATAGTCATCAGTCCATTTCACAGACCAGGTAACTGAGGCTGGGAGATGCGTGGTCACATGTCCAAGGGCGCAGATCTGCCCTGACCCATGCTCTCTTCCAGCACCGTCAATTATGATTCTTCTACTGAAGGTAATATTAGTTAGTATATATTGTGGTGCCAAGGACTCTTCAAACGCTTGTTCCTGGGACCTTAGGGGACACGACCAGGATTCCCATTGGACAAAGGAGGCAACCGAGGGTCCAAGAGTGAATGTCATTGTCCCAGGCATCCCAGTGAGGGAGGGTGGGGCCGGGATGGTCTGTGGACTCTTGCTTCCCTGAGGCCAGATATTGGGGGATTTGGAAGGGACAAGTGTTCAGAAAGGATGCATGGTTAGTGACTTGCTGCGAAAGTCAGCAGTGTTTTGCCCAGGGCTTTGCTTTCTCCGCAAGCATCCTTGGTAAGAGGAACGCTAGTCCTTCTGCTAATAGGCTGCACGTATGCCGCCCTCTAAATCACCGCTGGGTCCTGAATCAGCGCTATAGGAGCAACGGCGGTCACAGGCCTTGGCAAAGATGCCTGCTCAAGGTGCACGCCCGAGAGTAGCTCACTGAACCCTCCCAGCCGCCTGCGTCGCAGAGGTAACTGTGACCCTCTGTAGCAGATGAGGAAGCTGAGGATCAGAGGCTGAGCTGTTTACCCCAAGTGGCCCAGATGATAAAAAGCCACACGGGACTCCACCAGGTCTGCCTGCCTGCAGGGCCCAAGGACAGGTGCCACAGGACCCAGGAGTTGGGGGAGAGCCATGCAGGGCCGGGAATAGGGTGAGCCAAGTGCCGCGTTCGCCTCTGGGGTCAAGGAGATGCCAGAAACGGTAAACAAGATACGTGGGATTTTCATGCAATTTGCAAAAAATAAAAATTAAGGCAAAAATCCATGGTGAACGAAATATCAAAGCTTTAAAGGGGAAGAAGTAATAGGATTGTGCTGAGCCACATTGGCACCTGAAGCAAAGGGAAAAATCAGAAATACTGATTCTGTTTTCACTTAGAATTTTCCATTTTTTTCATCATGGAAATTTTGAAGTTTTAAAACAGTATTTATCTTTAACACTGTGTTTTGGGGATGTCTCATTAATATTTTTGCACCCCATTTGCCCCACTCGTGGCCTTAGGGGAGCAGCTCC
The DNA here is from genome assembly GCA_007570785.1 of Antilocapra americana. Taxonomy (NCBI): domain Eukaryota; kingdom Metazoa; phylum Chordata; class Mammalia; order Artiodactyla; family Antilocapridae; genus Antilocapra; species Antilocapra americana. The sequence goes on along the minus strand of ML660204.1, from coordinate 4,182,157 downwards.
CAGAGGCCAGTTACCATGAAAGGATGGAGGTTGGCATTTCTGGGGACCCATTGGCCGGGCCTGTTCAACGCAGGTACCACCTATACTCGTTTCTGATTTGGGGCAGTCCTTTGCTAGGATCCCTTCCGTCAGCCCTCCCCAGCCAGTCAGCCCCTCCCCCTCTTCTTTAAAACGTTAGGTGGCCCTAAAGAGACCCCAGAGCTCTGCAGGCTAGGCGCTTGGGACTCCAGTTCCGCAGCTTCATTCGTCAGGGACTTCAGCAGCCTTCAGCCTTGGGCTCTCTGCTCTTGCAACTCCACATCTTCCCAGAAGGGGGCGGCATGGGCACGTGCATTCCCAGCCCGAGACCTGGGGGCGTTTTTCTTTTTTTTCCTTCCCACTTTTGATGCTTTTCCTTCTTGTTGCAAACCGTCCCCAGTGACAGCACCCGACAAGGCTGCTCTTTAATCCCTTGCTGACAGTCCCTCTCCCAGGTAAGGATGGTAAAAAGGAGGAACCTCTTTTGAGTTCTGTTTTGATGAGCAGGGTTTTCCCCCTGGGACTTGAACTGAAAAGAAATCTACACGTTCAGACAGACAAAATAAGTATGAATGCTGACTGTGGGCCAGACTCTTCTTTCCCTGACCGCCAGCAGCCCCAAGAGGTGGTCACTACTGTAATCCTCTCTTCGGAGATGTGCAGGCTGCCCGGGCTTAGTGGGGCTGGGTCTCCTGGGAGACCTCCCTGTGGCTCCAGCTGGTGTCCTGTCCATTCCCTCTCAGCACTCACCAAGTGGCAAGGAGTTCATGGCCCCCCAGAGCAGCCCCCAGCCAAGGCAGTGGGAGTGGAGGATGAACCCCCGGCTCTCTGTCTGCAGGTGAGATGAGCAGTGGATGTTGGGTGCCCCTCCCCTAGTTTTCAGGTGGGCTCGAGTGGGACCCCCCCTCCTCCCGCCCCGTGGTAGTTGGCCATGATAACACTGCCCCTGTCCCATCACAGGGCCACCAGCAATAACACTATTGGTGCTGTTTATTGAGCACTTACTGTATGCCAGGAGCTGTGTCAAGGGCTCTGCAGAGTTTGCCTTATTGGTTCCTTCAGCAACCCCATTTTATAGGTGAAGAAAGGTCCCAGGTCCCAGGGTCACAGGATTCAGACCCAAGTGTGATGGCCTTAGCTAGCCACATGAACCAGAGAGTGAAGCAATGGCAGGTGGAGGTTTTCCAGGTGTGAGAAATGAATGGATGCTCCCAGGACAGACACTTTGGATGGCTCTAGGAAGTGTGATGTCTTGGGTGTTGGGTGTGTCTGTGGGAAGCTGGGATGCATCCTAGGCTCCAGGAGTCACACCTGGAGAGGGAGGATTCCACTCCCACTCTGAGCCACCTGTGGTGGAGGCATCTTTGTTCACCTTTCTGCATTTTTTTCTGCATTTACTTTCTTTTTTTTTAAACCATAGGTGAGTATGCATCGCTTCTTATAATTTGGAAAGAAAACCATAAAAAATTAAGACTTTGAGATGAGAGCACATTTATAGATATATTAACTGAGAAAATATAGCTAAAATGAGCTCTTAGCAGGATGCTTGATCAAAAGTGGTTTCTGGGATGAAGACAAGTGGATGGCTGAGGGGTTGAATCTGGTTGATCAGTGCCTGCCCACTGTCCCTTCCAAAGGGCAGGGTGCATTATGCCCCTCTGAAGAGTCACCCCCTCAAGGAACCAATAGTTACTGACATACTGTGCTGATCACATGTTATTAATCCTTTTACTTTCCACAGTAACCCTATAAAGTAGGTATTACTATTATTCCCATTTCTCAGCAAGATGGAGGCCCAGAGGAGTTAAGTAATTTGCTGAGGGTCACACAGCACAAAGGAGTGGATCAGGATTCTAGCCTCAGAATTTGGCTCCAGAGGCAGCTCCCAACCCCTAGGGGAAGGTGCCCCCTCTGGGTGCCTGACACCCCTCTCAATTGGTGCTTCAGCATGGTCAGCACAAAAAGTAGACATTTCCAGAGTTGGTAAATTCCCTGTGGGCCAATAAGAGACATTGAGGTCCACAGAGAGAGCATGATGTCCTCCGAAGCAAGAGTTCAGGGTCAGCAGACCCAGGTGTGTGAGACACTGCAGCTCTACCCTCGCCTCTGCAGCCTCGGAGGGGAAACTGGGGCACAGAGATGCCAAGCTCTTGCCTAGAGCCAGCAGCCAAGGAGCAGGCCTCCTGGACCTGCTGGATGTGGACTCTGGGCCCGCAGGTGAGTGCTCCATGGCCAGCTCTGAGCGGTGGGAATGGGAGGTGGGAACAGGAACCTGAGCCCCACTTCCACCCGCTCCCTCTGCCCCAGTCCCTCTCTCCTGGCCAAACTCCCAGCATCACTGTGATCTTCTCAGATGCCTCAGAACCCTGGTCCCAATTGGCAGGTTCTCCCTCTGGATCCTTGGCTGTTGGGGTGACATCTTCAAGAGACCATCAGCCCCAACGGGCTGGGACGCCAGGCCTGGCTCAGTGCAGCCCTGGCACAGAGCGGGTGCTCAGCCAAGTACGTGCTGATGGAAGAAAGAAAGAACAAATGAATGTGGTGAGCACTCAGCCTGAAGGTGTCACAGGGTGGCTGGGGGGTAGGGAGGCAGAGCTATCAGCTGCAGCCAGGATTTGGTTCCATTTTCTCATCGAAGGAAAACAAAAAATGCGTGCTGATCATGGGAAGGAGGCTTTGGATTTCTCTCCCCGGGAAAAGAGGCTGATCCCTTATATTCAGCTGTCCTGGCCCACGTCTGGGAGAAGAACTTTCCTCCCTCTGGTGGGTGGGGGGCTGGCTGTGATGACCTCTGTCCCTCCCTCCCCCTGAACCACTGGGGAGGGGTTGGCGGTGGTTTAGTTGCCACGTTGTGTCTGACTCTTACGACCCCACGGACTGTAGCCTGCCAGGCTCCTGTGCCCATGCGATTCTCCTTGCAGGCAGATTTGTTACTGACTGAGCCACCAGGGAAGCCGGATGGGGGAATGGTGGGAGTCGCAATCCAGCCTCCCAGCCCTGGGCCCCGCACTTTGGACCGTGTGGCCAAGTGGCTGAGGCTCACAGACTGCTTGAATGGAGCCGGGCTTGTGACAGCTGCTCTCCATCTCTGTGGTGAAGGGAGGAAGTAGCGGGGATCTGTACTTACTGTGTTTTCATGAACAATTACCTCCTCAGGGCATGGGGCCATCAGCTGGCTCAGGGGCCCCAGCATCTCCAGGTGAAGGGAAAGAGCCTCGTAGGGAAGCCCCCCCCCCCGTCTGACCCTAGGGGCTCCCTGGTCCCCAGAAGAGGGCACAAGCATCTTTTGCTGCCACCTCCAGAGGCTGTGGGGGTGAGAGGAGAAGTCGAGAGGGTGAAAATCCTGGCAGGTGGGGGTCCGGGCTGGTGCCCTCTCGCCTGTGCCGGGCTCTACAAGCCAGACAGGTAGGGGAGGAGACAGAGGTGGAGAAAGACGACGGCTGGCAGGGGCCCCCAGATGGGTGGCAGCGGCGGCTGGCTTTTCTGTGGGTGTCTGGCTGGTGACCTTTCGGAGGAGTGGATTTAGAAGCGACTGCTGTTTGTCGAGGCCCAGTTCAGAGACATCCTCAGTGTTAAATGTCAGGCCCCTACTGTCACCAGGAAGCAGGAGGTGCTTCTTAGTAGGAGGCAGACTGGCTGACACCAACAGGGTGAACGGACGCCCCCTGCTCTGCCAGCCCAGGGTTGGGGATTTGAGGTGCTCCTTGGGGATTAGAGCAGAGTGTGGGTTGTGAGCATCTGGAGAGTCTAGGAATCGGCAGGCTCCCTGCCCTGCTCTGCGAGAGGCTGCCCACCTGGTGTGTGTGTGTGTGTGTGCATGTGTGTGGTGCCTCCAAGGGTAACCTGATAATTGCCTCTCCCCCAACCCCTAAGGCACCCACTCTGGGTGTCACCCCTCATTCTGACAGGGTCTGGGCTGAAGTGGTAAGATCTCTTCACAGGGTCAAGCATGCTGGGCCTCGCCTGGGGTTGACAGGGGGCATCTGAAAGCCCATTTTGGGGGGGCAGTCACTGGCCTTTCATAGTCTTTTGTGGGCTCCCTCCTAGGTGCCTGCAAGCCAGAGGAGGGGAGATGGAGAAGCAGCAGCTTCTCCAAGGACTTAGTAACAGTTGCAAGCATTTGGATTCTTTCTGAAGAAATTAAAGAAGTATTTGCCCTCTGTGAGTCCACATTTATTTTCCTAACTCTAAGCCCAGGAACAGTTTGGTCTTGGCTGGTAACATCCCAGTCCCCCGCTTCATATCCCAAATCTCAGGATCCGTGAGAGTGGCTTTGGACCTTCTGCTCCCTGTGCTGGGCGGGGCTGAAGTGATAAATTGCACGCATTTAGCTCTAGATGTCCAGAGGTTACCCTGAGCTTCTTGGCCTTCTAGCTAAGATCAAGTGCAGAGAGGACCCTGAGCAGGGTATAAGGCACACTCCTGTTTGTGCAAGAGAGAAGTTGTAATAAGTATTTTCCATCCACCTCCTGAGCGTTGAGTTCCTTAAATGGCATCTGAACAATATCCTAGGGCCTGGAGGGCTGGAGTCACAAACCTGCCCGTCTTGGGGCTTGCCACCTGAAGCCAAGACCCTGGCCAGTGTTTCAAAAGTTTGGCAGGAATTTAAATGTATCCAATGGATTTATGCATTTATTATTTACTTTTAAACTTTTTAATACTGAAGTCTATTATAATACACTCTTCCCTGGTGGCTCAGATGGTAAAGAATGTGGGAGACCTGGGTTTGATCCCTGGGTTGGGAGGATCCCCTGGCGAAGGGAATGGTTACCCACTCTAGTATTCTTGCCCGGAGAAGCCCACGGACAGAGAGGTCTGAGAGGAATACGCATGCATCGTATGTGCTCAGCCGATGTGTTTTTCACCAACAGAACATGCCTGTGTCACTGGCATCCAGACTGAGACTTGGAATGTGATCGCCCCCTCCCCGTTGCCTGTCCCAGCCCTGAAAAGATGCTACCACGCTGACTTCTCTCAGCATCCATCCAGTTTGTCTGTTTTTGCCCTTTATATAAATGGAATCATACAGCACATTCTCTTCTGTATCTGTCTTCTTTGGCCCAGCATTCTGCAGATTTATTTTTATCTCTGATCCCACCAGAACTGTTTTCCCTAGGCTGGGAAAGATCCCACTAAGCAGGTCCATGGGGCGGAGATGGCCGACAGAGGCAGTGATCATGTGGCCACCATGAATGACTGAGATCTGATGTGGCAAACTGGTGGCTTGCGGGCCTTGTACTCAGCTTGCCCTCTACAGTGGGAAATATATGTCTCCGTGTCATATATGGCGGGTATGTAAAAAATATATATAAAAGAGTAATTTCATGCACATCACCCGAAATTGACAACTTAATATAACTTTCAATCATTTAAGAAAAATTGAGCTGAATTCACATTACATAAAAAGAACCATTTTAGAGAGTATAGCTCAGTCTTGTTTCATGTATTCACAGTGTTGTACAATCATTGCCTCTGTCTAGTTCCAACACTTCTTTATTGCCCCAAAAGGAAACCCTATACCCATTAGCTGGCAATCCTCAAGCCCCCTTCCTCCAGACCCTGGTAGCCACAGATCTACTTTCTGTCTCTGTTTATTTGCCTAATATGGACATTTTGTACAAATAGGAGCATATAATAGGTGATCTATGTTTGGCTCTTTTCACTTGCATCATGTCTAAAGTTCTTCCATGTTGTAGTGTGTCTCAATAACTTCTTCCTTTTTATGTCACTTTTGCTCCAAGTCACTTTTTTTTGTATTTTCAATGGAAGGATAATTGCTTTACAATATGGTGTCCGTTTCTGTCATATACCAACATGACCAAGTCATTTTTTTTTTAAAGCAGAAGAAGTAGCTTTTATTGATGAGTTATTTCCAAAAACCACACAAATGGTGTTATCTGCTGCTGTGTAACAAATTACCCTCAAACTGAGTGCCTTAAAACACCATTTGTGACCTCCCAGCTTCTGGGGGTCAGGAGCCTGGGTACAGCCTACCTGGGTCCTCTGGGTCAGAGTCTCTCGCAGGCTGTGGCTGTCCCAAGGCTCCACAGGGAAGGATCAGGTTCAGGCTTATTCATGGGATCACTGGCAGGACTCACTTCCTTGTGGGCCATAGGGTTAAGGCCGTATGAGCTGCTGGACAGTGGTTTCCCTCAGTTTCTTGTCATATGAGCATCTCCACCAGGCATCTCATGACATGGCAGCCAGCCTCATTGGAGAGAGAGAGAGAGAGAGAGAGAGAGAGAGAGAGACAGACAGACAGAAGGGAGAAGGAGAGGAGAACACGGCTGGGCCCGGAGTCACAGCCTGTTGTAACCTCATCTGGGAAGTGGTGACAATATTTTATGTCCAAGACGGATGACTTACCAATTCCAAACTCCAAAACACTTCCAGGTCCAGAAATACTCATTCGATGGCAAAGTTCATTTGGTAGCAAAACCTGAACCAAGAATCCTTGGAGTCTTGATTCCTTTCAGTCCCAGCATTCATACATTTTACAACAAAAATACAAATGAATTTCATTTGGTGGGGCTCCCCTAGACCTTACCAGAAAGTGAAAGTGAAAGAGTTAGTCGCTCAGTCCTGTCTGACTGTGACCCCGTGGACTATAGCCAGCCAGGCTCCTCTGTCCATGGAATTCTCCAGGCAAGAGTACTGGAGAGGGCTGTCATTTCCTTCTCCCTTCCCAACCCTGGGATCGAACTTGGGTCTTCCACTTTGCAGATGGATTCTTTTCTGTCTGAGCCATCAGGGAAGCCCCAGACCTTAGCAGGGGGGTTATGTAATACACAATATGTGCACTATCTCAAATCTACAAAATTCTAAATTCTCAGACATATCTGGTCCCAGGCTGTGGATGCTGGAAGCCCAGAGTCCATTGGGTGGGTACTCGGGTGCGTTTGAACATGTAAGAGCAAGAGATATGTTTTCCACTAGTTTTACTTCCTTCGATCATGTCATTTTCTTGAAACTCAAGTATCAGAGTTTCTAATTTGTCTTGGATGAGCTATGCTTGTGACAGCACCCATTCCGAGTCCTCAGTCTGACTACGTTTTGCTTCATTTCCGAGGTTGCTCGTTTAGACTGAGGCTGTCTGGATGGTCATTGCTGTGATTTATTTCAGCATCGTGTATCCAGGTTTGCCAGCCTTGTCTTGACCTTGGAAATGTGGTGACATTTATGAGGTCATTTAGACACCCACAAGGAGGTTGATTTTCATAGATTAAATGTCAAGTTTGAGATGGTCCAGGGTGATGGACTCCTCAATGCTGTCCACTCCCATTCTCAAATGTCGTTTGACTGGACATTTCTGCTCCATCACAAGCCCACATGTGCCAACCAAATTACTCAGGTCATCTGAATCCAGGGGATTAGGATGGGGAGGCTCTGGGCAGTGTCAAATGAGATGGGCAGAAATGTTGTCTCATTTTTATTTTTAAAATAAAACACATATGTGGTTAGTTGGTGAATATAACACTGGAGGTGGGAAAAAAAAATCCCACCAACTGAGGTTCCTGAAATGTTTGTTAGTTTATAAAATCTAACTACTTGTGTATTGACCAGCACAAAAGGGTAAAAAAGAATCTGTACATCAATGTTTTAAGTAGAAGTAGTTTTATGGGGCGTTAAACACATGGACATAAACTTGGAGTAAGCATTATCTAAATTAAGTAGCAAAAAAATTAAATAGTTTTCTGGAAATTTAAATGTATTTGTGTTGTCATTGTCTGGAGGATGTGTGTCTTCAGATTTTGAGTCTCTCCCTCTCTTTAAAGAAATCTTAGAGTTTATAGTCACCATGCTGTACGTTACATACCCAGGATTCATTTACCTTGTAACTGGAAGTTTGTACGTTTGACCTCCTTCACCCACTCTCATATCTGACAAGCATCAATCTGTGCTCTGTATCTAAGAGACTGTTTTTTTTTTTTTTTTAAGATTCCACATAGAAGTGAAATCGTACAGTATTTGTCTTTCTCTCTCTGAGTCAGCATCATATTCTCTGTCTATCTGTGTTGTTGCAAATGCAGGATCTCCTTCCTTTTGATGGTGAATAACATTTCGTTGTATACACACATACCACATTTTCTTACCCATTCATCCATTGATGGGCACTTAGGTTATTTCCAAACCTAGACCCTGTGCAAAATGCTACAGTGAACATAGAGGTGCAGATATCTCTTCCAGATAGAGATTTCATATCCTTCAGATAAATGCCCAAATGTGGAACTGCTGGATCATATGACAGTTCTATTTTAAACTTTTAGAGGAATCTTCATGACTGTTTCCTATAGTGGCATGTCAATTTACATTCCCACCAACAGCACACAGGGATGATCTGAATCTGTTGACTTTTTATTCCCTCAAGGAACTGAAGTCCACCAGATCTAAGTATAGATGTGCCCATTTCCTCTGCTGGTACACAGTGGGCACTAGGGCCAGGAGAGCCCTGAAAACCTTTCGAACCCAGACTTCTGGCCTTTCTGAAGGTTCAGCTGTTCAGCCATGGCATGGCCTGCTCTACTCCTCCAGGTCATTTCCTTTGACAGTACTGACCAGTCTCCCTACAGCCTGGCTACTGATTAACACAGACCAATGAATTAAAGTGAGAATTAAAGTTTCAGAGGAAGGATGTCCCTTCAGAAGAAGAAGGATGGATAAGACTCTGTCTGCTAATACAGGGGGCATAGGTTCAGTCCCTAGTCTGGGAGGATCTCACATGCTGCAGGGCAGCTAAGCCCGTATGCCACAACTACCGAAGCCCACAGGCCTTAGAGCCTGTGCTCTGAAACAAGAGAAGCCGCTACGATGAGAACCCCACACACTGCAATGAAAGGCAGCCCCTGTTCGCCACAGCTAGAGAGGAGTGAAGGAGTGAAAGTTGCTCAGTCGTGTTTGACTCTGCGACCCCATGGACTATTGCCCGCCAGGCTCCTCTGTCCATGGAATTCTCCAGGCAAGAATACTGGAGTGGGTAGCCATTCCCTTCTCCAGGGGATCTTTCCAATCAGGGCTCAAACCCAGGTCTCCCACACTGCGGGTAGATTCTTTACTGTCTGAGCCACCAGGGAAGCCCACAACTAGAGAAGCCTGTGTAAAGCAACGAAGACTCAGTACAGCCAAAAAAAAAAAAAAAAAAAAGAAAAGGTTTCAGAAGAGTCAAACTGGATATATTGAATTGGGGTCCAGACAAAAGGGAGCCCATCCATTTTGCTAGACATTTTTGTTGACAAACTGTCATGGAAGACGGCTCTCAGATTCATTTTATGATCAGAGATTAGAACAAAAAGAAAAATCAGAATCACGCCCAGGCCACAGGAGTGTGCTGCGTCATGCACAGCAGTCAGATGGAATGCAGTCCTGGTGGGGTTGAGACGAAGCTGGCAGACAGAAGATCACAACAAGGAATGTGGGTTTCTTCAAGGGTAGATGCCTTGCCTGCAGCAATGACTGAGATGCCAAAACATTAGGATTTAAGTGGGGAGGACTTGGCCGAGCATCCTGGAGTTTAGTCTACATCGGGCTCAACATCTGGGTGATTGGAGACATCTTTGGATGTAAGCGAGCCACATGACCTGGTCTCATGTGAGCATAGCCTGGATCAAGAGCAGTGAAAGACAAATGCTCAGAAGAGAGTGTTTTCTGAGCAGGGAGAGGAGGCAGTGAGATCTACTCCAGACTCTGCTTGGCTCTGGCACGGCTGTACCCAAGGACCACAAGCCGGGTGACTTGAGCAACAGGAGTTGGACCTCTCCCAAGGGCAATCCGAGTGTCGGCAGGGTCGTGGTCCCTCTGCAGCCTGTAGGGTGGAATCCTGCCTTGCCTGTTCCCGGCTTCTGGTGATTTGATGGTGATTCTCAGCATCCTTGGCTTATAGATTGCTGCTGTTTAGTCACTCAGTCGTGTCTGACTCTTTAGGACCCCATGAACTCTAGCCCACCAGGCTCCTCCATTCATGGGATTATCCAGGCAAGAATACTGGAGTAGGTTGCCATTTCCTCCTCCAAGGAATCTTCCTGACCTAAGGATTGAACCTATGTCTCCTGCATCGGCAAGCAGATTCTTTCCCATCAAGCCACCAGGGAAGCTTGTGGATACATGACTCTGATTTCTGCCTCATCACATGGCTTCTTCCCCATGTGCCTGTGTCTCCACCTGGCCATCTCCTCCCTGTGTCTCTCCTCTTCTTACAAGGACACCAGTCATATTGGATTAAGTCTCCCCGCCCTAACTCCAATACGACTTCATCCTAATTTAACTAATTCCCTCTGCAATGACCCTATTTCTAAATCAGGCCACATTCACAGGTTCTGGAGGTTAGAACTATGACAGATCTTTCTGGTGGGGTACACAGCTCATCCCGTAATACCTTGGTCCTCTTTTTCTCAGGGCCTGAAGAGCTGTGACATCTCTCCTTTATATGTGTGGTCCTTGGGATATCAGCATGATGACTGAGGGATTTCCTGGTGGCCGTGGCCCATGTGATCCACGTGTCAGGTGATAAGGGTGGGCACCATGCTCAGAGGGAACGATGAGCCTTCTTGAAGGGCTGATTCCCTTGTGTTCTGGCTCTTCCAGGCCAGGCAGCCCGTGAGAGTCTGAGTTTCCTTCTCTGGTTTGGAGGCAAGCCTTGGGGGGCAGAGAACCAACGAGAAGACTGGGAAGAGGCTCTGTGCTGTGCCTCTGTTCTCAGTGCCTGACCGGCTGGCTCTGCAGCTGTCTGCAGTCAGGCCCCTTCCCCCACCCCCGGGGTAATAGGGAGACCGATCCCTCAGGGAACATCCTGCAGACTTTATAGAGAACCGCGCCCTGAACAAGAGCAATTCTGCCCCTGGGCCTATGGGTTTCCAACACTGAGCCCAGAACTTGCAGGGGATGGTGGCCGAGACTCAGCAGGAATCCTCTCCCCCAGCACTGAGTGCGCCAGAGTCTCAGAGCCCCTTTAGAAGTGTGCTAGTTGAGGCCTAGCACAAGAGGGTCAGGGGAAGGTTCTAGATGTGGGATTCTTGGACTGGTAAAGCACACCCACCACACCTGGGCAGGAAGGTGAGCAGGAGAGGTATGGCTGGGTGGGCCTTGCAGGTGGATTCCACCAGGTACAAGTGCCTGCAGCCCGCCTCGGTCAAGCAAACACAGGGAGGGACCCACCCCATGAACAGTGACACTGGGGAGGAAGGAGCATGACGTCATGGAGGGCAGGTGATTGACGTGGCTGCCCCCGCCCTGCCCACCCCGCAGCTGAAGGAGACACCATCCTCTGCTTCTCAGAACGAAACACAAACCCGCCTCCACAGGCCACGTGTAAACTCTCCCCTCTCCAGCTCCCTGGGGTCCAGCTGGTGGGGCCCAAGGGCCTGTTGGTTGCTCCTCTTGGTCCTCTTGCACCAACTGGATGCCTCCCTCCCCACATCCACCCCCATTTGTAGGAACTGTACCAAAGCCTCAGAGACAGGCAGGGAACTCAAATGCTGACCACAGAGTGGATGTCAAAGGCCCCCAGGGAAGGACACTGGCCTGCTCAGCTGCTGTCTTTGCCATTGCGGGTGGGTGGGTGGGGGGCAGGCCAGGTCAGGATGAGGTTTTTAGGGAGCACTAGGAAACCTATCCTTCCTGGAAATCTGTGCTCACTGCTAATTCTGTGCTTGTTTCTGCTTTAAAGCTGTTGACATATTGCAGATATCCTGGGGAATGACTGTGGAGGGGTCTTCAGAGTATGTTATTCCTCCTGAAAAGCAGGCCCAGGGGTATTGGGGTACAGAAATACCCGGCCAACCACCTCATCTTAACAAGGATGGTGAGAAAGGGGATGGATGGTGACAATAAGGGTTTAGACAAATATTTTAAAATGAGATCATGCTGTGTCTTTTAAAGCTATCCCTAAAATTTCCTAAGGTATGAAAAAAAATTCAGAGAGTCTATTTTGCCTTATTCATTCCATTAGCCAAGAATGAATGCATTACAAAAATGTTCCAGAAGGGAAGAACTGATGAAAATGTCTAAGGGCTGTTTTGTGTTCTTTGCAACAACATCCCATGAACACGTGTCAGGGGGAACTCTGTCCTCAGGGTGGGGGGAGGCCCGGAGCTTGTCCTTTCCTGAGCATGGGCACCGGGACTGGCGGTCTGCCCTTCCTTGCCCCAGGGGCCGGGGTCTCCATCTGGACTCAGTGTATGCCTTGTTTCGGCCAGTTTAGCTCCTTGGCATATGCCCCTTTGCAGCTTCTGATCTCATAGTCATGCTCCAGACACTTGTTCAGGCCCGGCACCCCAGACCGCCAGCCGATGAAGCCCTGCGTCGTCTTCGGGACTGGGGGGGAGGGAAGCACCTGCAATAGAAAGGCAGAGGGTGAGTTGCCTTGGGCCACAGCCACAGGCGGTATGTCTACAGAGGCATTGGGATCGGCATGTGAGACCTGGTGTGGAAAAGACAGAAAGAACCCTGGTACAGGCCACCAACAGACACATAGGTCAATGGAATAGAACAGAGAGCCCAGAAATGAACTTGCACTTCTATGGCCCTTAATCCACCTGAAAGGAGGCAGGATATATAATGGGGAAAAGACATCCTCTGGGATACATGATGTTGGGAAAACTGGACAGCTAAACCAGATGGCTCAGTGGGTAAAGAATCCGCCTGCAATGGAGGAGACACAGGAGACACAGGTTCGATCCTTGGGTGGGGAAGATCCCCTGGAGGAGGAAATGGCAACCCACACTTCAGTATTCTTGCCTGGATAATCCCATGGACAGAGGGGCCAGGCAGGCTACAGTCCATGGGGTCACAAGAGTTGGACATGACTTGGCGGCAAAACAACACCTGTGTCAGAAGCAAACTGGTCCACTTCTCACATCATGTACAGAAGTGAACTCAAATGGATTTGAGAGTTAAAGCTAAGATCTGAAATAATAAAAGTTCTAGAAGAAAACAGTGGCAGCATGCTTTTTGATGTTGGTCTTAGCAATAATGTTTTTGGATATGTCTCCTAAGGCAAGGGAAACATAAACAAGTGGGTACTACATCAAACTAAATGGCAACTATCAACAGGACAAAAAGGCCGCCTACTGAATGGGGGAAGATATTTGTAAATGTATCCGATTAAGGGTTAATATCCAAAATGTACAAAGAACTCATATAACTCAGCATCACAGAAACAAACAACCTGATTGAAATGTAGGCAGAGGACCTGAGTAGATATTTTCCCAAAGAAGATATACAGGTCGTTAATAGTCACACGAAAATGTTCAGTGTCACTAAACATCACATCTGTCAGAGTGGCCATCATCAAAAGGATAAGTAATGTGATGGCAATGATATGGAGGACAGGGAACCCTCATACACTGTTGGTGGGATGTATACTGGTGTAGCCACTGTGGAAAACAGTTTGTCAGAAAAGTAAAAATAGAACTACTCTAGGGTCTAACAACTCCACTCCTGGATATTTATCTAAAGCAAATGAAAGCACTAATTCAAAAAGATATATGCAACTCTATGTTAATTGAACATGTCAAAGAAGGCTGAGAGCCAAAGTATCAATGCTCTTGAACTGTGGTGCTGGAGAAGACTCTTGAGAGTCCCCTGGACAGCAAGGGGATCCAACCAGTCAATCCTAAAGGAAATCAACCCTGAATATTCATTTGGCCACCTGATGCGAAGAGCCGACTCATTGGAAAAGACCCTGATGCTGGGAAAGATTGAGGGCAGGAGAAGGGGATGGCAGAGGATGAGATGGTTGGATGGCATCACCGATTCAATGCACATGGGTTTGAGCAAACTCTGGGATGTAGTGGAGGACAGAGGAGCCTGGTGTGCTGCAGTCCATGGGGTTACAAAGAGCTGGACATGACTTAGCGACTAAACAACAATAAATGTTAACTGAACCATTATTTACAATAGCCAAGATAACGAAGCAACCTAAGTGCCCATCAATAGATGAATGAATAAAGATGTGGTCTGTACACACAACGGGATATTACTCAGCAATAAAATTTAATGAAATCTTCCCATTGGTGACAACATAGGTGGGCCTAGAAAAATTCTTAGCAGTGAATTAAGTCAGACAGATAAAGGCAAATACTGCATGATTTCACTTACATATGGATTCTACAAAAACGAACAACAGAAACAGAGTCACAGAAAGAGAGAACACACAGGTAGCTGCCAGAGGGGAGGTGGAGGAGGAGAGAAATAGGTGAAGGAGATTAAGAGGTACAGACTTCCAGCTACAAAATAAATGAGTCATGGTATGAAATGTACAGTGTGGGGAATATAGTCAGTAATTATGTAATATCTTTGTATGGTGACAGATCATAACTAGACTTGCGATCATTCTGAAATGTTTAGAAACACTGAATCACTAGGCTGCAAAACAGAAACTAACAGTGTTGTAGGTCAATTATTCTCCTAAAATAAACTCATAGGAAAAGAGATCAGTTTTGAGATTACCAGAGGAAAGGCTGGAGAAGAGGGGGATAGGATGAAGGTGATCAAAAGGTACAAGCTTCGAGTTATAAGATAAAAAATACTAGGGATGTAATGTACAACATGATAAATACAATGAATACTGCTCTATGTTATATACAAAAACAGTTACAATTAAGAGAATAAATCCTAAGAATTCTCATCACAAGGAGGAATGTTTTTCTATTTCTGAAACTTTGTATCTGTATGAGATGATGAATCTTCATTAATCCTAGCGTGATAATCATTTCATGATATATGTAAGTCAACTTCTGATGCTGTGTATTTTATACTTACTCAGTGATGTATGTCAATTATAGCTTAATAAAGCGAAGAAAATAAATCAGAAAAGACAGAAAGAAGAGCCAGTGTCCCAAGTAAGCTTCACTGAATGTAAGCACGCTTCAACCTGCTGAACTCAGAGATCACATGTTCCCTGAAAATAATGATTGATCATCAACCATGTCTTTTTATCTCATAACATTTAACATATTTAATTCATGACCTCCAGTAAAATAACTTTTATTAGGTAAAAGAGCAATAAAGAGAAACAAAAGTAAGGGGCAGACATATAGAATATTATAGTTCATAGTTGTTGCTTAGTCACTAAGTTGTGTCTGACTCTTTGTGACCCTATGGACTGTAGCCAGCCATGCTCCTCTGTCCATGGGATTCTCCAGGCAAGAATACTGGAGTGGGTTGCCATTTCCTTCTCCAGGGGATCTCCCCGACTCAAGGATCAAACCTGTATCTCCTGTGTCTCCTGCATGGGCAGGCAGGTTCACCACCACTGAGGCACCAGGGAAGCCACAGTTTACAGTGCCCTTTATAAAATATATGGCAATATTATCAGATGGTATCCTGGCAGTTATAGACCTTCCAGGTTTGATTGAAGGCTTTATGATACGTGTGTAAACACACACACACACATTGACACAGACACCAAACCATAGACACCACAGGAGTGAAAAAACTTGAATTTAATTAAAAACCAAAAAGGAAATGGGATTCTCTCTGAAATGAAAAAAACACAATTTCATTTGTCAATTCCTTAAAATTTTTGGAAAATGAGGGTGAATGCTTATGCAGATTTTGCCTTTCTATTTGAAATAACCTTCTGTTCTGCTCTTTTGGGGGGATTTGAACCAAGACAGCAGTGAGGAATATTTTTTCGAGCAGAAGAACTGAGATGAAGAGGTTTAATATGCTTGGGGTTGTGAGTTCACGCTTAGCTCAAAGGATCTTTGAGTGAGGCGGTGGCGAGAGGGGACAGTCCTGGAGGGCCAGCTGCCACTGGTGGATGAAACCCCTTAACATATGTTCTTGATGAACTATTAACATTAATCTCTTGAGAGGCCCCACGCAGGGAGGGTCATGAACAGATGCTGGTGGGGCCAGTTTCCTCCAGCCAGCAAGTTCTTCACAATGCTGGCCCAGACTGGCTGTCAGGCACACAGACTAGCTTTCAAGTCCAGCTTGTAAGGGAAATGCAGAGTCCACCCCGGGAGCTCACACTTCACCCATCAGATTGGCAAAGAGATGAAGACACCACCGTCAACAAGGGACTAGAGGGAGAATCTGTGAAGGACAACATTACCGCTATCTATGAAAAAGGAAATCGCAAACACGCTTTAACCTGACAATCCACCCCTCAGCATTTCTCCTAAGACATCCTAATACCTGCACGAGCATGTACCAGGATTAGCACAGCACATGCCTGGACACAGCCTGCATGTCCATCCCCAGAGGACCCATTCAGTCACAGCCCCTCCACACCATGGAAAGCTGTACAACAATGTAAAAGATGGAGGCAGCTGTGTGTTCTGAGATGGAATGACTTGGAAGATAAACTGCTAAGAGAAAAACAATGTATAAAATGTGGAAAATGTGGTATAGATTGTGTATATTAGCTGCTCAGCTGCTCTTTGTGTCCCCTTGAACTAGAGCCACCAGGCTCCTCTGTCAATGGGATTTCCCAGGCAAGATTCCTGGAGTGTAGAGCCATTCCCTTCTCCAGGGGATCTTCCTGACCCAGTGATTGAAACCGGGTCTCCAGCATTGCAGGCAGATTCGTTACCAGCTGAGCCACCAGGGAAGCCTGTCCAGGGTTAGGGGAAGGGTTATATAAATTACGATCGAGCTATACAATTGAGAAAAAATACAGTCATTAATATATTAATAATTTGGGATGCTATGGGTAACTGCATGGAAAGATAAATAGGATATATTGTTGAATGAGAAAAGATTACAAAGCAGTCTGTGGAATTTTATTTTTAAATATGTATATATGCATGTGTATATGAGTTTGTGCACGTGTGTGTGTGTATGTGTGTTGAAGGAGTGGCTGAGGATAGCACTTAAGAGCAGGGCTCTCAGATAAGACACACTTGACCTTGGAAAAGTTGTTCAGTCTTTGTGAGCTTCAGTTTCTTCATCTGCAAAATGGGTTTGATGGCAATTATACCCATTCTCCAGGGATGTTGTGGAAATAAGATAACCATATAAAGCATTCAGTATGGGGAGCAACTAAAGGGCAATAATGAAAGAATATGAGCTAGCATTTATTGGTGGTAAATGGAGGTATTGAAGGCATCTGGAAGAACTCCCCAAAATGTTAACCATGGGTCAGTGTATATATGGATATTTTAAATTATGATTCATATTTTGCTGCATTTCTAAAAAAATCAGCGAGTCTCTCTTGCTGTATAATCAACAGGGGAACCCTCTCAACATCTCAGTGGAATGCATTCTTTCATTCATTCAGCTAATAGGTTGTACCCACTGAGAGCCTAACTTAAACAAGCTGGCCATCCCATCTTACCCTGAGGGTGTCAGAGAAAGAAAACCCAGAATCGAACTCACTCATCCCTGGCCTCCTTCATCCTGAGTTTTCATCCCCTCCCCACATCAGGACACAGAAGTGCCTGCTGCATAGCTGAATGGAGAGTAGAACCCAGGATTAAAGTGACAGACCCGTGAGAAGGGCTTTCCTGGTGGTTCAGACCATAAAGAATCTGCTTGCAAGGGAGGAGACCTGGGTTTGATCCCTGGGTTGGGAAGATCCCCCGAAGAAGGAAATGGGTACCCACTCCAGTATTCTTGACTGGAGAACCTTATGGACAGAGGAGCTTGGCAGGCTACAGTTCATGGGGTCGCAAAGAGTCAGACACAACTAAGCCACTAACACTTTCACTTTTCCCATGAGAGGAGACCAGGGATATACAGAGCTCAGCAACTTCTAGAGGCATCTATCCCACGTCCACATCTGACTGGTCTTTGGTGGGAACACCATCTATGTCTTTTCCCCTCTGGATGACCCGGTCACTCACTCAGCAACAAGAGTGACCTTTTAAGAAGGCAATTCTCAATATTTCACGGCCCTGCGTCCCTCTGCCAATCAGGCTCAGATCCCAATTCCTTCCTCTGGACTCCAAGGTCCTGCACATATAGGGACTAGTAACCTACTGTGTCTGGAGAAGGCAATGGCAGCCCATTCCAGTATTTTTGCCTGGAGAATCCCAGGGACAGAGGAGTCTGGTGGGCTGCTGTCTGTGGGGTCACACAGAGTCGGACACAACTGAAGTGACTTACAGCAGCAGCAGGAGCAGCAACCACTGTGTCTCCCACGTGTGGACTTAGGGAGGACTGGAAACCTCATGTCCCTGTGGCCTGGGCACTGCTGTGTCCTTACCTGTGCCCAAGGCTTGGCCCACCTGAAGCAACACCGTTTTCTGTGGGGTGGATTTCTCACTTAAGAAAACAAGTAATTAAAAAGACTTTGCGAACCTTGATGTATTTCTCCACTGGGGTCACTGGCCGGATGCGGAACCGCTCAGGAAGCTCAATTTTGGGCTTTGGGGTGGATGGTTCTTCTTCACACTTGATCAGCTGAAACACAATCCCCAGAGGCGGGGCCCCACAAACTGAGACCTCGGGAGCTTCCTTCCACAGTACCCCCAGAACAAGACTCTTCACAGGTGACAAAGGTGGGACTCAGGTCAAGGTTAGAAAGGGGCAGAGTGGGGACCTGCAGGCAGCCCAGCTCAGGCCCAGGCTCTCGCAGACTGCCCATTTACTGCCCCATCCATAATGTGAGAACATGTTACAGGTTAAGGACTCAAACTAAAAACCTGCCAGCAAGGTTCAGGACCAACCTCTAAACTATGAGGACAGCCCCCCCACTTTCAAATTTTAAAGCAATTTTGAACTCTTCAAAATCCTGATTTAATTACACATGAAGACTATTAATACAGATTCTTTTATGCATATCATATTAATAAGGACTCATTTTATGCATATAATTTCAAATTGTGTAACTCTCCAAGTATTAAGAAAGCTCATTAAGAATGGCATAATTTCAGAGCCAGTGGGACAAGGTGAATTACAAAGGGGGTTTATACTGTCTTGAATCAAGTACGTTTTGAATTATGCGGCCCTTGAGTGATTCTGCCTCCCTCTAGAGAAACGTGGTTTCCTCATGTTGTGTCCTAGGGATCTCGTGGAAGGTTGCAAACCGCTGGCCACCATCCTGGTGAAGCCCACACAAGCCCACATATATGTGGGTCTTTATATGGTGTTTTATAAATGGAGCCACTATTCAGACTCAGACACTTTCATTAAAGCATCGGACTCTCTTGAACAATCAGAAAATGTAGCAGAGTCTGTCTTGCCTGGGAGCCCTCAGCAGGGCTGATGAGAGGTTTCTGCTGGCGTCCCCAATACTCCCTATTTATTATCTCTGGTCCTTTCCCTCATTTCTGGTGTAGGAAATATCAAGAGTTATTTTCCTAGTAATCTTACAGATACTCACTTGGCCTATCGTCTCTTTCCCTCTGAACCTCACAGTCACTCAATGAGGCAGTGAGGACTATCACCCCATTTTACAGATGGCAAGTCCAAGGCTGAGTAGCCCTGGAATCAACCAGACCAGCATCTCCCTTTGGTGCCTTTCTTAGCTGTGTGACTTTGTACTTTTTTGAGCTCAAATTCCTCATTTGTAAAATGGGCCTCAAATAGCATCCTTCTCTGCACAGGGGTTGTCTTATGGATTTAATGAGCTGGTTCAGATGAAGCACCTAGAATATGCCTGGCATGTAGTAAAAGCTCAATAAATTTGTAAATCAAAGGAACCTTCAGGTGTCAGCCATCTTCATCTACAACATGCTCTATAAATTTGTTCCTTTAAATTAAACACTTCATAACCATTTATTCTTGGAAATGATTGGGTCTGTAACCTCCAGAGTCATCAACTTTACATTTACCTCCTCGAGGGGTGTTGATAAAAATCCCCAGTTCTGGGCCCAGTTTTGCCGTGCTTCGTTTTCAGCCTTCAGGCGATATTTCCTGGGGAAAAAACATGTTCTTAAGTGATGAACAACATTTGAAAAGGATTGGCATAGAAAACCCTAAAAGGTGTCCTGGGGAGAATTTGACCTTCATCAATGCACCTGGACTGAGTGATGATTCCAAGACAGGGCAGGAGTGGGAGGCCCTGTCCCTGGGGTCTTGTCACTCATAAAAGGGAGACACGTGTCTCAGAACCAGAGATGCTGGTTGGATGGTACATCAAGGACTGGACAAGACTGGGGCTGCCTCTGTTCTAGGGGTCATCTCGATACTGGAGCCCTTATTTAGGGGTCCTTGGACCTACGGTGATGGGGGAGTGTTAAATCATGATGGAGGTACAAGTAAAGTTCCTTTGTTTTCAGAGCAAGGACCAGGGCAGAGTGAGGTACAAGGGTGCAAAATTTAAGGAGGCACCCTGTCCCAGTTCCTGCAAGGGCAGAGCCAGAACCTGCATGATCTTGACGTGGAGCCCTCCTTAAACACTGCACCCCAGGCCCCTCATTTGCCCCACCCTAATTCTGGCCCTGCTTATGTTGCATACATAATATAATTTATACATAACTACCCACAAGCTGAGGTGAGTTTCAGTTGAAGAGCAGGTGTGTCTTGTGCAAAAAAAACTGATTTAGGTCATACCTGAATGGTCTAGCAGTTTTCCCTACTTTCTTCAATTTAAGTCTGTATTTGGCAAAAGGAGTGCATGATCTGAGCCACAGTCAGCTCTGGGTCTTGTTTTTACTGACTGTATAGAGCTTCTCCTTCTTTGGCTGCCAAGAATATGATCAATCTGATTTTGGTATTGACCATCTGGTGATATCCATGTGTAGAGTCTTCTCTTATGTTGTTGGAAGAGGGTGTTTGCGATAACCAGTGCATTCTGTTAGCAAAAACTCTTTTTTCTCTGCTTCACTTTGTACTCTAAGGACAAATTTGCCTGTTACTCCAGGTATCTCTTTATTTCCTATTTTTGCATTCCAGTCCCCTATAATGAAAAGGAAATCTTTTTTGGATGAGCATGGCCCTGCCCATCAGAACAAGACCCAGTTTTCCCCACAGTCAGTCTCTCCCACCAGGAAACATCCATAAGCCTCTTATCCTTATCCCTCAGAGGGAAGACAGAATGAAAACCACAATCACAAAAAACTAATCAAACTGATCACATGGACCACAGCCTTGTCTAACTCAATAAAACTGTGAGCTATGCCATGTAGAGATACCCAAGATGGACGGATCATGGTGGAGAGTTCTGACAAAGTGTGGTCCACTGGAGAAGGGAATGGTACACCACTTCAGTATTCTTGAGAACCCCATGAACAGTATGGAAAGGCAAAAAGATAGGACACTGAAAGATGAACTCCCCAGGTCAGTAGGTGCCCAATATGCTACTGGAGAAGAGTGGAGAAATAACTCCAGAAAGAATGAAGAGACGGAGCCAAAACAAAAACAATACCCAGTTGTGGATGTGACTGGTGATGGAAGTAAAGTACAATGCTCTGAATAATATTGCATAGGAACCTGGAATGTTAGGTCCATGAATCAAAGTAAATAGGAAGTGGTCAAACAGGAGATGGCCAGAGTAAACGTCGACATTTTAGGAATCAGGAAGCACCTAAAGCTGAGTCTATTTCCAAAGGAACTGTGACATAAGATAAAAATATGAGCCGTATACATAATTAAAATGTTCTAGAGCCACATTTTTTAAAAAGTGAAAATAAACAGATAAATTTAATTCTGGTGTCACCTTATAGGGGCATGAAGTTTTTGAAATCTAGTGTTTTATATTTATAGCTCATTCCAGTTTGGAGTAGTTACCTATCAAGTGCTCAGTAGCCACTTTGACATGGGGCAGAACAGTCTAAGGGCTTAACTGGCTTTGTTCACCAAGGAGGGGCCATCTGATTTGGGTCTTGAAGGATGAGTAGGAATTTGTTTGGTGAGGGAAGAGAGAAAAGGGCATTCTAAGCAGAGGAAACGGACCTTGCTATGGTAGTATAATATTTCCTACTGTGGATTTAAAAAAATAATAATAGCATGTATTTATTGCAAATAATACTGGCTTTCCATTTTTAAGAGTGATATAAAGTTTTTTATAAAAAGAAATTCATTAGGTGAAATAAAGCTAATTTAAAGAAAAACATAAAGGACTATTACAGGATTTTCAAGGAAATAGTAAAAGTCTTAAGAGACGAAAATAGGATAACTGAAGTTTAAGAGGTTACCAATGATGATTTGTTGTTGCTAAATATCCCCCTGGTGAAAGGAAATGGCTACCCAGTCCAGCATTCTTGCCTGGAGAATTCTGTGGACAGAGGAGCCTGGCAGATTACAGTCCACGGGGTTGCAAAGAGTCGGACACTACTGAGTTATTAACACTGCATTTACTTACTTGCATTTAAATAAGTAACTTTCCATATTGGTTAAAACTTCAAAGAGATGGGATATTACCTAGCAATGGGACAGAAAGGCAAATAGAAACATCCATTATAGATGTCTACTGAATACGAATCTTTTAGAAAATGGATTTAATTCTTTAAAACTTCTTGTTAAAAAACCAGGATAAGCAAATGTAAAGTGCTTTCTTTCGAACTGAACAAATATTACGATTTTTAAAAACATTGGGTAAGTCTTAAAAATAAGCACTCAACCTTCAGCTCTCAAAGAGCAAAGCTTTGCAGAGGGCTGTACAGCCAGATGCAAAATCTTTTCTCGCCTTTGTGGTGCGCCAAGGAGAAGAGAAAGAGAAAGGCTCTTTCGTCAATGCCCCCTTTACGCAGGGCACCCCGACCACCTCCAGCACATGCTCCTAGCGCCCAGAAGTCGACCACTTCCAGGATTTGGCGGGAAAACTGAGGCAGCCAGGTGTGCACACTTAGGCGGGAACGGCCCAGCCCAGTGGGTTACCGAGTCCCTGGTGTTACCAGATCTCATCCTGGGCCACGAGGTTCATGCGCTCGGCCGCAGCCGTGCTGATCGGTTTCTGCGCCATGGGGCCTGGGGTCTTGGCACGACCCCGGGGCGCTCAGGCCTCGGGCTCAGCGAATCGAGTCTCCTGGGAGACCGGTTGCTAAGCAACGCGGGATGCGGAGGCGGAGCCGGGGCAGCACCTGGAGAGATTGGGGCGGCCTGGCTCTCCTCTCCAGGCCTCAGGGCACTTACTGACAACCTCGGTCCACAGCCACGCTCTTCGCACGCCTCCCTGCCCACCTGCTTTGTCCGGGGATACCACAGCCCTTCTCCTCTGCGGAAAACCTTGGGGAAACCTCAAGACCTTACACCCCCCTCCTCCTTTTAGACCTGTCACGCAAGTATGCTCGCCAAGTGTACCAAGCCTAAGCGTACCGAACTTAATGGATTCCGTCATAAAGATTCCTGTAACCACCACCTGGATTACGAAATAGGTCACCCCAGCCCACCTCTTTTGTCAACTTCTCTTAGCAGAGATTTTCTTTTTTTCACTATCATTTGTGCTTGTAAGTGGAATCATCCAGGTGTCGTTTTTCTCTGGCTTCCTTGTTCCAGTGTTGCGTTTAAGAGGTTCATCCGTATTGCCTCGAGTACCCAGGGTGTGGTCACTTCCATGCGAAAGGCAGGGGGGGCCGATCTTTGGGCCTCCATGAAAGTGCTGCTGTGAATTTCAGAGCACGTGGCTTTTGAAGAACCTATACATAACATTGTTTTTGGCATCCACTCTTTATAATTATCTCCAAATGCAGCTCAAAGATAGTACTGCCTTCCGACCCCACACCCCATCCTCTTTCATGCCCATCAACACTAATCCCTCATCACTGGGATGCTCATGGGGTGTTTACTGACTGACTTGTTGACCTCCCTGCCCTAGCTTCCATCTCACTATGTTGTCATTGGCCTGGGATTGAAAATGTGTCTAAAACAACAGAACATGCATCCACTTCTTAGGGCAGGGGAAGGTTCCTCTGCTTGAGCAGCCGCAGGGTACACAGGTGTCCAGGGCCTTGTGGTGCTGAGAGAAGGAGGCAGCAAACTTCACTGACCGAAACATCATCTCCAGATGACTGAGAGCCTGTGAGTGCTCTCATCTCCTCACTGGGGATCGGGGATTCTCCCTGGCAGATAAGTCTCCCTCTCTCCCTATCCCTGACCTCCAGGGGTATTCACAGATTTGAGCGTATGTCACAGTGTTTGGGTGATGTATCTTCCCCATTTGATGATGTTCCCCACAGTCAGCTGTGTGATGCTCCTCTCTGCTGCTGGAAATGCTGGGTGGCCCAGCATTGGGTGGATTGGGTGGCCCCTACTGCTGCTTCAACTTAAATACTGAGGGGCCAGGCAGGGCCTGGAATCAGAGCTGTGGGGATTCATCAGCCTGATGGTTAGCACCCCTCAGCTGGCCACAGCTGAGTGAGCTGCCCCGCCAGGCTGGATTGCTGCAGGTGGACAGGGATGCAGGTGGGCCTGGAGTTTCCTGCCTGGCCTTGTCTCTGAGGTCGCCATTCCTGCGATGGGAGAGAATATGTCCTGGGAAGAACTGTGAATGGTGGATACTAGGAAGAGAAGAGGATCTGTTGTATAGGGGGCAATGTCTGCTACTCTCTTGGGAAGTTTCTAAGAGGATTTTGTTACAATGATTAATTGAGAATAAATTTGTTTGCTGACTGTCTGTATGCCAGACACCAAGGGTTCATTCATTCTTCAAATGTTTGCTGAGCACCTCCACATGCCTAGGGATCCAGGAGGGAGCAAGGCTGACAAAGTCATTGCCCTCCTGGGGCTGACTTGTCTGGAGGGAAGACGCACAATGAAGCAAGTGAGGACAGATCAACAAATGTACTGTCACCCCGGGCAGAGACGTGTGCTGCCAAGAAAGTCAAATCAGGGAAGGAGGCTCGAGTGACAGGTCCAGGGAAGGGCCTATTCTAAGTGAGTGGTCAGGAAAGGCCTCTCGGAGGAAAGGATGACTGAACACAGAACCGGGGAGGGAGGCACCCATGCAAAGGGGTCAGAAGACCACTTTGTCCTTTCCATGGAGGACAGGGGTACAAAACAAAGGTCCTGAGGCAGAACAAGCCCAGGGTGTTGGAAGGCCACTGAGGAGGCCAGTACAGCTGGAGGGCTCCCTGGAAAATGTGGCCAGGTGCAGAAATGAGAAAACAAGCACAATGTCTTCCAGTTTTACTAAGTAAGCACACAGATGTGGGAATGAAGCCTGATAGATGAAATACCAATAAGAGGAGAGCACCCCAGATGAGGCAGGAAAGTATAGAGAAGGTGATGAGTGAGTGGGGTTTTGAAGGGTGAATAAGAGTCTGCCAGTCTTGCCCATTCTCACCAGAGCCTTCTATTGGTAGGGTTGCACATGGAAATACACAACACAACATAATTTCATGGAACACACCTATGCTATACTATATACTAAGACATTATGCATTTATTAAGTATAGCTGGGTGTTCATATCTTGTATGACCACCCTACCCTTGGTGAGTTTCTTCACCAGTGTACCTACCACACTCAACAAACAGATTCATGTGCATATATGAAATTCTATTTATTTTTTACTTCTGGTGGCCTGTGTTTCTTTGTTTTATACACATCTCCTTCTCTCCTGGTTCAAGGGGTTGAAATCTCCTTCTTAGGATATTTGAAACAAGAGATTCGTGGACCTCTGACAGACATAATTTATTCACCTATTGCTTTTATTTTATTGGAAAACGTGGTTTGCCACACAGATTTCAAACAGGAAGTTTGGAGGGAGAGCTGAGAGATAAAAAGGCCATATTTGTTGATTAGATGTGGGAAATGGAGACAGTGTTTATAGCTTACAGAGGGTTTGCCATGTTCCTGTATATCAATATTTTTGGCCCTCTCTCAGCATTTCAGGATGGTTGATTCCTGATTTTTTATTTTTTCATCTTGCTGTTGCTTTATAAAACATCCCAACAACTGGAGCCAACTGCTTCTTTTACTGTTTTAAGCTTAAACAGTTTTCTTTTTTATTGTATGTTTTTTTTTTTTTTTAACCAAAGAAGGCTTTGTGCGGGGAGTGGTCCCTGCCAGCCAGTGTGCCGTTTTTCTCAGCACGGCTGATTATTATCTCAACTGCACAACAAAGACGAGGAGGCTTGAACTGAAGGTGCCAATTTGCACGGAATGTACTTGATGGCTTACCGGAGCTTCAGCTTAAGGATCTTGAAAGTTCTCGCCTTCACACACCCATTATGCTCTCTTTAGTCCCAGCAGAAAGAACTCTTGTCTTCCTTCACAAACAGTCTACACTCCACACACCTAAGGTAGCAATTATTGTCATTCTCTGCGCCTGGCGGAAGAAAAAAGCTGAGTCCCCCTTGCCACCCCCGCAGCACCCTAGAAGCCTCCTTCCTGAGCCTGTTCACCATCCGGCTTAATTATCAATTAGTGCTCCAATTAGAGACCCCGCAGCAGGCAAGGGTTCCGTGTGTCCTGCTCTTTCTCCCCTGCCTCTCTTGTCACAGCTCTTATGATGTGAGAAAAGCCCAAGCCCTGTGTGAAAAGGAAAGTGAATCTGGATGTAAAGAAAAGGAACTAACTTTGATTTCCAGGTGTGAACGTGGCTGGAGGCTCTGGGTCATTTAGGGTGGCAGGTGCCTGGACCCCCACCTTCTGGTGGCTCTTAGGATTGGAAACAGAAGGTATCTGTGCATCTACAATGAAGGGCTTGGCAAGGATACAGCTTGGAGATGCATATGCTTCGAGGAAAGGGGTATCACCTCTGAAGGGTTTAGGCGTAGCTTCAAGTCACAAAAACTGAACTTGAATGGCACAGTAAGTATAGTAATTATCTATTATTCCAGAGGTATTTTATGGAGCTGGACTGGCCATGCAGAAGGCTCAGCTCCCAGAGAGGACCTGCTGCCCTGTGTTCTGCTGACAGAGGGTCAGTTAGGTTTTTTTTTGATTTGTTTGGTTGGTTGTTTTTAACAATTTCATTCTTTTTTTAAAAAAATGTTATTTGGCTTCAACAGGTCTTAGTTGGAGCATGCAGAACCTAGTTCCTTGGCCAGGGATCGAATCTGGGCCCCCTGCCTTGGTAGCTTGGAGTCTTAGCCACTAGACCACCAGGGAAGTCCCCAAACAGAGGTTTTTAATGGGAAAATGGATCACTGGGCAGGGAGGTGAGGAGGGAGCTGGTTTCCAGGCTCTATTCCCTAAGATTACAAACACAGGAATTTACCCACCAGGTGGTATTGGGCAAACTTCTCTCCTCCTCCACTGGTTGACACTTAAGGTCAGATGACTTTGACTGACCACTCATTCATTCATTCAGCCAACAAATATCTAGAGTCTTTTCTATGTGCTAAGCTTCCCCAGTGGCTCAGATGGTAAAGAATCTGCCTGCAGTGCAGGAGACCTGGGTTCAATCCCTGGGTCAGGAAGATCCTCTGGAAAAGGGAATGGCTACCCACTCCAGTATTCTTGCCTGGAGAATCCCATGGAAGAAGAGCCTGGCAGGCTACAGCTCATAGGGTCGCAAAGAGTCAGACACAACTGAGTGACTAACATTTTCACTTTGGGTTTCCCTGGTGGCTCAGACTTGGGGTGGGGAGCTTGGACCTTATTCTGACAAAGGTCCTGAGTGCCTTTGGGTAGCTCTGCCCAGCGAAACACACAGGCCTTCCTGTAGGAATGATGCTCATGGTTATTTTGCAGAAGCAGACACAGAATCAGAGAAGTTAGGTCACTTGTCCGTGTCACACAGCTGTGAAGACAGAAAGCCAAGATCTAGGTACACTTCATCGTCAGTGTGGCAAATGCAAGAAGAGAGATCACTTGGAACACCTGTTCAGGCCGCTTACATGGATAATCTTCAGGAATTTGTCATTTCTCATGTTATAGTCTGAACAATCTTAACGCTTACATAGGAAACCAATAGCATCGCACATTTCCGGGTCTGCCCCGCCCCCCTACCCCCTACCCCTTGTTGAGTCCTGCTCCAGGCCGCAGGTGCAAGCTCTTGCATGAAGGCCACTGAAGTGGAGCTGAAAACCAAGTTCACCTCCGAAGCTGACTGAGCCCCTTTGTAACCTTGCCAAAAGCCCTCTGATAGTCACTAACAAGCTTCCTGACTTCCAGTTAAGCAAAGAGGCCCACTCCAGTGGACACCCTATAGTGCCCCAATGAACCAGCTAATGCCAATCTTCCAGCAGGAGTTTTTTATGTCTTGAGGCTAAAAATTGGCTTTTAACTCACGAAAACTGTCGGCTTTCCCTGGTCTGTCAGGAGGTGGGCCCACTGTGCTCGCAGTGCCCACATTATCTCTGCTCTTTGTTCTTAATAAACTCCCTCCCTTCTGAAATGCTTTGAGTCTGGAAATTCTTCTCCAGCCCACACTCAGACTGCCTCAACACCCCTTACCCCTACAACCCAGGCTTGAGTGAGAGGCCCTCCCCGTGAGCACCCGCTGGGCATTTGTGGAGAACCTACCACATGCCAAGCTCGGGGTGTGGGTGGTTAGGGCCTAAGTCTCATTTCTCCCTCCAGACCTAGCCACTGGTGGGGCCCAGCACACAGTAGGCCCTCAGCAGACTCTTGATTGGTTGTGTGAAGTCTGTTCCAACCATCTGCAGTTAGAAGTCTCACTCAGGGCGTGAAATGGCAACACGAGAGGCTAAGACATGCCAAGGAGAGGCCTTGCTTGTCATGGACATGGAGGCAGGACTCACTGGGATTTTGCAAATTTGATCTAAAAGACAAGTTGATTTTGTGCATTGATCTCTCTCTGCATCCTTCACGCTGGTGTCTGGGGAGACATCTCATGGAGACGCCTATTGTTCATGTTCAGATAACTTCATACAAAATGGATTTTAAATGAAGGCTTGGGGGCTCTATGAAATCCGGAAGGCGAAGTTGGGAATATCTATCATTTCAGAGATTTGCTACCACTGTGATTACTGAGGGGCTATGTGCGTGCCACGTCTTTTAAAGCAGGTTAATAAGAATAGCATCTGCGGTGGCTCCCAGTTCTTGCCCATCTATCTGATCATTGAAGAGGCTTAAAAGGGAGCATTCAGATGGGGATCCAGGGAGACCATCTGGCACACAGCCAAGGAGGCCACCGTCTACAGTCAGCCTCACTGTCGTTCAGTTCTTTTTCTGTGACTGGGGGACAGGGAGAGAGAGAGGACAAAAGAAGCGGAGGAGACAAAAGATGGAGTTCATGAAGTTTTTGTGGTCCTCTGATGCTGTACATTGTGGAGGGGAGATGCTAGGCTCTGAAATATGGAAATCTCCCAGACTCATTGGGGAACCTGAGGGTCTGCTTGGATGAGAGAGAGCTTGGAGCTTCCAAGAAAAAAATAGAGACCCACTTCTGGAGACCCCTAAAACCCAACTGACAAGTACAAGACACTCACATGCCCTGTAATCACCTTGGACTTTGTCCTAGGTTTTGCTCCAGGGAAGGGCACACTGTGCCCTATATTGTTTAGGTTGCTCTGGTCTGGAGAATGGACTGTATAGCAACCTTGGAGGCCAGGGGGCCAGTTGGGAGGTTGGTAATGATACCTAGACAAATGGTGATGAGGCTTGAGCCCTGAGAGTTGGCATTTGGGGTAGGGAGAAAGAGTTAGATATGGTGAGATGGGGGGAAATTAGGAGGATGTATTAGCCAGGACTTTTGCATGAGTAAAAAAAGGGGATTGTTTAGTTTCTGTATATGAAGAGTTGAGAAGCTTCAGGTAAGGCTGTATCCAGGAATTAGAGTGATGCCCTCAGGACCTGGTCTCCTCCACCTCTGGGCTCTGCACATCTGCCTACTGGTTCCTCTTAGCCAGGCTCTTGTGTCAGTGTTTTTCAGAAGTTCCAGGCTCCCAGTGGGTGGACGCTGCTCCTTTCCCTGTGGCTCCTGCACCAGACTCAGCATTCTCACTGGACTGTCACAGGCATTTGCCCATCTCCGACCGTATCATTATGGCCAGCAGACAGAATGAGATGAATAAGGGGCTGGAGCTACATGTCCACTTTAGCATCTGGATGGGCAGAGAGGCGTGTTGGTTCTTGGAGAAGATGTAAAGGTGCAGGCAGGCAATCCTGGCAATGGTCCCTGCACAGGGCATGGAGGCCCAGTGGATGTTGGGAGGAAGTGGATGTCATAGTTGACGCTGAGCATCATGCTGACCAGGGGCTGACGCTGGGTCCCGTGAACTGAGCCCACTGACAAGGGGGTGGGGAGTGACGAAGGCAACAGTGACACTGGGACCAAATTAAAACAAAATAACGCTCTGGCTCTGAAATTCCCCGGTGGCTCAGTGGTAGAAAACCCATGCACCTGCCAATGCAGGAGACTTGGGTCTGAGCCCCGGGTCAGGAAGGTCCCCTGGAGAAGGAAATGGCAACCCACTCCAGTATTCTTGCAAATCCCATGGGTAGAGGAGCCTGGAGGGCTGTGGTCCATGGAATCACAAAACAGTCAGATATGACTTAGTAACTGAACAAAACAAGCAAGCTATTAAAAACAACCCTCTGGCTCAACCCAACTTAGATGTCCCTGATTTATAGACTTATGACTTTGTTTGCTGGTAACTCAACTGTCATTTCCACTTTATCTCTCAGTTAAGATCTTGTCACCTTACAATGTGTTTACTGTCCTTCGTTCAGGAAAAAAAGGATGAACCAGTTCAATTTTGCTTTTTATCTCCAAGAACAATCAGTTTATCACAGTAATGATAATCAGGATGAGTGTTATAGGAAAAGCATATATTTGGGTCCAATACAAAGAATGTTTTGCAAACAGATGTGTTGCAGAGGACTGTTGGAGCTTGGGTTCAGGGATTTCTTCGGGTGTGTTGGGGGCTCTAGCTATGTGGTTAAACTGTTAGGCTCGCTCCCCACCCAGCTTGGGGGCCTCCAACCTACCTTTGGCCCTTTGCTTAGGCTGCAGGTCTTCTCCCATCCTTGTGCTTCTTGCACAAAACTGTTGCAGAGGGGCGCTCACACAGGATGCTGAGATTTCAGGCTGCTCTGAGGATCTTCCCCGAAATGTCTGCCTGAAATGTTAATATTTCCACGTACCTGCCCAGCTAGGTACAGGAAACATCTCAAATTGCTCCTGGCTTTGTTATGTAATTCATTTGACTTATAATATGGCTACACATTGGGCTTCCCGGGTGGCGATAGTGGTAAAGAATCTGCCTACAAATAAGGAAGACACAAGAGACTCAGGATCTATTCTTACATTGGGAAGATTCCCTGGAGGAGGGAATGGCAACCCGCTCCAGTACTCCTGCCTGGGAAATCCCATGGACAGAGGAACCTGGCCAGCTACAGTCCATGGGGTGGCAAAGAGTCAGACACGACTGAGCACCACCACCACCACCATGGCTACACGTTAGCCCTCTTTAGAACTTTCCCAGGAAACAGAGATTTCAGGAAAATTTTGGGGAAGGACTGGGGGAAAAAAAAACAACTGACTTTTTCTAGATATGACTGCAAATTTTAATCAATGTTTCCAAAGTTATACAACACTATCTTCATAAGGGGTTGTCAGTGTTTATCAGGCACTTTACTATGTGCTGGTACTGTGTACAGATAATACTTTACTGAGCTTCTGCATTCATCCTGCAAGGTAGATATTGTTATCCCATAGTGCAGAGGAGAAAATCAAGGCTCAGAGTGGCTGTACTACCAGCCCAGGTCAGCAGACTGCTACCAAGTCCAAGTTCCTATTGTTCTCTGCACGACAGGCCTGCAAATCAAGAGACAAGTTGTTAGGATAAGGAATAGCAACTTTATTAGGAAAGTCAGCGGACCGAGATGATGGTAGGCTAATACCCCAAAGAACCATCTTAGCCCAGTTATAATTCAGGCTTCTTTAATACTAAAGGAGCAGGGGATGTCATTGGTTGTTGAAATTTGGCGTCAGAATCCTTTGTTATTGTGGCTGTCCATGTAGGTCAGGTCACAATATTCTCATAAACCTCCCAGACAAACGCTATTCTCTGTTCTGCAAGTTTAAATCTCTATATGAATGGGAAAATGCTGTACCCTTAAAGGTCAGAGTCTTGGGAATGGACTCTCTTACATATTTCAGACTCTAGGCAACATTCTTAACTCGTAGCAAAAGCAACAGAACAGCAAAGGTTAAAGTAAGAGAAATATCGGATATGATGTCAGATTTGTTCCTCTCTGTTACACTGGGGGCAGGAGGAGATGGGCGTGACAGAGGATGAGATGGTTGGATGGCCTCACGACTCAATGGACTCGAGTTTGAGCAAGCTCCAGGAGATAGTGAAGGACAGGGAAACCTGGAGTTCTACAGTCCATGGGGTTGCAAAGAGTCGGACACGACTGAGTGACTGAACAACATTTCATAACCACTGTATGTAATGAAATCTAAAATGCCTTTGATTGTTAGATGCCCTGTTATTTCATGTGCCATAAACAACACATATGGTCTAATTTGCTGCTGAGAGACTAGGCTGAGAAGTAGCTGAGCGTGCTTGGTTCCTGAGCTCTAGCTGTCTCCTGAGAGGTGTGTTTGGCCTACCGTGGATGGATGGGGTATGGCTCAGTAAAATCCCGGACAGAAGGATTCTGTCCTTGTCACGCTCTTCCCATGGACAGGGGAGGAGGCCAGGGAACATCTGACAGCTATTGGAGGGCTCGCTGGAAACAGACAGCCTCCAGAGCCTCGCAGCTGGATCGTCCTGCTCTTCACAAAGGAAACTCAGACCTGCGGGGCCAGCTTCTTGCTTAGCTCTCAAAAGAGGGAGAGATCAGACCACCAGCATCATCAGGGCATCACCTCCCTCTGCCCATTAAGTCTAACGTAAGTTGTGTCTCAGTTTCAAAATGTTAACATGTGAAATAATGTACATTTAGAATCAGCAAAATACAGGGCCTTGAGCCCAGGTTTGGTGAGAACAGAGTGCGTGTCCAGCATGAAGAGCCCAGATGGATGATGCCTTTCTTCAGCCCTGTGCCTGGCCCTTCCTCCAGAACGCACTCTGCATTTGCGCAGCCGCTGCTGCTGCTTCCTTCCAGGTTGTGCACAGGGTGTGTTTCATCTCGGTCTTCATGAGGAGCTAGGGCTGACAGGGACTTTCAAGGTGTTAGCAGCAGGGGCACAGGGACAGGAGAGAAATGTTCTTGCCAAATATTTGCTGAAGTGCTGGACACCCAGGGACTTGGGCCTTGAGATGAGAGGGGGATGTGTTCCTGGCTGCAGGGTAGGGGTGGAGCGGGGGCCAGGTAATCTCAGATGGCTGATGACATAGTAGTTGCCTAGAATCTCAGCTTTTTAACAGAGAAGTGACAGAAATCCATGCTGTCATCAATTCTGGAAGACTTTAAAGTTCTCGACCGCGTGGTTTGTCCAGTTTAGTTCAGTTGGTGCTGAAATCCACTCAACAGAAGTTTACAAGTGTCCCGTGTGCATGTGGTGAGGGGGGCAAGGCTGTGTGGTCCCTACCTTCCTGTGACCCCTTCTTGGGGGCAGGACTGTGGTGGATGAGGGTGGGCAATGGTGAGTAAATCTGGAGCGTTCAGGAACCCCTGGCCTGCAGAGTGGGTGGCAGAGGGGAGGGTCCAGTCCTTGGGACAGTGAGGGCGGGAGTGCAGGGCTTCACTGGGGACCTGGCACAGGGTGGTCATGGCACATCCTACCACAGCTGAATCACCAAGGAATGAGAGGAACAAGCAGGTGGGGACCAGGAGAAGGACCCACTGACTCAGCACTGGGCTGAGAAGTGGCATGCTTATGGCCCCCCAGCATACCCCCCTCTGATCTCACCTAATCAGCCCCCAGCAGGCCCCTCCCACTCCTCTCCACTGGCAGCCACAGTGGGCTGGACTCACAGACTGGCTGGGGTCCCCATCCCTCCCTGTGCTAAGCCCCAGTGGCGATGCAGCAGTGTGGTGAGGCGTGGGCTGCTGAGCGAGGCTCCCCAGGTTCAAATCCTCTTCTGTTTACCCGTTGAGCAGATTCTTTCTTCATCTGTAGAATGGAGATCATGATGACATCACCTTGACCATTGTTCTGAGGAAGGAATGAATGAATGCCACCCTGAAAGTCCCCACACGTGCAGAGGACAATGAAAGTGCCTGCTCTTAGGGTCAGTTTGAGGCTTCTCACGGTGGACACAAGCCCTGCCTTGTGTCCTGGGCTGACCTGTTACCTTGACCTTCACCTCTGCCCTCTCTCAACTCCTCCCCACAATCGGTGCTCCTGCCACACCATCCTGGTTTCCATCTAGGAAACCCATGCAGGCAAATTCCTACCTCAGGGCCTTTGCACTTGCTGTTCCCTGGCCTGGCATGCACCTTCCCTCTCTTCCTCTTCCCTTAGAAGATATCTCTACTGTCACTTACTCCAGGGAGACTTCTCAGACCAGACCAGATGGCCTCCCCACCCTTTCATAGCTTCATGTCCTTTCTCATAGTGTTGTCCTCATTGTTTCTATACTTGAGTTTTGCTCAACACTGAGCTGGCACAGTGGTAAAGAATCTGCCTGTCAGTGCAGGAGATGTGAGTTCTATCCCTGGGTTGGGAAGATCCCCTGGAGCAGGAAATGGCAACCCATTCCAGTATTCTTGCCTGAAAAATCACATGGACAGAGGAGCCTGGTGGTCCATAGGGTTGCAAAACAATTGGACGTGACTGAGCACACACAGCACAGAACTCTCAGGATCTCGGATGGTGGAGACTCTTGGTTGACACTCAATGAATATTTGTTAAATAGATGATTGGGATGATGATAAGAGGATATCCGTCCACTGTTCTTAGCACACACTCACACCAACTGGCTCCAAAGACCAACCAGGTTGATGAGTGTTTGCAGAAATCAGGAAGAAGCAGGAGCAAACCAAGATTGTCTTTGCCCTTCTGTCTTCCTCCTTCCTTTGGGGTTCCATATGCCCAGCTATGAGCACTGCAGGCCAGAGAAGGTGCACAACTTGCTGGGTTTCCCCATGCCCCCACTGAATCACTCCTGGCTCTGCCAGGCACACTGGAGCAGAAGTCTCAAGGCCTAACCTGAGTTCCTTGGCTCCTGTGGGTTTAAGTCAAGCTCTTAGTGTAATTTCAAAGTAGGTTGATTTCTTTTTTCCTTTTGAGTATATTTTATAGAGAGAGTGTTTCAAATCAAAGAGAGAGAACATTTTCCTCTCTTCTTCTTCTCGTGAAAGGCAGGGGGTCTAAGACATTTTAATAGCTTTCATATTCCTTGCTCCAAATATATTATTTCAGCACAATAGTTTCTTTGCGGGAGAATTGCTTAAATGATTCAAAATGGATTTAAAAATATATTTCAAGTTTTAATTTTATGCACAGAACATTAATGAGCGGAGTGCCTTAGAGACTGCCTGTCAGTTTAACATATTCACAATATTCTCAACACAGATGTTATTCCATCTAAATCCTTTTAGAGGAAAGAAACCAGTAATTTTTTTTCTTGGGGGATGTCAGAAAATACATTATTTTTGAAGTTATATTTTGATCCCAGAATTCTGCACAAAATATCATTCTTAGGGTCTGGGTTTGTTAAGTCACTTGGATGCCAAACCTTTAAAAAGTCAAGAAAGGAGTAGCAGCTGAGAAATTTTTATTTATGTTACTTGTGTTCTCTCATGAAGACTTTGAGCACTGACAAATAAAGGTGAAATATTGAAGATCTTACTGAGCTGTGCATTTGAAAGTTTTGACACCCTATAAGCAATGGCAAGGGGTAGAACAGATATTGGGTTTGAGACAAAAACACCTAGAGTGATTATCTCTCTCTTTTTTTTGGTCTACTCGAAGATGCTGACTTCCAGCATCAATAATGCTGTATCCCTTTGCTTCTCAGATGATGATTCTTCTCCAGATATGAGCGTGTGCTTGAAAGGCCCTGCAAACAAGTCAGTTTTTATGCAGGGAGCAGAAAGTGCCTTTATGACTCAGATGGTGTCTGCAGAGAGAGCCGATGGCATAGCTCAGTTGACAGGAGGCAGGACTGACCCACAGACAAGTAGGAGGAAAAGAAAATGAACCCAGTCATCCACCACATACAGAAATAAATTCTAGCTGTCTATGGGGTTGCACAGAGTCAGACACGACTGAAGCAACTTAGCAGCAGCAGCAGCAAATAATAAATTAATAGTATACTGTTGGAGGAAATTTATGGTACTACATGCAACAATCTAGGGTCTGAGGAGACCTTCTTAACCAAGACTGGAAACCTAGGAGCTATAAAGAAGAGATTAATTTTTTTTAATCTATGAAATTAACAAGTTTTTCTTGCCAAAGATATCACAAAGACACATGACCATTCTGGAAAAAAATGTTTGCAAATGAGATGTTAGATCAAAGGGTTAATTTCTAGGCAACAGAAAAGTTCCAAACAACCCACATATGTTTAAAAATGAATGTTTTTCCCCTGCCCCCATACCCTTTCCCTAGAGGGAATCGCTTTTAGCAGTTTAGTGAATTTCCTTCTGGCCGCTCTTTCTCCTCTGTCACCCTGCAAAGGGAATTAATTTCAGTTTTTGTTGGAGCTGCAGCGATGGGAAAGCAAGAGACTCAAGTTGGATTTTCTTTTTATTGATTGTACTCTGTCCCAGGCCTGTCATTGGCACCCCACCTACCACATCTGTGCTATTATTTACTTAATCTTTTATATTTTTACACACTTTTGAGAACATACATTTATTCAAAACGGAAACTTTAAATCATTACCATCCACAGAAAACCAGTGTTATTTGCCACATGTAGAAGGCAGTCATAAAAGTAACGTAAGCCGATGTTATTAAATTCCAGTTTGATGCTGTAGCTGCTCACTCTTTATTAAAAAGGGTGGTGGCACCATTTGGGATGTATTAAATATTGGCTGGTCCCCCGGTGGAACCTGTCATTGGTCCAGTCAGGAGGATTACAAAGGAATAAGTTTGTCTCTGTGTGTTTCCATGCTTTGTGAAGTCACTTTACCTCCAAAGTCACCTTATGACCTCCCTTTGGGATGTGTCCCCACCCAGGCACTGCAAATTTGGTGGCACCAGGTGGAAGGAGATGGCAGGGCTCCTTCAAATCAGCACAGCCTGAAATTCAATCTTCTGTTTTCCAAATACAACAACTTATACTTACAAAGACCGTGTCTTCACAGGAGGCCTCACGTGGAAGGAAAACTCGCATAGTCCTACCAGTGCATTTTCAACCTCCCAGTGCAGCTTTTGATGACTTGAGCTTGTCTGTATTCTGAGCTGCAGTGAAATATTTAGAGAAATTTTGTTGTAGCCAAGGACAACCAAATACCCTTGCCTTTTTTTTTTTTCCTCTTAATACAGGAAGGAATAATCATTTGGTGAAGTTTTCAAAGTGGTTGCCAGTCACTGCTGGAACAGATATCATTTGGTTCTGGCAAGTCAGAAGAGAACGAAGAAACTGATCTTGAGATTTTTTTTTTTTCTTTTTCATCTCTGTACTTTTCTTCCTGACACCGAAAGGTTTGTCTTTTTGACAAGTTGATGTAGAAAGCAGCACATCTGTGACCCAAGGAGAAACTGGAAAATATGCCTAATTACAGACAGTTCAGATATTGTTGCTTTCATGTGGATTTCAGAAGTGAACTCCCTAAAAGATGCCTCTTCTGAGCATATCCTGTGGCCGACTCGGAGCTGGACACTGGGGACCAGAGGATGCAGAATCTGTGAACAAAAAGAATACTTGAGCCCACCACTGGCTATGGTGAAGAACAGTTGATTTCAAACAGAATATTTTTTAAAAAGCAGAGCTTAAC
Source organism: Antilocapra americana (assembly GCA_007570785.1). Lineage (NCBI taxonomy): Eukaryota > Metazoa > Chordata > Mammalia > Artiodactyla > Antilocapridae > Antilocapra > Antilocapra americana. Next base: position 4,144,618 of record ML660204.1, on the reverse strand, counting down.
TCTCGTCTGAAAGGTGTGTTCCCTTTTGCCGTCTTCCAAAGAACTCCAGAGGGAAGGCAGTATTCCAAAGTACTATTTCTTCCTGGCATTCTTTGCACCCTGTAATTACATGTTTCTCTGTGTTACTATTTGCTAATGCCTGTGTTCCCAGCTGCTCTCCATAAATGCAGCCCTCATCTCCTGCCCCTGGTATCTTGCTCACTGCCAGGCATAAAAAGGCAGAACTAAAGAAAATGGAAATGAAGGTTTACATCCCAAGATATAAATAGATACAACAAGTGAGCATGTTCTGAGCATCCGACCGTCCTCTGGTCTCCTGAGGAGTGTTCGGTATCTGAAAATCTCCCAGCATTGTCAAAAGCAAGTGGCCTAATTAAGTTAATTCAACTAAGGCAAAGAAGGGAGGAGAATAAGACGGCTTCAGTTTGTTGGGAAGGAATCAAGGAGGACGAAAATAAGGCAAGAATTCACTAGAGGAACAAAACTGCAAACCCATCCGAACAAGGTTCTTATTTGCTCATACAGGCTTGCCCCTGAGAGGCCAAGTTCAAAGCCATCAGCAAAATGATTCCTCAGCATTCACTGGACAGATCAGAGAAGACTGGGGGTGGGGCGAGGGAAATGGAGGAAAGTGAATTGACATCAGCGCCCACTCATCCACCCACCCACCCACTCTATTCCCACAAGCCCAGAAAGGTTTGACTTCCTGATATGAAGCTGCAGAAGAAGAAAGTTGAGAAAGCCTTCAAAAATGTTCAGAAATTGCCCTAAGCCTGAATTTTAAATATTGTTTTTAATTTTCATAAGATGCAGCATCTTATAGTTTTCAGTCCATGCCAGTCATTCTTCCTGCTTCCTGGGGGCTCCCCCCAGACCTCAGCTTGCACTGGGTTTCACCTTTTATTTAGCAGTGGAGGGATCCTGGTTATGTTCTCTTCCCGTTTGTGCCTCAGTGTGCTCAGCTGTACAGTGGTGATGTGAGAGCCCTAGCTTTCCTGGCTCTTGCAGGATTTGGTGAGTGATGCTCCAAAGCCCTTAACAGAGCCTGGGGTCTGCCATTCCCGAGCTGGGATGACTGCAGCAGCCTGCCACTTCTGGTGATTGATACACATTGACCTCTCAGAGGACGTGACTGAGGAGGGAGGCTCCAGAGAAACAGAAAGTGATAATACTCTGATTTTCTGTTGTCAATTATAGCACTAATGCGTGTATGCTAGTCACTCAGTCATGTCCAACTCTTTGTGACACCATGGCCTGTAGCCCACTGGGCTCCTCTGTTCATGAGATTTCCCAGGTTAGAATACTGCAGTGGGTAGCCATTCCTTTCTCCAGGGGATCCTTTTGACTCAGGGATTGAACCCCGGTCTCCTGAATTGCAGGCAGATTCTTTACCCTCTGAGCCACCAGGGAAGCCTGCTGATAGGTTATATCTATTCTCTGCTTCAGATAACAAAGTGCTATAACCCATGATCTCAGGCTTGTCTATGTTCTCATTCCCACTTTATACACCAGGGCACTCAGGCTCAGAGAGGTTAAGTTTCTTGCCTGATGTCCCACAGCTAGTGAGTTGTAGAAAGAGTATCCTGGACCAGCTTTCCTGGCACGAACTCCTGTAGACCTCAGGCTGTTCCTTACAAGGATGGTGGTTCAGTTTCCTGAAGATGAGAGTGCAGAGGGGAATTTCATTTGCTTTAGAGAAAGGAAAAGGAAACTGACAGTCTGGGGGCCCCAGAATTTGTGACTGCCAATTTATATTTGATATAAAAGCCTGTAGGCGACTGGCTTACATATCCAGGGGGCATTTATGGATGACCTACTGAGCAAAAGGACAGAGATCTCAGGGCCTACACCGCAGAGCTCTGTGTGGGTGTGGAGAGGAGAAGGGTGTGGTCATGGAGGCAACAGGGGAGCCAGGTGAGGAGCCAATAGGTAGATCACTTTGAGAATGCAGCCAGGTGAAAAGTGCCAGTGTGAACTCAAGGAGGACAGGCTCTCTGCTGCTGGGGGCACAGGTCTGAAGTGGGCAGCGTGACAACATGAAGCCAGAGAGGGAGGGCGGGGCTGGGGGTGGAGAGGGAAGAGGTGGATGTGTCTGCGTGGGCTGCAGGCTCTCCACTTACTTTTGGCTGGCTTCTGAAGTTCCATGGCAACCTTAAAGTCTGCATATAATCCTCCGTGAGGGCAGCAGAAAAAACTTACAGAACTTTTGGCTCCCAGAAATCCTTATTAACAGCTCAAAAGTCAAAACTTGAGTTCGAGAGAGGTTGAAGGTAAGAGCTGTGCTTTTATGTTTTTGTTTTTAGAGATGCACTTTTGTTTTCTTTCAGTTCAGTTCAGTCGCTCAGTCATGTTCAGCTCTTTGCGACCCCATGAACCGCAGCACGCCAGGCCTCCCTGTCCATCACCAACTCCCAGAGTCTACCCAAACCCATGTCTATCGAGTCGGTGATGCCATCCAGCCATCTCATCCTTTGTCATCCCCTTCTCCTCCTGCCCCCAATCCTTCCCAGAATCAGGGTCTTTTCCAGTGAGTCAACTCTTCACATGAGGTGGCCAAAGTATTGGAGTTTCAGCTTCAACATCAGTCCTTCCAATGAACACCCAGGACTGATCTCCTTTAGGATGGACTTGTTGGATCCCCTTGCAGTCCAAGGGACTCTCAAGAGTCTTCTCCAACACAACAGTTCAAAAGCATCAATTCTTTCCACTGTCCAATTCTCACATCCATACATGACGACTGGAAAAACCATAGCCTTGACTAGACGAACCTTTGTTGGCAAAGTAATGTCTCTGCTTTTCAACATGCTATCCAGGTTGGCCATAACTTTCCTTCCAAGGAGTGTCTTTTGATTTCATGGCTGCAATCACCATCTACAGTGATTTTGGAACCCCCCAAAATAAAGTCTGACACTGTTTCCCCATCTATTTCCCATGAAGTGATGGGACCAGATGCCATGATCTTAGTTTTCTTAATGTTGAGCCTTAAGCCAACTTTTTCACTCTCCTCTTTCACTTTCAGCAAGAGGCTTTTTAGTTCCTCTTCACTTTCTGCCATAAGGGTGTTGTCGTCCACATATCTGAGGTTATTGATATTTCTCCCAGCAATGTTGATTCCAGCTTGTGCTTCTTCTAGCCCAGCATTTCTCATGATGTACTCTGCATATAAGTTAAATAACTAGGGTGACAATATACAGCCTTGACGTACTCCTTTTCCTATTTGGAACCAGTCTGTTGTTCCATATCCAGTTCTAACTATTGCTTCCTGACTTGCATACAGGTTTCTTAAGGGGCAAGTCAGGTGGTCTGGTATTCCCATCTCTTGAAGAATTTTCCACAGTTTATTGTGATCCACACAGTCAAAGGCTTTGGCATAGTCAATAAAGCAGAAGTAGATGTTTTTCTGGAACTCTTTTGCTTTTTCGATAATCCATCGAATGTTGGCAATTTGATCTCTGGTTCCTCTGCCTTTTCTAAAACCAGTTTGAACATCTGGAAGTTCATGGTTCACATATTGCTGAAGCCTGGCTTGGAGAATTTTGAGCATTACTTTACTAGTGTGTGAGATGAGTGCAATTGTGCAGTAGTTTGAGCATTCTTTGGCATTGCCTTTCTTTGCAGTAGGAATGAAAACTGACATTTTCCAGTCCTGTGGCCACTGCTGAGTTTTCCAAATTTGTTGGCATAGTGAGTGCAGTACTTTCACAGCATCATCTTTTAGGATTTGAAATAGCTCAACTGGAATTCCATCACCTCCACTAGCTTTGTTTGTAGTGATGCTTCCTAAGGCCCATTTGACTTCACATTCCAGGATGTCTGGCTCTAGCTGAATGTTAGTGATCACACCATCATGATTATCTGAGTCATGAAGATAATTTGTTTTCTTTAAAAAATTAAAAACATTTTTATTGGAGTATAATTGCTTTACAATGTTGCATTAGTTTCTACTGTACAACAGAGTGAATCAGCTATTTGTATACATATATCGCCTCCCTCCCACCATATGACCCCACTCCTCTAGGTCATCACAGAGCCCTGAGCTGAGCTCCCTGTGCTATACAGCAGCTTCCCACTAGTTACCTATTTTATACACGGTCATGTATATATGTCAATGCCACTCTCCCAATTCATCTCACCCTCCCCTTGCCCTACTGTGTTCACATGCCCGTTTTCTACATCTACGTCTCTTTTAAAGTCACTTGCACTTACCCTGCATTTCTAGTGATGGAATGTAGGGGCAATTGGGGTAATTTTGACCTGACACTGTGGAGAAACAGGCTTGCCTGTCAATCAAACATATCACCAATATTGAAGCTGGAGCTTGAGAGAGGAGCAATCCTGACAACAGGATTGATGGAGTAGAGTGTTTTTTGGTTGGAATTCATGGCTTTTTGTTCCTGCCAATTAAATGGAAAATAAAAATTTTGAGCAGGTTCCAACCCTTGGCTCAATGCAGCTGCTCTGTCAATGGATGGGGACACTTAGTATTGAGGCCATTCTGCTGTTACATGGGAATAGAATTTGGGGGGTACCCACTTGCTTTGATTTTTTTGCTTTTAAAGATGAGAATGGGTTTCTCTTTAAAATAATTTTTTTTTAAACTTTTGGCTGCTTTGGGTCTTTGTTGCTGCGTGGAATTTCTCTAGTTATGGTGGGGTGGTCTCTAGCTGTGACTTCTCATTTTGGTGGCTTCTCATGCTGCAGAGCACAGGTTCTAGGGCATGTTTGCTTCAGTAGTTGCAGCATGTAGGTTCAGTGGTTGTGGCATAGGATTAGCTGCTCTGTGGCATGTGGGATCTTCTTGGACCAGGAATCAAATCTGTGTCCCTTGCATTGAAAGGTGGATTCTTAACCACTGGGCCACCAGGGAAGCCCAAGAGTGGATTTCATGGTGGTGGGTCTGCCCTATTTTTTCTAGAAATTATTATTCCACTTACGAGGTGGCCTTGATTTGGACCCAGGATGGGCAGGTCTGATCACTGACTGGACCTGGACAGATGTGTACCTGGCAAGGTACACATGTACAGAGGGAAGGAGAGGACTCACCAAAGGGGCGGGTGTACCCATGAGAGGGGTGGTTATGAGGCAATGCAGTGTGTAAAGGCTACAGACACGTATTTCAGCCAAGCGGGGTATGGATGATGAAATGGGGGTAACCATGAAGAGAAGGGTTCTCTGGAGTGTGCCCACTTGTGAATGTGCTAAAGCAGAGGAAGCCCTCTCTAGTGGGAGGACACCAAGAAGGACCCACATCTGGCTGCACCCTGGTTATCTGATTGCCAGTTCCCTCTGAGACTTAACCTCTAAGCACTGCAGATTCTCTGTAGACCTTGTGAGGGCTTTGATGCAGGCTTCCTTAGGGAAGTTCCAGAGAAGGCCCTACTCCGTGGTGTGGTCTTACTCTTGAGAATAATGAGATCTCTCAGCTGGAAGCCAGATGTTAGTAAGATCTTTTCATGATGGTGAGGGTCAGAACTACATCTCCAGTACTATTCAACCTCTCATATGCCTATACCTTCTTAGTATAGCAGCCACTACTCAGATGGTCTACAGCTTATCCTCACATAGGAAGGGGGTCCCCACATGGACCTCTGGGGCCCTTTGTTGGCACTGTTGCTATAATTCTGATGCTCTAATACAGTGGCACTATTTTCTATGTACTGGATTGCATCTCGCCTTCCTAACTTCACGTGTTGAAGCCCTAAAACTCAGTGTGACTGTATATGGGGTGAGGCCTATAAGGAGATGAGAAAAGTTAAATAAGGTCATAGTTAGGTCCACCAGGATTAGTGTTTTTGTAAGAAGAGACATCAGAAGGGCTTCTCATGCTCTCTCTGTGCTAATACGGTAAAGAAAGGCCTTATGAGGACAAAATGGCCATCTGTAAGCCAGGAAGAGGTCCCTCACTCGAAACCAAATTGGTTGGAGCCTTGATCTTGGACTTCCCAAACTCCAGAATGTTGCAAAAATAGATGTCTGTTATTTAATCAACCCATGTGGTGGCATTTTGTTGTGGCGGTCTGAGCAAACTAAGAAACTGTTTTTACTTTAAACAGTTACCTTTACGTTTGAATACAAATATGAAAAATAAAAGATTTTATTTTCATTTACATCTCCTCTAATGTTTTCTTCTTTTTAAAGAATATACATTAAAATTTGGAGGGGAACTTTTTAAAAAAATTTTTAATTAATTAATTAAATTTTTTCTCTACATTATCGTGTTGGTTTTGCCATACATTGACATGAATCCGCCATGGGTATACATCTGTTCCCCTTCCAGAACCCCCCTCCCACCTCCCTTGGAGGGGAAATTTTATGGTGGTCCAGGGATTAAAACTCTACACTTGCAATGTGAGGGACTTGGTTTTATTCCTGGTCAGGGAACTAGCATCCTGCATGCTGCATGGTACAGTCAAAAATTTTTGACTGTAAACAAATTTTGGCCTTTATTCTTTTCATTTTGCCTGAGAAAATCTTCCAACATTTCATGCAGAGCACATCTACAAACAATACTTTCCCTTAGTTTTTACTTGTCTGAGAGAGTCTTTATTTCTCTCTTATTTTGAAGGATAATTTATCTGGCGATATAATTCTAAGTTGGTCCTATTGTTTTTGTGATTCAATATTTTAAAATATTTCACTCCATCCTTCTTGGTTGCATAATTTCTAATGGGAATTCTGCTGTAATTCTTATCCTTATTCCTTTAGAGATGAGATTTTTTCATCCTCTCTGGCTTCATTAAAAAATTTCCCTTTATTTTTGGTTTTCCGTAGTTTGAGTGGGATATGCCCCCAGGTGTAACTTTTTGGTATTCTGAGGCTCCTGGATCTATAGTTTGATGTCTGTCACTAATTTGGTAGACTTTTCAGCCATCATTTCTTCAAATATTTTTCTTCATTCTCTTTCTCCTCTTTCTGGCATTATAATAATGCCAGAACACCCCATACTTCTTGGGTGTTCTGTTTTTATCATTCTTTTTTCTCTTTGCTTTTCAGTTTGGGGATATTTTTATTGATGTATCTTGAAGCTCACTAATTCTTTCCTCAGTCATATCCAACCTGCTGATGAGCCCATCAAAGGCATTCTTCCTTTCTGTTAGAATGTTTTTGATCTCTAGGATTTCCTTTTGACTATTTCTTAGAATTTTTATTTTTCTGGTTTTATTACCCACCCATATTGCATGTTTTTCCATGCACATCCTTAATGTATTCATCATAGTTACTTTAAACTCCCTGTCTGATGATTCCAACATCTGTGTCATATCTGAGTTTGGTTCTGATGCTTGCTTTGTCTCTTCAGACACTTCAGACTTTTTCCCCTTTTGGTATGCCTTGTAATTTTTGTTGCAAGCCAGACATGTTATCAAGTAATGTACTTTCAGCTGTAATTCCCTGCTATTATACTGGAGACCTGTTGGTGTGGTGGTCAGCAGTGGGAAAAGGGGATTGCTCTATAATCTTTAGATTGAAACTGTCTTTTCATGGGCCTATGGGCCTTGTTTGTGACCTTCACCAGTGTTTCAATAAAACTTTATTTGTGGACCCTAAAATTTGAATTTTCTTTAGTTTCCACACATCACTCAATAATAGTCTTCTTTGGGAAAAGTCTATTTATCTCTATTAAAAAAATGTTAAAACTGTTACATAGTTCAACAGGTGTACAAGACAGGTGGAAAGCAGAGGATTTGGCCCACAAGCTGTAGCTTGCCTTTGGTGTCACAGATAGTACCAGGTTTAGGATGGGGGCTGAGGACTGCATTTGAGGAGACAGTGTAAGCTTTAAAAGTATCTTCTATGCGAGTCACAAAGACATGCTGCTGCTGATAGGTTTTGAAGAGACACACATGTGCCAAGTCCTTTACATACATGTGCTCCCTCAATTCTCTCTTAGCCCTAAGATGGAGCCGTTATTTTTATACCCATTTCACAGATGAGAAGGGGCTTCACTGGTGATTCAGTGGCACCAAATTCACCTGCCAATGCAGGAGACACAGGATCAATTCTTGGGTCAGGAAGACCCCCTGAAGGAGGAAACGGCAACCCACCTCAGTATTCTTGCCTGGGGAATCCCATGGACAGAGGATCCTGGTGGGCTGCAGTCCATGGGGTTGCAAAAGAGTTGGACACAACATAGCAATTAAGCAACAACAGATGAGAACATTGATGCTCTGAGTAGCAAACTTACCAAGCAAGAGAGTGGACTGTCAGGCTCTCCTAATGGCTCCAGTCAGTTCCTTGTTGGGCGGGGTGAGCTGGGGATTAACTGGTGTATGAAATCTGACATTTGTGACATATTATCTATCACACATTAAAAGGATAAACATAAAGGCTTATCTCTGGATTCAGGAGATGGGACAACCCCATTTTTCAGGTTTCATGGACTCCTCTTTCCCTGGTGACTCCAGGGCTGTATGAATCATACCACTCACCATCCCCAAGGTGGTCCATTCTCTGAGTGACCCCTCCTGGACCACCACGTTGGATATTTCCCCTAGACATGTGTTGGTGTGAGAGGTACATTGTGATCTCTGGACATTGCTATGAACTTTGGCATGAACATGCCTTATTACTGTGAAATGGTGGTTAAGTTGACAGAGCGGGTGGATGTATCATTTAACCCATAACATAGTTTAATGAAAGCCTGCTTCTCGGTACCTTAGCCTGTGGAACAGCTTTGTGCCTTTGTACAAGGCACTTTGCACATTAAAGTAATTGCAAAAACTTATGAGGACGACAGGAAAGTTTACTCTTCCTCTTTATGGAGAAAACAAATGTGTTTTTCTGCAGACTCTGCCAAGGCTGAGTTTTAATGATTTAGCAGATGGAGCCGGCACATGTGAGCCTGCCGGGCGCAGCTGTCTGCTTTTTCCAGTCTGAGGGGTTTGTGGCTGCACCCGTAGAACAGACATGGGCAAAAGAGCATCTCTCTGGGCAGCTCCACTCAGCTAACCTGTGATATCACTTAAGGTGTGGGTGGGGACCTATTGGGAGACTAGGGTAAAAACAAGGCCAGAATCTCAGCAATTGGGAACGTTGGCTGATTACATTCATTGTTTTACCTGCATTAGGACTGAAGCCTCTTGGTATCTTCTGCTCCTGCTGGGATGGGTGGCCCTGGATGGCCATGAACTAGGAGCTCAAGGCAGAACTACTGCATTTCTCCAAAAGCCCTGATGTTTGGCTAACACAATCTCCATCAAATAAACTGTCTGAGTGTGAGAGACAGCAAGAGGAAGGATGGGGAATTTGCTTTTGAAGATTCATGTGGTTGTGAGGCTTTAAACTACTTTGGCAAATGTAAAACCGCTCTTTCCATTAATTGCTTCTTGTGTGGAATTCAACTAGAATTCAGAACCCAGGTGCATTCTTTGACCCATCTTCCATACGAATAGTTGAGGGGAAAAGGAAACAAGAATTTAAACAAGTTCAGGGTCTGGGCTTAGGAAAAGTACACTAGTCGAAGCTGTATTTCTTTCCTACTGCTGCTTTACAGAATAATACAAATTTAGTGACTTAAAATGACATACATTTCTTATAGTTCTGGAGGTCAAAATCAAGGTGTTAGCAAGGCTGCTCTCCTGGGGGCTCTGGGGGAGAACCCATTTCCTTGCCTTTCCCAGCTTCTAGAGGTACCTACATTCCTTGGCTTGTGGCCCCTTCTGTCATCTTTGAAGCTAATAGCAGAGCATCTTCCGGTCTGTCTGACTCTTCTGTTTCCCTTTTTCCCTTACGAAACCTTTGTGATTATATTGGGTTGACTTCAGCAATTCAAAGCAATTCAGGATAGTCTCCCCATCTCCAGGATTTTAAGGTAATCACCTCAGAAAACCCCTTTGCAAAATAGATACCTAATGAGAAACTACTATATAGCACAGGGAATTCTACTCAATGCTGTGTGTGTGTGTGTGTGTGTGTGTGTGTGTGTGTGTGTGTGTGTGTGTGTTAGTTGCTCAGTTGTGTCTGACTCTTTGTGACCCCATAAACTCTACCCTGTCAGGTTCCTCTGTCCCTGGAATACTCCAGGCAAGAATACTGGAGTGGGTTGCCATTCCATTTTCCAGGGGCTCTTCCTGACCCAGGGATTAAACCCAGGTCTCCTGCATTGCTGGTGGATTCTTTCCCATCTGAGCCATCAGAGGAACTCCTCAAAATATTGGAGTGGGTTGCCATGCTCTCTTCAATGGAATCTTTCCAACCCAGGGGTTGAACCCACGTCTCTTTTGTCTCCTGCATTGCCAGATGGGTTCTTAACCACTAGGGCCACCTGGGAAGCCCACTCAGTGCTCTCTGGTGACATACATAGGAAGGAAGCCCAAAAGAGAGAGGATATATGTACAAGCATGGTTGATTCACTTTGCTGTACAGCAGAAACTGACACAGCAGTGTAAAGCAACTGTACTCCAATTGAAAAAAAGCAAGCAGGAACTTGATTAAGATGATAGATCAGAAATTCAGAATTTTTGAGCATGCTGATTGTTTTTTCCTTTTTATTTTTATGTTTATTTTTTAATTAAAATATATACATAAATGCAAAAAAAATCCCTTTGCTATATACAGGAGCATACTTACAGATCTCGTGGAGTAGGATGTGGATATCTTTGGGAGGCCATTATTCTGTCTACTACAGAAGTGTGTTGCCTTAAATGTCTCTTTCCTGATGGGCTAAGGACATTCATAGGAATAAGGTCTCCGGGTGATGGTCAGAATCATGAAACCAAATTATGTGGTTAAGGCTGCTTTGGTTGAAAGTAAGTATATAATGAGAATTGTTCTTGTTGTTCAGTTGCTAAGTCATGTCCGATTTTGTGACCCCATGGACTGCAGCATGTCAGGCTCCTCTGTCCTTCACTATCTCCCAGATTTTGCTCAAACTCATGCTATCCAACCATCTCATCCTCTGTCACTCCCTTCTCCTCCTGCCTTCAATCTTTCCCAGCATCAAGGTTTTTAGCAAAAGAGGGGAATTTGTTATTCCTGCGATCTGAAGGCCAGTAGTAGAGTCAAATCCCATGAAACTCTGTCTCTCTCCCTGGAATCCATGACTCCCAGCTCTGCCTCACCTTCAGGCTCCTCTAGTTCTGGAGACTAGAAATTTCAGATCAAATGCAGGTAGGGTTGATTTATCCTGAGGCCTCTCTCCTTGGCTTACAGACGGCTGTCTTTTCCCTGTCTTCACATGGTCTTTCTTTTGTACATGTCTGTGTTCTAGATCTCCTTTTCTAATGAGAACAGCAATCATATTGGATTGTTATTTGTTGTTTAATTACTCAGTCGTGTCTGACTCTTTTGACACCCTATGGGCTGTAGCCCGCTGGACTGCTCTGTCCATGTATTTTTCCAGGCAAGAATACTGGAGTGGGTTGCCATTTCCTTCTTCAGGGGATCTTCCCAACCAAGGGATTGAACTTGTGTCTCCTGAATTGGCAGGAGGATTCTTTACCACTGAGCCACCAGGGAAGCTATACTGGACTAGGGCCACCTTATTGAACTTATTCCAACTTGGTTACCTCTGGAAGGACTCTATCTCCTAATACAGTTGCATTCTCAGGTACTGGGGGTCAGGATTTCCACATAAGTATTTGGGACACAACTCAGCCCTAACACCAGCTTTCTCCTCCCTTCTGAGCCCCGGACCACCTGGTGGCTCCTACTCAGACTTAATCTTCAAGCAGTCAGTAGAAACCATTTAGGGCCCTGAGCACTGAATCGAAACTCCTTGGAGAGGAAGTCTAGTGGGTCTAATCGAGTGGTATAATCACCCTCATGCCAGGTGCTGCTGGCCACAAAGGCAAGAGTCCCCTGGGGTACCAGTCAGGGTTGGCCAAATACTGTGACAAACCCCACAGATCTCAGTGGCTACATGTCATCAGAATGGGTCATGGCATGGCCCAGAGCAGGTGGCGAGGAGGCTGCTCCACACCATCACTCAGGGACCCAGGCTCTCCCAGCAGTTCTTTGAAGACACCTAGGAGACTGGACAGGCTCTGAGGGGACAGCTTTGCTCGGCTTAGATTCTACAAGGTGAAGGTCAGAAGAAGTGAGGTTTGACTTTGAGTCTGAGTGGCATGGTCCCCGCTGTGGCCACGATTACTCCTCAAAGGGTCCTGCCCCTTTTCAAACTCACAAACTTCCATGTGGACATGGCCAGATGGCTTACTGAGTGTCTCTTTGTTTGGGTGACCAACTGTCCTGGTTTTCCTGGGCTCGAGGGGCTCTGTGGGATGCAGGACTTTCAGTTTTAAAACTGGGACTACCCTAGACCAACTGAGATGAGTTTCTTACTTTGTTCAAATACACCCTGGAATTGATGAGAAACATAGGAATCCTACACAGAGTCACAGCCAGCCATACTGCTGACAAATGCATGTTTTCCAAATCTCATTGATCGAGGTCTTTTGTTTCATACCTGGCCTGGGGCAGAATCCTGTCTGAGACCCACTCAGCCAGGCATCTCCCTAAATTCTTATTTTATTTATTTTTTGGCCATGCCAGGCACCATGCAGGGTCTTAGTGTCCGGACCAGGGATTGAACCCCTGCCCCCTACAGTGGAAGCTCTGAGTCCTAACCACTGGATCACCAGGGAAGTCCCCAAATCCTTTTTTAAAAATGTGAATTGTTCTCACTGTTGGGAGATTTGGATATGAAATACGGCTATTTAACTTCTGTTGAAAAATCAAGCGGTCTAGGGGCTGTATTCTCATGCCATGTGGAGGGGTCAAGTGAGATGGGTCCAGCTTCCCGGCTTCCACAACTGTCGCCATTGTCTGGTCTCTTCTGTCCACCGACTGTGAGGTCACTGAGCTACTGAGGCATTTGGGTTCGTCACAGGTGCTGTTTTGTTTCTTGACATTAAGCCAATCAATCTTGGAAGAAGAAATTTCAGTCTAGATCTCTTCTTGTGAAACTCTATAATCTCTTCAGGGTAGTTGTAAACTTTAGACTTCGACCCCGTCTCAGTTGCTAGGATATCTGTTACTTTCATGAGGAGAGAGAGGTCGGGAGAAAGGCAGCTGGCTGGGTACAAGTTTAGAAACTCCCTTTCCTGAAGTGATTTGGAGTCAATCAAGCCCACTGCCTGCATCTGCCTGCATCCTGACATCCTCTTAGTAACACCCAGACACGCAGCCAGCCCTAGGGGGGCGGGTTGGTGCTCAGGATGTAGAGGAGCTCAAAGCAGAGCCCTTCACCTGCCATTTTTTCTTAGCAATGGGGCCTCCCCTGCCTTTTGGGCTTGTCTGAGAGAGTCAGGAGTTTCTATTTACCAGCCAAAAAAGAGCCTGAAGGTTTTGACGCTTGCTTTGAAATCAGTACCTGGGGTTTGGATTGTGCTCTAAGTCAGCTAGTGTGTCTCCTTTGCTCTCTGAATCAAAAGCAAGAGGAAAAAAGATAGACTGGCGGAACACATTTTGGTGAGACTTCAGAAAATGCTGTCCTAGTTTATCTCTAAAGGATATGAACTCAGTCCTTCCTAGAGTGCATAAATTCACCACAACTATTCCTAGCTCCAACAGACCCTTAAGAAATTAGGGGACAAGTGTTCTCCAGGAAGCTTTGAGGTGTATTTATTCACTGAGGATGAGTGTTGTGTAGGACAAGGTAGGGGAGGGAGGGAACACCCGACAGTAGCGACTCCACAACTGGCCTGGGATTTAGTGTGCTCAGAACAGCTACCCATGGCTTCTAGAAAGAATCCAAAAGCTGAGATTAACTCCTCCTTTCCAGTGAAATTTACCTGGACTGGTGCTCCAATGCTCCCCAGAAGGTCCCCTCCATCACAGAGAAGGTGAAAATTCCTGGAAGGGAAAGAGAGGGCCGGAAAGAAACAGAGGCAGTCCCATGAGAAAACTCTTTCTTTCTTTTCCTGAAGACTTGAGGCTGGAGCTCCTATCCTGTGGCTGTGGCTATGCCAGAGGGTCAGAGATGCCTGGACGCTGTGTCCTTCCCTTCCTTCTCTCCTCGCTCCCCTCCCTCTACCATCCCTCTTCTTCCTCTCATCTGCCTTCACCTTCTCCTTTCCTTCCTTCTTTCCATTTACCAAGCACCTACAGGCCCCCATACTCTGTGCTGGGCACTTGGTTACTGTTGGACTTTCCTATTCATGGGTTTGCATGTCTGTGGATTCAAACAACAAAGGATTGAAAATATTCAGGGGAAAAAATTCCAGAAAGTTTCAAAAAGCAAAATTTGAATTTGCTATACAAAGGCAACTATTTACATGCATTCCCATTGCATTAACTATTATGAGTAACCTAGGGATAATTTAAAATATATGGGAAAATAATGCAGTTTATTAAGTTGTTGTTGTTTTTGTTTCCCAGTGGCTAAATCATGTCAGACTCTGTGACGCCACGGACTATAGTCCGTCAGGCTCCTCTGTCCATCAGCTTTTCCAGAGTGGGTGGCCATTCCCTCCTCCAGGAGATCTTTCCAGACTAGGGATTGAACCCGAGTCTACTGCATTGGCAGGCAGATTCTTTACCACTGAGCCACCAGGGAAGCCAATATAATTTATACAATACTATATAATTATATGGTGTATATGATTAAAGTATTTTCATAGGTTATATGCAAATACTACTCCATTTTATATAAGCGACTCGAGCATCTGCAGACTTTGATATCTGAGGGGGGCTCTGGGACCAAACCCCCATGGATACCGAGGGATGCCTGTAATCCCGAGGGGAACAAGACACGGCCCAATTTCTCATGGGGAGACAGACTGTCCCCCACTGAAGGCCAAGCAATGTGCTCTAAGAGACATATGTGTGAGGTTGCCCGGAAAACAGATCAACACCTGCCTCTTGTTCTCTGCTGGCTGCCTGGCAGGTTTTGTTCCAAATGACACCGTGTGTGTACCCGTCTCCCTTGAACATTTGAACGGTTCCAATAAAATCCGATTCATCTAACTGCCAGTTGATGAAAATTCATCAATTAAAGCGGATTCAGATGGTACACGGTGCAGCCAACGTTTTGGCCGCAGGTTGAGGCGTCCTCTGCCACCTTCTGGGGTGAGAGCTTGTTCTGTCTCTCTCCCGATATGCTCCACTGCTAGCCAGCAGGGCGCTATGCTTCAGAGGAACACAGGCTTTGGCATCATGCTCTGAAGCGGCCCCCAACGTGGTCTGAACAAAAGTCCTCATTGTCTGGCAGGAGCTGGGGCTGCCCGGGGATATCCTTAGCACTGTCGAGTACAACTGTGAACTTTCTTGCTGTACCCGGTGGGAAGAGTGGCTGCTGCTGTTCTGGCCAAGGTCACTGAAGGTGGTAAGTGGTCTCTCATACCTTGGGCCCGGGTGGGTTCTTGCCACTGTCCACGTGGGCTGCCCATCGGGAGAGGGCTGTGGAGCAGGGACTACTTTCATGGAAGCCAGTGGGATGTTAGAACAGCATTACCCAAACTGCTCTGAGTTTTGTTCTTTTAAGTGAAACTCCGTGAAAGATGATCTGTTCCAAGGCCTAATGTAACACATTGTGTTTCTCTGCTAGGGGAAGTGAATGCTGCTGGGCATTGCCTGTAATTCACACCTGTCTTATTTGCCTGCCTAAACACACCTGGATTTGCCTTGGAGTCCCTGCGGTCATGGTAGAGTTGACATCCCCCATCTGCATGGGTGGCAGGAGACCACAGTCTAAATCCATCAGCTGGGATCAATTACTTTGCCCACTGTGATTGGCTCAGGGGTGTGCATGTGACCAGGTTCTGACCAATGAGAGCTTAGAAATGAACTTTGTAAGTTAGAAATGAACTTTCTAAGTTCACCTTAGAAACCTGAACTTTCATGGGTGCTGTCGGGAAAGAAATATTCTTTCCTCTGGGGACCAGACATTAGAATGTTTCTTTTCTCTCCAAGCATCATGGAATTCATATTTCACAACTTCTGATGTGTCAATCAAGTATGGATTAAAAAACCTCCCTTGAATTCCCTGTTCTCAGTAATTTCTAAGTGGTCAGTCAATGATTTTCCATTCTTGGCTGCCACAACTCTCAATCTTTTCTCATGTGTCATAAATGCTCTTGCCCCATTCTTTTGGTCTCCATCTGCTAAAAAACGTGTTGTCATTTGAGCGCCTTCTTCAATTTCTTGGCTTCTTCAATCACCATGGGTTGTTTAAGTTTATCAACTACAGCACCAGCAGCCACATCACCCCCTCCTGGTCTGGTGTTCACTGATGCTCTCCAACTGTCTTTGACCCTGGAGCTGAACTTGCTGTGAGCACTGCCTGCTGTGCACCGGGTGGTACCACCCCAGCCCCTTCATTTGTGTTGATGCCAATGTCCTGAGCATCTTTGGTTCAATTCTTAACTATTTGCCCTTTAAGTCAGTCCTTACATCCTTCAAAGGATCACACCATCTTTTATTAGTTTGGTTCTGCCCCAACTTCAATAATTACTTTTCTTCTCTGGCCCTGTACTGACAGCTACAGCTTCATACTTCAAAGCATTAGAATCCAGACATCTGCCCCGAATTTTAAGTCTTTGGCATAAGTCCAAGTGTTGGGGGCAGGGAACGATGGTGGCCACATCTGATGAAGAATTGTGGGTGGTCAAAGCATTTTGTGGGGAGGCCGGCTGGCTGTTGGTCTGGCCAGCAGGCTGTGAGGAGGAGAGACAGGGTTCAGGGTGCCCTGGACAATAAGCCCCTGTCCACCCACTCCTCCACCCCCACTCCTGAGCCACATACGTGGAGTCCCACCCGCCCTTTCATCCAGCTTCCCTCATTATCCTACTTTTCAAAACTTTTTCTTTTCCTGTACATTCACTTTCCCAGGAAAATTTTATATGTACTTGTCAAAATCTGCCTCTCTCTGACCCGTTGTGATTGAAATTATATTAAATTCACTTATTAATTCAGGAAGGACTGCTATGTTTACAAATATTACATCTCCTCTTCCAGAAGCACTGTTTGTTTCTCTGTGTATTTAAATCTTCTAGAAAGTTCTTTAGTAAGATGTTGGAATTTTCTGATTTTCTTCCTATTGATTTTGCAGAGTTATTTCTTAGTTTACTCCTAGATATTTTATAGTTCTTTTTTCAGAAAGCAATTGCAAAGAGTCTGTATCTTTACGTTTATATGTTGAATTTTCCAAATGCATGTTGACTTTATTTGCCTTCCAAAGAACACATTCTTGAATATGTATATAAAGTCTATGTTTTGTTATGTTTTCTAATTTCTTAATTTTTATTTTATCTTTATTAATTCCCTCCTTCTGCTCTTCTGAGGTTTATTTGTTCTTTTTTTAGTTCCTTGCTTTGACTGCTTTCTTCATTTAGTTTAGTTATTTCTTGTTCAAATATGAAAACATTTCAATCTTTCATTTTTTCCCTCTGAGTGCAGACTTGGCCACCTCCCATACATTTTTATGTGGATTGTTGCTTATATCATGTTTTATAAATAACTTCTAATTTCAATTTTCATTTCCTTCTTGACTGGAGTCATTTAAATATTTAATTTCTGACAAGTTAGGATTTTTTGTTTGTTTATTTTTGTTTATCCTTTTGCTTTCATGTCAGAGTTATCTGTACATTTTGAAGTTTACTAAAGTTTTCTTTTAGCTGAATGTATATAATGTACTTTTATAAAAATTCATGAATTGGGAGAGTGGAATATGTCACTAGCTGGTGAGCATCAGGCTGAACATTGAAGTCCTAGAGCAAGAAAGACATTGTCTGAGACCACCCTTACCCCCCACTACCCCCCGCTCAGGGGCTGGGGCTTGGGCTTAAACGCTAGTGTGAGTGGGGGAGGGGCAGTTAAACAAGTAATTGTAAACATTGATCATAAACGTTGTGATGAGACAAGTGTTCTACAGAGATCTTGAGGTTACCCTTGAAGATTTTCTGCAGGAAAAAGTGTAAGTTTAATGACGTCTTAAATCCATTTGCTTCATATATTTTAGGACGGTGTTTTTTCATGCATAAAGGTCATGACTATTACATCAGCATTATGGAAGTTAACATATACATATATAACAAAAATTATATATATATGTGTGTGTGTATTTATACATCCAAAGTAAACCTCTTTGTCATGTTTTATGCCTTGAATTCTATTGCTAATATTTCCAACAGTCCTTTTTGTGGTTGTTTCTTTGGGTTTGGTATATATATGGTATATATATGTATATGTGTGTATATATATATACACACACATACACGAACATTCATCATGTACATTTGTATGTGCATCTTTGAATATCTTTTTTGCATATCTCTATTTTTTTCTGGGGATTGTGTAATTTGATTTTAAGTGTATCTCTTATAAGCTGTGTTTGAGCAGATGATTTCTGACCCCAAGTGAAATAATTTTAGATGTCCTTGATGTTCATTACAGGGAAAAGGAGGGCTTGGACCATTTGCATGACTACTTAAAAAAGTCATTGATTGGAGGATAGCTGTTGCCACTGCCTTGTGCCGATCAGTTCTGAGCAATTTGTGTGCATCAGATCAGCTGATCCCAGAAGCATCCCTCTGAGGTGGGAACATTCTAACGACCATCTTGTAAAGGAAGACGCCAAGGCGCAGAGAAGCAGGTGGTCACCAGTCTTGCATCCCACAGCTCTGACGTGGGCAGCAGGGACCTGGCCCCAGCAAGCATGCCTGTCAACTCTGCTCCCACTTACTGGACAGGAAACTGAGGCCTAATCACTCAGAAAGTGGGAGCAACGTGGTAGTGTGGCTGAGAGCCTCGGTTTCCCCAGGGCTGAGGGGGTTCTGGGTGGCGGAGGGACTTTCAGTGTTAAAACTGTCACTCTGGAGTGGTGCTCTCTCCCCACTGGCCTTGGATCTCCCCTTCCTCCTTCCTTCAGCCCTCAGAGTCCGGTAAAGACAGTGGGACTTGGAGGAGGAGAAATATGGGGAACTGTCCGGAATCATGGGACATGTGATGACTGATAGCAAACGAAAGGGCTAGTCAGTTCAGAGCCCCTTTGATGATCCCCTCTGCTTTCTCCCCAAACAAAGGAGTCTGTGAGCCTCAGACGACAATAGAGCCCTTCAAGGGGGTGAAAAGGCCCTTTTGTGTCTCTGCTGGGACTTCACTCCTTTAAGGGACCCTCCTTGTCCTGGGGGTCCAGCCGTGGGAAGATCAGAGCTGTGAGAGAACAGGGTTGGGGTGTCCATCAGGACCTCCTGTGGTTGAAACTGGGGGTGTGGGGTCCCTGCAGGGAATGAAATTAGGGCCACCCCAGGAGGCTGCCCACCCAGGCAGTGCCCACCTGAAAGCAGGTTATAGGGGCAAGAGAGGAAGCACCTTGTCCCGCCAGTGACCCCCTGCTTGGTGGACCCCTTCTGCCTTTCTTCCAGGTAGAACCGCCCCCACCTTCTTTGAGGCTAGCTCCTCAAAACCTGGGGGTCCTGTCACCCCGCCCAAGGGAGGGCTTCGGGGACCTTAATTGTGTTCATCTACCAGACTGTGGGCAGAAAGCTGGCTCAACCCCTCCCTCTCCTCTCTTCCCTTTCTTGAGAAGATTGAAATAGTTTAACTATGAACAGTGACCCAAGAACTAGCCAACTGCAGCTGAAGTATAACCTAGATGACCAGCTCTCTGGGCCTGTAGGGTAATGGAGCATTACTCCTTTGGGAAGGGGTTGGGGAGGAGACATCTCTGCTGTTTCTCTTGGGCTGTTCCCCAGGTCCTCCTGTCCCTGCCTGGGAGGGTGTGTCTGATGCTGGCTGATAGCAAGGATGGGGTGACAGGCCCACTCCAGGTACCTGATCAGCTGGTTATCTAGTGCTCAGGACAGCCCCTCTTCTAGCCTGTTTGTCTCTCTCCTCATCCACTTTCTGGGACAACTTCCTGTAGGGGGGCCTTGCACCCCCTTTTCCTTGAACCTCCTGCTCCTCCCTCACAAATTGTAAACCTCATTATGTGGTGCCTCATGTCTGGTAAGCTTTCACAGCCTTGGCTGCTCTGGAAAAGTGAAACCTGTCTTTTAACCTGAAGTTTCTGCTGCAGGAGGCAGCAGAGGGGGAAATTTTGGGCGGCCAGGGGGTAGCCTCACCAAAACCTCAGGGCTGTACCTGGCTTGCCTCTGTGCTGACATGGGCACCTGCCTCCCTTCTAAATTCTTGGGTTTCTTTCTTCTCCATTTGGGGGCTGGATTCACCAAAGATGGTGCTAGTGGCCAATGCAAGAGACTTGGATTCTCTCCTTGATCTGGGAAGATCCCATGGAGCAGGGCATGGCAACCCACTCCAGTATCCTTGCCTGGAGAATCCCATGAACAGAAGAGCCAGGCACACTACAGTTCATGGTGTCACAGAAACAGTTGGACACAACTGAGCATGCACGCGCATG
This sequence comes from Antilocapra americana, assembly GCA_007570785.1. Taxonomy (NCBI): domain Eukaryota; kingdom Metazoa; phylum Chordata; class Mammalia; order Artiodactyla; family Antilocapridae; genus Antilocapra; species Antilocapra americana. Next base: position 4,124,322 of record ML660204.1, on the reverse strand, counting down.
TGCATACACACATACACACACACACACACACACACACACACACACACATCGGGAGTTAGGACTGAATGCATGGACAGCTGGGGCAGGCCAGGCAGGGGGGGGACTGCCTTCGCTCTATCAGAGGAGAGAGGACAGTGTGAGTTTTCCTCAATAGCCAAAGCTCTCCAGCTTCGGCAATGAGTTCCCTCCACCTCAAAGCTGGGGTGACCTCTCCCTGGGCATGTTCTGAGACATTCAGCACCCTGCTCTTCAAGCTTGGCTAGGTCTCAGAATCGCAGAGCAGCTGGGACTGAACCCAGAGGCTGAATCAATCTGTCTGGGGTGCAGCTGGGGGCCGATATTTCTAGGAAATTTCCCAGCCAGGTCTGCAAACCAGTGCCTTAGTGCAAAATGATGGCTCTATCAGACTAGGGTTGCAGGAAAAAACACAGGATGCCCAGTTAAGTCTGCATTCTAGATGAACGATGAACAATGAACAAGTTTCTGGTACAAATATGTCCCAAATATTGCAGAGGACATACTTATACTAGAAAAGTTAGTTATTGTTTATTTGAATTTGAAATATTCTAAATTCAAATTAAACTGGCATATTTACTTTTTCTTCCCCCTGAAATGTTCAATCTTATAAGATGGTGTTTTGAATTTCTTCTAACTTGAAGAGTCCTAGAAATGTCAAAAAAAAAAAAAAGCTTTTTGAGCACTTACTGTGTTCCAAGCAATGGTCTGGGGCAGGGGGAAAGCAGAAGTGAGGAGCCCTGGCCCTTAAAGATCCCACATTCCAGTTGGGGGAAGACAGTGGGGGACAAAGCTGACAAAATCAGGTAAATCCACAAACCAACCATAGCTAGCAAAGGAGCCATAAGGAAAATAAGACTGAGGAATGGAGAGTGAGGAGGGTAGGCGGGAATATGGGGCTAGAGTGGGTGGGGAACCGAACTGCAGTGGGCAGGGCAGCACAAGCCAGAAATGGAAGGTGGCTTTTTTTTTTTAACTTTTATTTTTTAAAATTATGAAATTATGATAATACATTTACAGGAGACTTGAAAAATATAGAACAAAGTTACAAGGTCAGTTGCTTCAGTTGTGTCCGACTCTTTTGCGACTCCATGGACTGTAGCCCGTCAGGCTCCTCTGTCCATGGAAATTCTCCAGGTGAGAATACTGGAGTGGGTTGCCATGCCTGCCTCTAGGGGATCTTCCCCACCCAGGGATCGAACCCACATCGTCTCTGTCTCTTGCATTGCTGGTGGATTTTTTTTTTTACCTGCTGAGCTACCTGGGAAGCCCAAAGTTATGTATAGTTTCACTATACATTACAATTATTTTTTTAAGTAGATAAATTAAGATTTTTGGTTGAAGTTTCAATATCAAGCTCTCAAAAATTCATAGAATGGATATACAGAGAATAGGATATAGTAGACCTGAAAAGCACTGTAAGCCAATTTAGCATAATTAAAGATTTATACAATTTTCACACAATAATAAGATACAAATTCTTTTCAAGTTCCCTTGGACTATAAACCAGGAGAAAGTATAACATATCCAGGGACGTAAAACAGGTGCAAAAATTTCATGGTCTAAAGGTATTAAAATCATACAGAGTTTATTCTCTTATCACCATGGAATTATGTTAGAAATCAGTATCAAAAGATATTTGAAAAAACCCACCTATTTTCAAGTGCAGTGTGACATTTTACCAAGAGAGATGTCTGACTTAGCCATCAAAAGTCTCAATAAATTTAGACTGAAAAAAGCACAAAGGATGATTACAGAGAAGAAAACATTTAAATGAGAAATTAGTATCAAAATGAGGAATTAATATTAAAGATACTTTAAACAAAATCCCATGTATTTGTAAATTAAATGTCCACTTTTAAATGATGGGTGTTTTTACAAGGCCATAGCAAGGAAAATTAGAAGATCTTTGTAATAGAATAAAAATGAAAAGAGTATTTACCAGTATTTGTGGCACACAGCTAAAGCTGCTCGATGCAATTAAATACAATATGGAGTCTTGAATAAGGTATGAAAACAAATAATGAACACTAGCATAAAACTTTGTGAAATTTGAACAAAGTCAGCATTTTAGTTACCAATACTGTGTCACTTATTAATTTCCAGTTTTTTTTTCCAAACAATATAGTATTTCCTTATATTCTCAAAACTGGATTAGAAAATTCAAGCTTCATTCAATTTTAAAAAAAACCACAAGATATTAAATTTCGAGACTTTTAGCAATACTACTAAATGCCAAAATACCTGGAACTATATCAAAGTTTTGAGTGAAAATAAATTATATATCTAGCATTCTATTCATACTAAGTCAAACAAGTGGAATCAAAATGTCATAATTCTTTTTTTTTTAGCTTGTCTGAGACCTGTAGGAGGTGGAGCCACCAGTCCTGCAAACGTGGTGCAGGCACAGAGGACAGTAAGCTGGAAGGCTGGAGGGCTAGAGTGACCCCCTTGCATCCCAGGGAAAGAAAGGAGGCCAGTGAGGCTGGAGCAGGGTGAACAAAGGTGACGGAAGGCAGGAGTCAGGCTACCTAGGGAACGTTAACTGAGACACCTGAATTTTCTGTGCGGTGGAAGCCAGAGGGCTTTGGCAAGGGAAAAAGATCAGGTCTGAGTTATGGAAAGGTCACTGTGGCTCCTGCGGCCGGGGGAGTGGTGGGGTGGGAAGCAGGGCCAAATGTCCTGTGTCTTCCTGCAGGTAAGCATGGCTGATGCAGGAGAGGCAGAGCTACTGAGAAGCTGGAAGTCTCAGTGGATGTTTTTGGGTATAATGAGCAGGACTGACATTGAATTGGCTGCAGGGAAAACAAAGGAAACAGGGCTTTGCTTTTTTTCCCCAAGAAAGGGAATGACTTCTGGGTGGTGGATGCTAGTGCCAATTACTGTGACGGAGGGCTAGGTTTGGGATTGGGGTGGGGGTCAAGAATTCTGCACCTATAGCCTAGCACAGCCAAGTGGAGAAAGGAGGACAAGGGCACCCTGGCTGATGTGTCCAGGAAATCGTGACCATCACGCAGGGCGGGTTTAGGTGCAGTCTGGGAGCACACACACTGGATGTGTGGAAACTAAGGGGATGGGAGGGATGTGGCTGCTCTTTGGGACACGCCAACCCTTTTTACCCTGAAGCATGAAAACAGTAAAATTACTTCAACATGCCATCACCATCCCCAATCCTTGCCCTGGCTCTAGGAATTTTGCAGCTCATGTGGCTTGGCCAATCACCATGACTTTTTAATAATAATAAACAAGAATCCTGAGCAAAAGCTGGTGAGCCCATAAGTAGGGGTAGGTGGGAACTGGGGACCCTGTGGCTTCCCAGAATTCTTTTCTGGGGTCACTAAGTCTGCTGTGTGCTTTCAATCAGGGAACTTGGTGACGGGAGGCTGAGAACATCTTATTTAATTGCTCTGATAGCTTCCTGCAGGCTGACTCAATGCAGGCCATGGGAAGGTAGAAAAATATCTAGGCTGTTGGACATCCTCTTGATAAAAGGTCTCCTCTTTTTAGTGGTTAGTTCATTGTCTGGGCAAAAAGATGAGCCCACCCTTCCCATCTGGCTTGAACCTAGCCCCAGGAGGGAAGAGCCACTCTCAGGGAAGTCTCTGAGGTGAGAGTTGGTACTTGTAGTTCATGCAAAGCAAATCAATGAAGGATGCATTCAGTTGCAGGTTGCATAAAATCTATCTGCCCAGAGTTCCTTGTAAACAAGACATGAGTTGGTGGGTTGTTGGTTCTGGGCTCAACTGTCAACTGTGCCCTCAGGGATTCAGCCCTTTCTAGTTTTCTGTTTCATCATTCCTATCATGTTGACTATCTTCCTTGTGCTTTTGCCTTATGGTCACAAAAGGTGGTTGTTGCTCCAGGTGTTGCATCTCAGTTGTAGGCAAGAAGAAAGGATAAATGTTGTGCAAGCTACTTGACTCATTTATCAGGAAAAGAAAAGCTTTCCCAGAAAATCCATCATCAAATTGCTACTTGGAACAAAGCCACATGACTAATCCTAGCTGTGAGGGAGGCTGGAAAAGTGAGAAGGTGGATTTCTGAATCACCTTGGATGTTTCATGATCCACAGCTGGCCTCTGATGCCCAGGTCTGTCCTGGGATCTGTTCACAAAGAAAAGGGTGGATGTTGGGCAGGGATCTGATAGTGTCATAAATGGCATTGTCCTCGACACTGACCTGCCACTGTTCAGGAAAACAGAGATGGCTGCTCTGAACCTTCCTTTGTAGGATAGAATCCGTGTGTGTGCGTGCTAAATTGCTTCAGTTGAGTCTAATACTTTGTGACCCTATGGACTGTAGCTCACCAGTCTCTTCTGTCCGTGGGGATTCTACAGATGAGAATACTGGAGTGGGTTCCTGTGCCCTCCTCCAGCAGATCTTCCCTAGCCAGGGATTGAACCCGTGTCTCCTGCATCTCCTAAATTGCAGGAGGATCTTTTACCTCTGAGCTACTGGGGAAGACCAGAATAGAATCTACCTGCACATAAATTCCTATTGGTCAGTTGTGAAGGGTTTAGACCCAGCTTCATACACTGTGCACACACATAAATGAAACAGGAGGGGCATTCAAGTGTTTACTATCTGCCCGGTACCAAGTGTTAAAAATACGATTTTATTTTCTACTCTCAAGAGCCCTATATTATTTTCATTATGCAAATGAGGAAACTCAGACTTTTCAGAATAATTTGTCCAAGATTAAATAATTTTCAAAGGCAGAGTGAGGCCCCAAATCACTTGTTTCCTGAATGTGGGCCCTGAACCACTTGGTACTGGAGGAGAGGTCAGAAGTCTGGTCACACTTTAGTATCCTTGAGTCCGAGTGGACATCATGGGGCACAGGGCATCATGACTCAGGGCCATGATGACGTCAGTGGCTTTCTATACCAGACGGCTGGCTTCACAGCCCGTGATCCACGAGCGTGTTCATTTCTGGGATTATTGTTAAGTGTCTGCTTCCCCCACTAACATGTTCGCTCATGAATACAGGGAATACATCTGCCCCAATTCACTGTGGTATCTGCTGACACAAACAGAACTTTCAAAAATGAACCCCAAACCTGAAGTTACAACAGCAAATGCGTCAAAATGCAGATGCTGGTTTTCAGTCAAGCTGCATCATACATGGGCAACTCTAAGTAGCAATATCAAGGTGAAAAGTAGCAGGGATTTTTAAGCGAAGTAACAAAGTGTAATAATTTTCTGGAGAGACATTGTGCTGGCCGTCCAGGAATGAAATCAGACTATAATTAAGTCATGCCTGGTTGCCTGGTTGGAGTTCCAAGGCTGGGCCACAAGGGGGCAGCACTTGAGAGATGATGCTCACAGGCAAGCCGTTGCTTTCTTCCCTAGGGGCTTTGCAATCACAATCTTTATTTGGCTGGTTTTCTTCTGTCTGAGAACAGCTAACCCCAGAATTCTTAAAATTAATTCTCACTGCAGGAAGATGAGGGAGGGAGAGTTGGTGTTCAGCTAGAAGCAGTCCTGGAAGGCTACCTGGAGGAAGTGCATCCTGGTCTCTATAGATCAAGGCCTCTGGCATCACATCTTAGCAATTCAATTCAACAGGGTGGCCAGACACTGTCCTGGGTGTAACAGTCAAGACAGGGGCCTCAGATGGAGCCCACGGGAAGAGTACAGTTTATTTGGGGAGCCAAAAAGATGCTCTCATAACTATAATGTAAGACAGAAGTTGGCCACAAAGAAAAAGTTCAGATTTATCCTGACTGATGGGGCCTGGAGAAGCATCAAGAAAAGGTGGCATTGAAGTTGGCCCCTGAGGAAGGGGTGGCATGGATCAGCATGATGTATGGGTCTCATCTTGAACTTTCTCCACTTGAGCTAAAGGAACCATTTACAACATGGGGCGTGTGTTTGTGTTTGTGTGTGTATGTGTGTGTGTGCACACGAGCAGTTAAGAATGAAAATTTTATTATTGAGCAAATTTGAGTTCAAGTCTTGGCTTGGACATTTACTACCCTGTGTCACCCTGAAACTACTTAATCTTTTTGAGTTTACATTTTCTCTCCTACAATGTGGACATAATACGTGTACTTGCCTCATGGTTGTTCTGTAGATTAATTACATAAGCAGTAAAACAAACGTTACATAAGCAGTGAAATCTCTGGGGACTGAGATTTTAAATCATTAAAAACCTGGGAAAAGAAAGAGAGATAAAGGAACAATTTATTTATTTACAGATATTTTTAAGGCATCTACAGTGTACCAGGCCCTTGAGATGTAACAGACTGAAAAAAATAAATATTTTTGCCCTGTTGGAGCTAGTGTGGAAACACAGTAAACAAAACAACTCAATCTATGACAGGCCAGTTGGCCATAAGTTTTACAGGGGAATCGATCATAGGGGAGGGTAGGAAGGAGAGAGACTAGTTGGATCTCCTTGCAGTTTGCAAGGAGAGAATCTTTTGTATATAGTTTGCTCAAGAAAGTTGCCTGGGGGCTTGCTTTGGCGGTGGCGTGGAGGTGATAAGAAATGAATATTTAAGAAATTTTGCTACCAATAAAGAAATAGAGGTTTAAATATGTTTGGTAAAATCTTTAAAGGCAAACAGTAGTCAGATTTCCAAAGTTCAAGAGGAAAATGCCTGTGCTTAGTCGCTCAGTCGTGTCCGATTTTTTGTGATACCACGGACTGTAAGGAGAACAAGAAAACCTGATGAATTCAGCAAAATTCAAGAAAGGAAAAAACTTGGCAAACACAAAACAAAATTAGATGGCAAATGTGTATTATCAAACAAGTAGAGATACAAAGACTCAGGTTTGGTTTAAAAAGCAAAAACAAACTAAAAACTCTTTTATAAAAATTTTAAAAATTGCATATCTTTAATTGCTAATGAAGTGCAGATTTCCAAGTGCTAATTTTATATTCTTATTTCTTTTTTGTTTAGTTCCTTCACTATTTTAATTGTGATAGTTATCTTTTTTTTTTTTTTTTACTGACCTGTAAGAGATCTGTGAATATTGAGATGTTGCAATTTGGACTGAAAATTTGTCATTTGACTTTTAATTCTTTATTTTCTTGGGCTCCAAAATCACTGCAGCTGGTGACTGCAGCCATGAAATTAAAAGATACTTGCTCCTTGGAAGAAAAGCTATGAAAAACCTTGACAGCATATTAAAAAGCAGAGATATTACTTTGCTGATAAAGGCCCATCTAGTCAAAGCTATGGTTTTTCCAGTAGTCATATATGGATGTGAGAGTTGGACCATAAGGAAAGCTGAGTGCTGAAGAACTGATGCTTTTGAACTGTGATGTTGGAGAAGACTCTAGAGAGTCCCTTGGACTGCAAGGAGATCCAACTAGTCCATCCTAAAGGAAATCAGTCCTGAATATTCATTGGAAGGACTGATGCTGAAGCTGAAGCTCCAATACTTTGGCCACCTGATGTGAAGAGCCAACTCATTAGAAAAGCCCCTGATGCTAGGAAAGATTGAAAGTAGGAGGAGAAGGGAACGACAGAAGATGAGATAGTTGGATGGCATGACTGACTCGATGGACATGAGTTTGAGCAAGCTCCGAGAGTTGGTGATGAACAGGGAAGCCTAGCATGCTGCAGTCCATGGGGTTGCAAAGAGTCAGACACGACTGAGTGACTGAACTGAACTGACAGTGATTTTTAAATTAAACTAAATGTCATTTAATTACTTTTGGTTTTATGTATAAAATTTTTGTCAAGAATGTATCAGTGCATCATTTTGTAGTTTCAAGCTTTTGCATCATTGTTAATGGGATTCCCTGGTGGCTCATAAAAAACCCGCCTTCCAGTGCAGAAGATTCAGGTTTGATCCCTGGGTCAAGAAGATCCCCTGGAGAAGGAAATGGCAACCCACTCCAGCATTCTTGCCTGGGAAATGCCATGGACAGAGAAGCCTGGTGGGCTACAGTCCATGGGGTCACAAAGATTTTGTTAGGACTTAGCGAGTAAACAACAACAGCAATATGGAGTTAATAATGACCTTTGGCAGGATTGTAGAAGTACCTGAACTTCCTCATAGTAGTCTGAGGGTTTAATTTTTCTTTTTACATGATAATCTTTGATCCATCTGGGATTTATATTTGAATAAGGAGAAAGATAATTCAGATTTATCACCTAGACACATACTTCAAACAAAATGATTCTGAAAGTTTAGTGGTAAAGAGGTGAACCAGGATATACTGGGCAGCGCAGAGGAGAAACCAAGGCTGGGGTGGAAATCTTCATATCAGATGAGGTAGGACTGAAGGCCAAAGGCAGTAAATAGAAAAAAAGAGAAGTAGTTTGTACTGATAAAATCTGTAATTCATCAAGAAGACATAACAGGAATGAACCTTAATCCACCACCTGGGCACAGCCTCCTAGTAGAAGATCTTTACAAAACTGTGGTCGCAGCAGCAGATATTAGCATTCCCCTCTCATAATTAGACAGACCACCTGAACCAAAAGGCAGATAAAAGATTGGAGCAACACAATTAACAGGCTTGGCTTATTATTTATTAATACAACTTGGTTCCAAAGGAACAGGCTCAATTCTGCTCCTTGGCCCAAGGAACACTCTCAATGCTTAGTCATGAGCTTGGCTCCCTGGTGGAGCTCTTGGCTTCGATGAGCAAAAACCCAGGCTCCAACAGGTTTTTTGTGTGTTTTGTTTTTAAACAAGGGAGAAAAGTGTGAGCCCACATCCCAGAGGTCTGGGAAAGGTGGGCTATTTCAAAGACCCGGGTAGGAGCCTCCTGTTCCCTTCCAGTGGGAAAGGGGAAGAAACTTCTTTTCCTTCCGTGGAGCAAAAGTCCCACCCTTTACTCATATTTGGGCTAACTGATGTCAGATGACTGCCCTCAAATCCAGAAAGTTTTGCCAGGAGAGTCCACAGATTGGTGTAAACCTGGAACCTCGAGTAAGATGGATGGACTCATCCTGATGTTGGAGACCACTCATAACTTACTCTAGAGCTGGGTAGGGTCGGCTTCCTCATGGGCTGCAGTGCAGAGGGAGCAAGAGCAGCCTTATGGTGGGAGGAGGAAGGCGTGAAGGATGTGGATAAGAGTCAACAGAGTCCATTATTCTGGCCAAGAAGAAAAGGTTAACAAATTCCAGGAACGAGATAATCTACTAGCCACATTCTCTGACAATAATGCTTTATCATATTTGTACGAAAACTGGTCTTTTTTTCTTTTAAAAAAATTACAGTGTCTCTTGTGTACTATAAAGTGCACAAATGTTAAGTATATACCTTAATTTTTACACATGTAAAACCATGGAGAACCTTCTAAAGATTCCTCTGCACTGCTTTCGGTCAGTGTGCCCTCTCCAGTCTGCTAAGTGGCTCCTGTCATGTCCGACTCTTTGCAACCCTGTGGAACCTCCAGGCTCCACTGTCCATGGGATTCTCCAGGCAAGAATACTGGAGTGGATCTTCCCCATCCAGGGATCAAACCCATGTCTCTTACATCTCCTGCGTTGGCAGGCGGGTTCTTTACCACTAGTACCACCTGGGAAGCCCCCCTTTCCAGAGGCAACCACTATTCTAACTCCAGTCACCATAAGTTAGCTTTGTCTGTTCTTGAATCTTATACAAATGTAATGATATAGAATATAGTCTTCTGTGTCTGCTTCTCTTGTTCCAAGGGTTTTTGACATTCACACATACTGTTGTGTATATCAGTCTCATTCTTATTCATTGCTGTGCAGTATTTCTTTGTGTGAATTTACTACAGTGTAACGATCCTTTCCCTGTATGTGCTTAGGCTCTCAGTCATACCCAACTCTCTGTGACCCCATGGACTGCAGCCTGCTAAGCTCCTCTGTCCATGGGATTTTTCAGGCAAGAATACTAGAATGGGTTGCCATTGCCTCTTCCAGAAGATCTTCCTGATCCGGGAATCAAACCCATGTCTCTTATGTCTCCTGCGTTGGCAGGTGGGTTCTTCACCACTAGTACCACCATCCTTTTCCTTGTTGATAGATAATTTCACTGGGAAGGTTTAAAGCACATTCTTCTAAATAGTCTTCAGATCAAGGAGGAAATGAAACTTAAATGTTAGTCCTTTTAGACATTATTATACTGAAGCAATCCCTTGGATGTAGCCAAGGCTGTATTCAGAGGGAAATCCATAGCCTAAAATATTTTTATTTTTAAAAAAAGAATTAGTGGGTATAAGTGAACGAATAATTTAAATGGTATAAAAAGGAAACAGTATGAACACATCAGAAAACAAAAATTTATTAAAGGCTAAAGTCAATAAATAGCTTATTTCAAAAGATTAATAACATAGACACTCACCTCATAAACTTGTATCTTAAAAAGAGTAAGACAAATATTTGCAACATAAAAATAGAGAAAGGATATAGGATCACAGATTTTTAAATTAGAAGAGAATACTTTAAAATTACAAGAGGATATTTAAGAGATGAGGGAAGCAATGAGATGACTTTCTTGAGTAATACAAGTATGTAAAATTGACACAAGAAGACTCTAAAAGGAACAACCATAGAAAAAGTTTAAGACAGACACAGAAGATATTTAAAAATTCATCAAAAATCAGTAACTAAAAAATAAATGACTTTGACTTTATGTGAGTTCAAGGTAATCTTCAGAGAAGTGGGCATTTCATCTTTATCAGATGATAAAAAAGAGCAAAATCTTGTCAGTTAATTTTATGAGGCTGGAAAACTCTGGACTCCCAACTTTGACACTGGCTCACAAACAGAACCACACTGGGCAAAGGAGGACCACTTGGCTCTGGGCTCTGGCGCAGGCATCACCACTTGGAAAAATGGGCTCAGATTGGCAGGATCTGGTTTTTCAAAGAAGGCCAAGAATTGAATGTTTGTGTGTAACTTTCCAATTTTTCTGTGCTGGCGACCAAAGCATTTTTTAAAAAACATGCTGCATGGACTAAATCAAATTTGCTGACTGGATCTGACTACTATTTTGCAACCTTTATTAAAATGGAGTCGAGGGGACTTCCCTGGTGGTCCAATGGTTAAGACTCTATACTTCCAATGCAGGGGATGTGGGTTCAATCCCTGGTTTGGGGATTAACATCCCACATGCCTTGGGGCAACTTAGGCCTTGGGCCACAATTACTCAGCCTGAGAGCCTCAATTAGAGAGAATTTTGCACTTTGCAGCAAAAGACCCCACAAGCTTCAACAAGAATCCTGTGTGCCACAAGCAAGACCTGATGCAGCCAAAATAAATAAACTAATAAACATATATATGCATAAACACAAAATGGAGTTGGAGCCATCATCAGAAATAAGGAACCAAAGAAAGAAGGACATCTCCTTGAACCTAGAACCTATTATTTGGAGTGAAGTAAGTCAGAAAGAGAAAAACAAATAATGTATATTAATACATATATATGGAATCTAGAAAGATGGTACTGATGAACCTATATGCAAGGTAACAGTGGAGATGCAGACATAGGGAACAGATTTGTGGATACAGTCAGGGAAGGAAAGGGTGGGACAAACTGAGAGAGTAGCATGGAAACATGTACATTACCCTATGTAAAACAGACACCAGTGGAGATTTGCTGTATGATGCAGGGAGCTCAAACTCAGTGCTCTGTGACAAGCTAGAGAGGTGAGATGGAGTGGGAGGTGGGAGAGAGGTTCAAGAGAGAGGGGACATATGTACACCTATGGCTGATTCATGTTGATGTATGTCAGAAGACAACATAATATCATAAAGCAATTATCTGCCAATTAAAGATAAATAAATCATAAAAAGTCTAATTCTGCACTATTAGTAGGAATATAATGTGAGCCACATATGTAATTTAAAATTTTCTAGTAAAAGGTTAGAAACATGCTAAAAAAGGAAGCAGAAGAAATTCACTTTAAAATATATTTTATGTAGTATATCAAAATATTATCACAACATGTGGTAATACAAAATCATTGATGAGCTATTTTACATTCTTTTTGTATTAATAGATTGTTCTAAATATTTGAAATCTAGTGTGCATGTTTTACATCTTCAGTACATTTCAATTTAGCAGCTATTTTCATCAGAAATACTTCATTTTATTTAGATTTTGCAAAGTTTACAGTGGGAAAAGTAGACATTTCCTATGTCAAAATTGTTCCAAACACAGAAAACTTTTCCAGTAATTGAATTGTGCACAAAAAATCATTTTATTTTAATATTTGCATCTTCATTGACAAGATTGGTGCATCTTTTTTAGAAATGATTTGACTCTGAAGTAAAAGTATATTAACTTTAAAACTAGCTTAAATTCATGAGCTCTTGTGCTAAACTCAGTATTATTAACATTGACAGCAATTGAGGCATCATATAATTTGAAAAGAAACTCTAATTTATCATCAACAAATCATTCTTCAAATTTTTAAAATAGTTTTTGTGGCCAATCTATGTAATGTTGTCAACTGCAATTAAAAATCTTAGGCATATTGAATCATGTTGGAAAAAATGTATTATGAAAAGCTTAAATTTCAATATGAATTCTCCTACCTTTCTAGCTAGGTCATCAGTAGGCTTTTCTTTTCTTTGGAGCTTCAAATTTAGGTCTTTCATCTGGTATGTAATAACAATGAGAAAACCTTAAATCAAACCAGCATTTTTTGTCTTTGATTAAGGAATATATGGGCAAGTATAACTTTTGTTTCAAAGAAATCTTGAATTGGAGTTAACACTATAGCAAATCTGTAAAAACTCTTTTCATGATTTAACTAATGGGCAAAGAACATAAGGTCATTAAATTCATTGTCTTCTACTCTCAGGAGTTCTACAAATTGATGATGATTCATGGCATTTGTACATAAATACTAAATGGTTTTAACTGTTGTATTCATGACATTATTCAGAGACTGTGCCAGAAAAATGGAATGCAAATATATTATATGTATCATAGAGTGGAACAAAACTTTCAGGAAGCATCAGCCTCTTGTTTTAAAATCCCAGTATATGACTGTAGTTGAAGTATCATCTGTCGTCATAGAAACTAATCTTCTCATTTCTAGCTGAAATTCTTCTTTGACAGATGTAGAACATTCAAAATTATCTATGCCATGAGTTCTATTTTTTAAATTATGATATACTTTTTAACAGTATCTTTAAGTTCACAGAAAAATTGAGAGGAAGGTATAGAGAAGTCCCATGCACTCCTACTACCCCAAATCCCCCTATTACACAGGGTGGTGCATTTTGTTACAATTTGTGAGCTGACACTGACCCCTCATAGTCATCCAAAGTCCAGAATTACAGTACAGTCCACTCTCTGGATTTGGACGCATGTATGACATGTATACATTGCTCCTTGGCAGGAAAGCTATGACAATCCTAGACAGCAGGGATCCAACCTATGTCCCCTGCATTGGCAGGCAGATTCTTACCCACTGTATCACCAGGGAAATTCACAAAAGTTTTAAATTTTTAATGAAGTGTAGCTTATTGGTTACTTTTTTCATGCAATGTACATTTGATATTGTATCTAGAAAGTCATATCCATACCCAAGGTCCTCTAGGTGTTCTACATTATCTTCTAGGTAGTTTTATAGTTTTGCATTTATGTTTGGGTCTATGATCTATTTTGAGTTAATTTTTGTGGTGAGTGTAAGGTCTGTGTCTAGATTCTGTTTTTTTTTAATGTGGATGTCTGGTAGTTTCAAGACTCTTGTTGAAGAGTCTATCTTTGCTTCCTGCTATTGCTTTTGTTATTTTATCAAAGATCAGTTCACTGTACTTATGTGGGTCTGTTTCTGGGCTCTCTAGTTTGTTCCATTGATCTGTTTTTCTATTCTTTTTCCAATATCACTATCTTGATTACTCTAACTCTCTAGTATGTCTTTTTTTTTTTTTATTGTTTTTGCCATACATTGTCATGATATCACCATGGGTTTACATATGCTTCCCCTCCGGAACCCCCCTCCCTCCTCCCTCCCCCCCGGGAAATCTCGCTGTACCAGCCCCGAGCACCAATCCTGGGCTGGCAATTGATTAGAGACATGACAATTAACATGCTTCAATGCCATTCTCCCATATCATCCCACCCTTACCCTCATCCACAAAGTCCATGAGTCTATTCTATACATCTGCATTCCTTTTGCTGTCTCGCATGTTAGGTTCTCGTTACCGTCTTTCTAAATTCCATATATATGCGTTAATATACTGTATTGTTGATTTTGCTTCTGTCTTACTTCACTCTGGATAATGGGCTCCAGTTTCGTCCATCTGAGTAGAATTGCTTCAAATGAATTTTTTTTAATGCTGAGTAATATTCCATTGTGTATATGTACCACAGCTTTCTTATCCATTCGTCAGTTGATGGGCATCTAGGTTGCTTCCATGTCTTGGCTATTGTAAACAATGCAGCGATGAACATTGGGGTACACGTGGCTCTTTCAGTTCTGGTTTCCTCGGTGTATATGCCCAGCAGTGGGATTGCTGGGTCATATGGCAGGTCTA